>JAMPIV010007823.1:32500-471086 GCA_024509875.1 Oreohelix idahoensis | reverse complement strand
CTACACATGAGACAGCTGGTAAAGGTTGATGGTATCACTGCTGAGTTTTGGTTGACAAATCTGACGACTATTGTTGTAAAAGTCAGAAATTTTTTTTTTAAGGGTTAATTTTTTTTTTTCAGGAGTAGCTCTTTAATCTGAGATAAGAAGCTACAGATAGTCAGTTACTAGCTTGCATTTGTACCAAGGGAGGGTGTTCATTCGGATGATAGTAACCAATCCTCTCAATAGCTTAGTACTGACAGAACTGGGGTGAAGTGATAGTAATAAGTTTTACATCACTTCCATTTTTTGGAGTGTGTTTGGGTTTTTGCTTGTCGCAATCAGAGTAGCTACAAACTTTCTTGTTTTTAAAGTTTCCAGGCTAGCCTAGATTTTATTGACTATTAAGTTAATCAGCACCTAGTGGACTAGGTAACTAAGATCTCTAGGTTCTATTCTTCTATAGTGTTTGCTCACCCTGATATAATGGCCGATCTAGATAAAGTGCATAGGATTGCCCTCGAGGTAGCTAAGTACATGGAGTACAAGGATAGCGAAATCCAGCACTTTCTAGAATTTGCAATAAGCCTGCAGGATCAATACGAGGTAGACAATTGGTTTGACAGCCGTTTAATAGCCAAATTCGGAGGGTGGAAACAGATACTAAATGTAGTCACTCTACTTCCCCTTCTACTGTGCCCTTAACGGTCAACGCCCCTGCAAACCTTGCGCCCATGAAAGATATCTTGCCTGCTAAAACCGAACCCCAACTCCAGAAAATTGACTTTCCTTTGGACTTGGATCCGAAGCCCAAACAAGGAAAGAATTTACGTCGGGATAGCAGACCTAAAGCCACGGGGAAAATTACGCAACGTTCCCAGGCATGGAAACTGCACAAAGGTGAGAGAGGTGCTAACAAGCATTGTAATACGGATTGTTCCCGTCTGGCAAGCGGCGAACCCCGAGCCTCTCACGCTCCAGACCGAGCAGCACCTAACCGACACGTGACGTCGAGAAAAGGGAGCCACACCCTATCACGTTATATTTCGCTAGATTCCCGGCCGGACAGCGAAAAACCATATGCAGAGGCGTATCCCTCCAACTCAACGATCGTAGAAAGGAGGTGCCGCTCCTCTCATCACCCTGAGCGGAAAAGGTGCAAGAATAAGTCGCCTGCTAAAAGGGTTAAAGTTTCCAAACCGTTCCAAGGAACTTTGGAAAAACACACCGAGAGTTTTTTCTCGGGCACTGCGCGATCTAACGGGATCTCAAACCGTCCAGTCCGTTGCATGCATACTGCAGAGCCTGTAAACCAGGAAGTGGATCTCGCATTGCAGGACATTTGCCAACCGACGCCATTAACTTCTTCAGGGGAGGGCAAAGTTGACGTTTATGGTGGACATAGGGTTCCATGCGAAGGGATCCCTGGTATTCCATTTGAGTCTCTCACACTTCTCAGGGCAGAAGAAAGTGAGAAAAGCTGCCTTACTACTGAACAAGGAGCTATTGTTGAGAGCCTTGGCTCACGTCATGTTAGTACCGGTAAAGCGACTCAACAAACTCTGCAACTCGCAGATATTACCTATCTTTCCCCACGGATAGAAGCTACGGAGATCTGTTATGATTTAGTAGAACCCCAGAATGCGATCGATTACTCTCTGCTTCAGGCAGCTGAGTTCTCTCATTCAAATCGCATTATTCCAGTGGTCTCAACCCCACTGATGGACAGCAAAGTAGTCGCCTCCGCCAGGCCATTACAGAGCAACTTGATCATTTCCGTTGACCAAGCCAGAGTTGTGACTGGCAAGGCAAGGAAAGCTCCAGATCCACCTTTAGACGGCACAGGTCTGAAGATTGATCAATGCTCCCACCGAAACAGGGGAGTAGGTGTGGAGAGGCAGAAGAAAAATGCTAGCATTTCTTCGGCCAACGAACGGCTTTATTTACCAACTAGGGTTACACGTGCGCGAAAAATCCTGAAAGACTGCAGCTATAGAGGGTTATTCAAGGCCACGCCCGTGACAGGTAAATATATACATAAGCAGCCTGAGCCCAACAATGATTACACCGCGCATAACAAGCGGATTATCTACGCAGTGGCCAGTGAGTTCAGGCGGGGCAGAAAACCACAACAGGTGTGGATAATTTTCCGGACCATAAACAGGCGCAGCGAATTGCGGAAGCAAGGTCAGGTTCACACGGAAACGAAAGGCGTCAGTGCCGACTGGCCTCGCAAAATCCCATTCGCTGAACGTCTATTAGACAGAGGGAAGAAAAGAAATGAACTCAGAGCTAGTCATACAGACAGACAGAAATTGGAAACGTATTTGGTTTATGAGTATAGGATGTTCCAATGATAGGTAACGGACGTCGATGCAAAAGATAAATTACTGTCATTTTTGTCCGTATTCCTCGAACTTTAAAGGGGGGGGGGGGACTTGTCACGTGACCGATAATTTATTTTACCATCTTGTCCATAATTTGATTACTCCTTTAAATGTTCTGTTTTCCTGGACATTTTGTATTTTCTTTTTCTTTCATTTTCTACCTTCGTGGCCAAACTTTCTCACCCTCTCAAACCCCACCCGCGTTTGGCTGGCTTTCAGTACAAAATTCTTCAACAGTCAGCGTAGCGATATCGTAATGTTACCTAAACGCCCCTGTGGTCCGAACAGGGGAATTTCTCTGGTCGCTTTAAAACGTTTGATCACGAGCGGCTAGTACTCTTTGAGGCCTGGGTAACAAGTTTGATCGGTTTCAGGGGGAGATAACAATTGCGGTCAGTTTGTGGGTTGTTTGCCCTTAGATGAGCAAAGAGCACATAATATTATGATTGTCTCTCTGGGGGAATTTTCGCAAAGTTGTTGCTTCTGAAACCTTTGTCTTACCCGGTATTACGATTACGCCGATACCTCTAAAGAAATATGCAGGCCAGGTGTCCGGGGGGAGCGTCCTGTGTGATCTATAACGGTAGACGGGTTTTAATAGACAAAGACATTCGTGAATATTCCTGGCCCGTAGATGACCATCATGAGATAAGGCAAACTTTAACACAGTACTAGAATGTGTTTGCCTATGTTCTAGTCATGTTCGGGGTTAGTTGACATATCTTATAATTATAATATGATATATTCATGTTAGCTTTTATATATATCTGTTAGGAAAGTGAATTCATTTCTGAGGACTTCTCCTAGTAATTTTATTCAGTGATAAGGTAGCGTTGTCTACGGCCTAGTAAGGGTGCTTAAACTGTTACGGTTTATCATGGGTTAAATGATAAACTTACAATAACAGATATTAGGCGTAGAATCAGTCCACAGATGCTTATCATGGGTTAAGAATAGGCTAAATTAACTGTTATTTCTGTAAGATAATGTCAGGTGTGGATTGTTCACTTAAAAACTGAATAGTGAGATGCAGGTAATAACACTGAATTATAGGAGATAGTCACTTATTCCTTTTTGATAGATATTTCTAGTGGCAAGGGAGGATCATTTTATGCTTACTTGTGTTTCTAGGCACTAGTCTATAACTTTCACTGAAAGCAGTCACCAGGCATAGATATAATTATATCTTATGATCTAGCCCCAACTGTATTATTATAGCAAGAACATTGCATTTTCTTTGTACTCATTTTGTGGAATGCTAATATATTTTCCAAAGGGGACATACGATTTATTTGTGTAATGTCAAATGCTGTAATCTGTTTATGTAAATTCATTTAATGTTGTAAGATGAATAAGCATATTCATTTAACTGTAACTACAGGTTAGGTTTCCTGTATGTTGAGATTGGGAAAAGAGGAGTAGATTTTTGATGTCAGAACATTTACTGACAGGTACCTAAGGGTGCAAAAGATATTAAGCCTATGCGGGCGCGTGTTGATAATTGATATTTTTAAGGAACAGGAGACATGGTTAAAGACAGCCCTAAACTATCATAGCCATAACTACAATAAATTTAATCCCATAGTTGAGCGAAACTTTCTGTATAAAGTTAGTGTGATTTATTATTTGCTTGAAGTAAAAGGGTGTCTCTTTTTGGGTCTCAGTTTCAGGGAGACCGAATCGCTAGAGCAGACTCCAGTCAGTCGAAGAAAGTCATATACTCTTCGATCTAGAGGGTTTCTGAATACCACTAGCGTAACGAATCTTCAACCCCGTTCCTGAATTAAAACCCCTTTTGGTCAACGCCAAGTTAAGCTCACGCAGTGCAACAGAGCCAACGCAAAATCTGGAATCGCCAAATGCAGTAGTAGTTCTCTACTCGCCTATTGGATTACCAGCCAGAGCATTGCGGCTTCCAGAATATCAAAACCGCCCAGCATGCCTATAGCAGAATTCCATATCACCCGCCTTTTTTACCTAAACGGGGCGCTCAGCAAACCACAGCCAAACCAGTTTAAACAGGATTTACAGCCAAGCCGAGCCTAGCGCCGGATAAGCGCGCCTGGGACTCTTTGTCCTCAAGTGACTTCTTCTGGTGTATTTTCTGGATACTTAAAACCTCGCACGTATGAGCAGCCATCTATGGACAGAGTTCCAGCCCCCCTCTCGCGAGTAGCGGTCACCAACGTTTAGCACCAACAAGGAAAGTTTTGTAGGCTAGTCCCTCACGAAGGATCTACAATTAATACACTTTCTGGAGCTAGCACATTTGGTCCCAAGAAAAACAACAGACAGGCTGTCGCTCAGTTCGTATTTGGTCAGCAGGAGATAAACAACGTCTTCCAGTGTTCCCTCGCGCAATTAGGGGTCACCAACGTTTAGCCCGACAAGGAAAGTTCGGTATTTCACTTCAGTCATCTTGAAGGATATTTATCGGTAAGACACTTTCTGGAGCTAGCGCCTTTGGTCCCCGAAAGCGGACCCTCTGTCGGACAGCTTAGTTATTTTCTCCGTGTTCTACAGGTTTTATGAGTGTTGGTGGTGTGTGTGTTTGTGGGTGTGTATTTGCATTATTGGTGGTTATTGATGATTATTGATCACTATTGATGATTATTTGATTATTGATGTAATTTATGCTGTGTATGATGATATGCACTAATTCATTGCTTTTCTTCTTTAATAAAGTTTACACATTTATTAATGCGCTGTTCCCGACCCTTTTCATCCATAATTAACTTGGTTTAGCTCTTTACTATAATCTCTATGTTTGATAAGAGAAAAGAGTGAGAGCAGGAGGTGCTTAGACAGACATAAGTGAGTTGAGGCTTGGAGAGAGAGATCATTTTGATAAATCTTCTTCCAGGTTGTCTCAAGTCCATCTCCTATTTACACCTTTCTGTGTGTGTAATCTATAACTCTGTCAGTCCACTATCCCTTGTCGATTTCACTACTATTGTCCAACTCGACAAATACTCTACCACTTTAACTCAACCACGACAATTAATGGGGTCTCGCCGCGGAATTTGAACTACATCTGCAGAGATCGCAACAGATGAGGTTGCAGTCTGGTAGGAATCTCTCACAAGATTCTATCTTGATTCTTAGAGTTTAGTGTTCTGCAGATTATAGGAATCGATATCACTAGACATAACGAACTATTTCTTTTGGGTGGAAGTCGGAACAGCGTTTTTTTCTCCACAGCAATCATAAATATTAAGTTACATTTATTGTTCATGCTACACATGAGACAGCTGGTAAAGGTTGATGGTATCACTGCTGAGTTTTGGTTGACAAATCTGACGACTATTGTTGTAAAAGTCAGAAATTTATTTTTTAAGGGTTAATTTTTTTTTTCAGGAGTAGCTCTTTAATCTGAGATAAGAAGCTACAGATAGTCAGTTACTAGCTTGCATTTGTACCAAGGGAGGGTGTTCATTCGGATGATAGTAACCAATCCTCTCAATAGCTTAGTACTGACAGAACTGGGGTGAAGTGATAGTAATAAGTTTTACATCACTTCCATTTTTTGGAGTGTGTTTGGGTTTTTGCTTGTCGCAATCAGAGTAGCTACAAACTTTCTTGTTTTTAAAGTTTCCAGGCTAGCCTAGATTTTATTGACTATTAAGTTAATCAGCACCTAGTGGACTAGTAACTAAGATCTCTAGGTTATGTTCTTCTATAGTGTTTGCTCACCCTGATATAATGGCCGATCTAGATAAAGTGCATAGGATTGCCCTCGAGGTAGCTAAGTACATGGAGTACAAGGATAGCGAAATCCAGCCCTTTCTAGAATTTGCAATAAGCCTGCAGGATCAATACGAGGTAGACAATTGGTTTGACAGCCGTTTAATCTTGGCATGGTCCTGTAAACAAACTGGGGAGAGTGAAGCATTCACCCGACAGTATGTAGAAGAAGTGATAGAAGATGAGAAGCAAAGGGAAAAGCAAAAACAAGAACGGGACAAGCAACTGGAAATAGAGCGACAAGAAAGGGACAGGCTACACCAAATCAGAATGAATGAACTGGATAGCCAAATTCGGAGGGTGGAAACAGATACTAAATTTAGTCACTCTACTTCCCCTTCTACTGTGCCCTTAACGGTCAACGCCCCTGCAAACCTTGCGCCCATGAAAGATATCTTGCCTGCTAAAACCGAACCCCAACTCCAGAAAATTGACTTTCCTTTGGACTTGGATCCGAAGCCCAAACAAGGAAAGAATTTACGTCGGGATAGCAGACCTAAAGCCACGGGGAAAATTACGCAACGTTCCCAGGCATGGAAACTACACAAAGGTGAGAGAGGTGCTAACAAGCATTGTAATACGGATTGTTCCCGTCTGGCAAGCGGCGAACCCCGAGCCTCTCACGCTCCAGACCGAGCAGCACCTAACCGACACGTGACGTCGAGAAAAGGGAGCCACACCCTATCACGTTATATTTCGCTAGATTCCCGGCCGGACAGCGAAAAACCATATGCAGAGGCGTATCCCTCCAACTCAACGATCGTAGAAAGAAGGTGCCACTCCTCTCATCACCCTGAGCGGAAAAGGTGCAAGAATAAGTCGCCTGCTAAAAGGGTTAAAGTTTCCAAACCGTTCCAAGGAACTTTGGAAAAACACACCGAGAGTTTTTTCTCGGGCACTGCGCGATCCAACGGGATCTCAAACCGTCCAGTCCATTGCATGCAGACTGCGGAGCCTGTAAACCAGGAAGTGGATCTCGCATTGCAGGACATTTGCCAACCGACGCCATTAACTTCCTCAGGGGAGGGCAAAGTTGACGTTTATGGTGGACACAGGGTTCCATGCGAAGGGATCCCTGGTATTCCATTTGAGTCTCTCACACTTCTCAGGGCAGAAGAAAGTGAGAAAAACTGCCTTACTACTGTACAAGGAGCCATTGTTGAGAGCCTTGGCTCACGTCATGCTAGTACCGGTAAAGCGACTCAACAAACTCTGCAACTCGCAGATATTACCTATCTTTCCCCACGGATAGAAGCTACGGAGATCTGTTATGATTTAGTAGAACCCCAGAATGCGATCGATTACTCTCTGCTTCAGGCAGCTGAGTTCTCTCATTCAAATCGCATTATTCCAGTGGTCTCAACCCCACTGATGGACAGCAAAGTAGTCGCCTCCGCCAGGCCATTACAGAGCAACTTGATCATTTCCGTTGACCAAGCCAGAGTTGTGACTGGCAAGGCAAGGAAAGCTCCAGATCCACCTTTAGACGGCACAGGTCTGAAGATTGATCAATGCTCCCACCGAAACAGGGGAGTAGGTGTGGAGGGGCAGAAGAAAAATGCTAGCATTTCTTCGGCCAACGAACGGCTTTATTTACCAACTAGGGTTACACGCGCGCGAAAAATCCCGAAAGACTGCAGCTATAGAGTGTTATTCAAAGCCACGCCCGTGACAGGTAAATATATACATAAGCAGCCTGAGCCCAACAATGATTACACCGCGCATAACAGGCGGATTATCTACGCAGTGGCCAGTGAGTTCAGGCGGGGCCGAGAACCACAACAGGTGCGGATAATTTTCCGGACCATAAACAGGCACAGCGAATTGCGGAAGCAAGGTCAGGTTCACACGGAAACGAAAGGCGTCAGTGCCGACTGGCCTCGCAAAATCCCATTCGCTGAACGTCTATTAGACAGAGGGAAGAAAAGAAATGAACTCGGAGCTAGTCATACAGACAGACAGAAATTGGAAACGTATTTGGTTTATGAGTATAGGATGTTCCAATGATAGGTAACGGACGTCGATGCAAAAGATAAATTACTGTCATTTTTGTCCGTATTCCTCGAACTTTAAAAGGGGGGGGTAGGGCGCACTTGTCACGTGACCGATAATTTATTTTACCATCTTGTCCATAATTTGATTACTCCTTTAAATGTTCTGTTTTCCTGGACATTTTGTATTTTCTTTTTCTTTCATTTTCTACCTTCGTGGCCAAACTTTCTCACCCTCTCAAACCCCACCCGCGTTTGGCTGGCTTTCAGTACAAAATTCTTCAACAGTCAGCGTAGCGATAACGTAATGTTACCTAAACGCCCCTGTGGTCCGAACAGGGGAATTTCTCTGGTCGCTTTAAAACGTTTGATCACGAGCGGCTAGTACTCTTTGAGGCCTGGGTAACGAGTTTGATCGGTTTCAGGGGGAGATAACAATCGCGGTCAGTTTGTGGGTTGTTTGCCCTTAGATGAGCAAAGAGCACATAATATTATGATTGTCTCTCTGGGGGAATTTTCGCAAAGTTGTTGCTTCTGAAACCTTTGTCTTACCCGGTATTACGATTACGCCTTTACCTCTAAAGAAATATGCAGGCCAGGTGTCCGGGGGGAGCGTCCTGTGTGATCTATAAGAGTAGACGGGTTTTAATAGACAAAGACATTCGTGAATATTCCTGGCCCGTAGATGACCATCACGAGATACGGCAAACTTTAACACAGTACCAGAATGTGTTTGCCTATGTTCTAGTCATTTTCGGGGTGAGTTGACATATCTTATAATTATAATATGATATATTCATGTTAGCTTTTATATATATCTGTTAGGAAAGTGAATTCTTCTTCTTCTTCTTCTTCTTCTTCGTTCGCCCTGAAAAGGACGGTGGTTGCGTTGTGTCTGTTTACAACGTTGCTGCGATATCTGCACCTTTCGGTCGACACATCCGACTTCTGCACGGCATTTTTTAGGACCGGGTTTGCCTTCCCATTTCGATCCACACTCGCTCAGCCAGCCTGCACAGCTGCAGACTGTTTCCAGGACCACCACGTGGAGGTGGAGTGCGGTCTTGACCAGCTCTGGTTCGCTGGTCCTGACGCAGGCAGTCAAGCTATGAGTCACTGACTGCGGTCTCTATTGCTGCGTCTTGAGGTCCCGGAAAGTGAATTCATTTCTGAGGACTTCTCCTAGTAATTTTATTCAGTGATAAGGTAGCGTTGTCTACGGCCTAGTAAGGGTGCTTAAACTGTTACGGTTTATCATGGGTTAAATGTAAAACTTACAATAACAGATATTAGGCGTAGAATCAGTCCACAGATGCTTATCATGGGTTAAGAATAGGCTAAATTAACTGTCATTTCTGTAAGATAATGTCAGGTGTGGATTGTTCACTTAAAAACTGAATAGTGAGATGCAGGTAATAACACTGAATTATAGGAGATAGTCACTTATTCCTTTTTGATAGATATTTCTAGTGGCAAGGGAGGATCATTTTATGCTTACTTGTGTGGCTAGGCACTAGTCTATAACTTTCACTGAAAGCAGTCACCAGGCATAGATATAATTATATCTTATGATCTAGCCACAACTGTATTATTATAGCAAGAACATTGCATTTTCTTTGTACTCATTTTGTGGAATGCTAATATATTTTCCAAAGGGGACATACGATTTATTTGTGTAATGTCAAATGCTGTAATCTGTTTATGTAAATTCATTTAATGTTGTAAGATGAATAAGCATATTCATTTAACTGTAACTACAGGTTAGGTTTCCTGTATGTTGAGATTGGGAGAAGAGGAGTAGATTTTTGATGTCAGAACATTTACTGACAGGTACCTAAGGGTGCAAAAGATATTAAGCCTATGCGGGCGCGTGTTGATAATTGATATTTTTAAGGAACAGGAGACATGGTTAAAGACAGCCCTAAACTATCATAGCCATAACTACAATAAATTTAATCCCATAGTGGAGCGAAACTTTCTGTATAAAGTTAGTGTGATTTATTATTTGCTTGAAGTAAAAGGGTGTCTCTTTTTGGGTCTCAGTTTCAGGGAGACCGAATCGCTAGAGCAGACTCCAGTCAGTCGAAGAAAGTCATATACTCTTCGATCTAGAGGGTTTCTGAATACCGCTAGCGTAACGAATCGTCAACCCCGTTCCTGAATCAAAACCCCTTTTGGTCAACGCCAAGTTAAGCTCACGCAGTGCAACGGAGCCAACGCAAAATCTGGAATCGCCAAATGCAGTAGTAGTTCTCTACTCGCCTATTGGATTACCAGCCAGAGCATTGCGGCTTCCAGAATATCAAAACCGCCCAGCATGCCTATAGCAGAATTCCATATCACCCGCCTTTTTGTGCCTAAACGGGGCGCTCAGCAAACCACAGCCAAACCAGTTTAAACAGGATTTACAGCCAAGCCGAGCCTAGCGCCGGATAAGCGCGCCTGGGACTGTTTGTCCTCAAGTGACTTCTTCTGGTGTATTTTCTGGATACTTAAAACCTCGCACGTATGAGCAGCCATCTATGGACAGAGTTCCAGCCCCCCTCTCGCGAGTATCGGTCACCAACGTTTAGCACCAACAAAGAAAGTTTTGTAGGCTAGTCCCTCACGAAGGATCTACAAGTATTAACACTTTCTGGAGCTAGCACATTTGGTCCCACGAAAAACAACAGACAGGCTGTCGCTCAGTTCGTATTTGGTCAGCAGGAGATAAACAACGTCTTCCAGTGTTCCCTCGCGCAATTAGGGGTCACCAACGTTTAGCCCGACAAGGAAAGTTCGGTGTTTCACTTCAGTCATCTTGAAGGATATTTATCGGTAAGACACTTTCTGGAGCTAGCGCCTTTGGTCCCCGAAAGCGGACCCTCTGTCGGACAGCTTAGTTATTTTCTCCGTGTTCTACAGGTTTTATGAGTGTTGGTGGTGTGTGTGTTTGTGGGTGTGTATTTGCATTATTTGTGGTTATTGATGATTATTGATGACTATTGATGATTATTTGATTATTGATGTAATTTATGCTGTGTATGATGATATGCATTAATTCCATGCTTTTCTTCTTTAATAAAGTTTACACATTTATTAATGCGCTGTTCCCGACCCTTTTCATCCATAATTAACTTGGTTTAGCTCTTTACTATAATCTCTATGTTTGATAAGAGAAAAGAGTGAGAGCAGGAGGTGCTTAGACAGACATAAGTGAGTTGAGGCTTGGAGAGAGAGATCATTTTGATAAATCTTCTTCCAGGTTGTCTCAAGTCCATCTCCTATTTACACCTTTCTGTGTGTGTAATCTATAACTCTGTCAGTCCACTATCCCTTGTCGATTTCACTACTATTGTCCAACTCGACAAATACTCTACCACTTTAACTCAACCACGACAGTGGTGCTGCATAAAACTGTAATTTGTCTGCTGCAAAATGGCGTTCTCTGAAGAAGAAAAAACGGCAGTCAAATTTCTTCGACAAAACAAAAATGATTGTGCGAATCCAAACAAAGGATGGACTTTAGGCGGACTGACAAATCTTTTACAAAAGATAGACCAAACCGGGCACTGTTGAAAGTCGTAAACCAATTCTGTTAAAGAGATTGTGCAAAGTCAAGAAGGACTTCCGCAAACACATCTTTCGCAACGTCAAATTGCTCGTCAGATAGGCGCTTCTCAAAGTTTCGTGGGCAGAATCATCAAGAAGGAACTAAAGTTAAAATGTTTCAAGAAACATCGGGCGACAGAGTTGACTGAACGCAACAAAGAGTCACGGCTTTCCCGGTGCCATTATCTTTTGCGTCACTTCCCAGAGCATAACGCGAGTTTCATATTTTTCACGGATGAAAAACTTTTTACTGTTGCTCGGCCTACCCATAGTCAGAACGATCGGGTGTATGCACCGGTTGTTACCAGAAAAAAAAAATCTGCTAATCGATTGCTGCGAGCAAAACCAACGCTCAGCAAATCAGTAATGGTTTCTGTTGGTGTCTCATCACTGGGCCGCACTGGAATTTATTTTGTTCAACTTGCTATCAAGATAGATGGCGATTGCTTCAGCAAAGAACTGTTTATGAAGTGCATTCTTCCTGACATGAGGAAAATGTCAGAATTCTTCATCTTCCAGCTCATCGTGCTAGGAATACAGTTGTGCTGTTCACTCAGGAGACACATGAATTCATCGAACCGATTTTCTGGTCACCAAATATTCCAGATCTTAACCCCGTGGACTATGGGATTTGGGGCGTTTTGCAAGAGAATGTCTACCGAAAGAAAAGTGGCAACGTGGATTAGCCAAGAGAGAGGATATGCAGGAATGGGATGAGCCAGAACAGCGCACAATTGGCGCGTCAGTGAGAAAGTGGCGCACCCGAATTCGCGCATGTGTTGCAGCTGGCGGCAGACATTTTAAGCACCAACTGAAAATAGGCAAAATGCAGATAAATATTTTCTCACCATTTGTACCACATTTCATAATAATCGAGTCATTTTCGGCATAGTTATAGGTCATGGGTTTCTTAGCCTCACGGTGTGTACATATATATATATATATATATATATATATATATATATATATATATATATATATATATATATATATATATATATATATATATATATATATATATATATATATATATATATATATATATATATATATATATATATATATATATATATATATATATATATATATATATATATATATATATATATATATATATATATATATATATATATATATATATATATATATATATAGATATATATATATATATATATATATACGAGGGAAGGTAAAAAAGTATTGCCTCCTATTTTTTATGTATGTAAATACTGCATCGGTGTGCAATTTGTAAATTTAGCAGGATTCCTCAAACACTCTTCTGCACAGTATAGCATTACCAACCTGTTTCAGTAACAGGTGGCACCACTGTAACAGTTTAAAAATGGCTGCCAAAGACGTTCGGTTAAAACAACGTTATGTCATAGGGAAAGTTATGGCCTCCGTGTTTTAGGATGAGAAGGGTGTGATTCTTCTCGACTTCTTGGAACAGGGAAACACGGTGAATGAAGACCGTTACATTGAAACTTTAAAGAAGCTTAGAGAACTGCACTACTGTTGCACGATAATGCCACGCCACACACCGCTAAACGCACCATTGATGTGATTGCAGAATTTGGCTAGACATTATTACCACATCCCCCTTACAGTCCCGATATTGAACCTTCTGACTTCCATCTGTTTGGACCACTGAAAGAAGATCTTCGCGGACATCACTTTGAAGACACCTGTAGCAAAGTTGATTTTGCTAGGGAGGTTATGATGGTATCCTAAAAAGAATGAAAATGTGTCTGCTATAACCGTGTGAGGTCAAGCAAATGTAGGCCTCTGACTCTATAAATGATGATGATGAATTATGTGCAGAGAACCTGCAGCTACCTCCCTAGGTCTCACACGGTCAATCTTCTGGCTCTAGTGTATGGTGTATGGTGTACCTAGTGTATAGGGGAGAAATGAATGATGGTACACAACAATCAAACACTTTAAGTTTCTATTAAAGAAGTTAATAACTAGCAGTTAAGTTTTTCTTTAAAACAAGTATTTACAATTTATTTTGCCTGTCCATTGATAGCTTGTGGACAGGTCTTTGAAAACAAGGACAAGATAGTTTACAGAAAAGGAACAATTAAAAACTGTTGGGACAATCTGCCCAATAACTAAAAGTTATTATGTATTTTAAACTATTCTTCCTGTATGGAATATTAAATTATTTCACTTTAGTTATATACCGGGAGAGTCACTGTATATGAGGGATGTAGTTCCTCATACCCCCATAAAATTCCTGTGTAATATTTTGAAACACCAGAAACTGTCAGAGATGCACCAGATGTTTTACTCTTCACCCGAGAGTCCTTGTTATAAGATAATACGATGGGTAGATGCAGAAATTTCACGTCAACACTCGCCAAAGCTCCTACTGGATATTCAACAGCATATAAGTCTGATTGGAGACTGGTTAGCGTTTATAAGCACTCAGCAGATTTCCTGTCACCAGCCGGCAACAGGAACATAGACCCTCTGCAACAAAAGGACACCCTGGCCTTTTATCTCTGATCATTTATTCTAACACTTAATTCCCTACGTGGGTATGGGGTCAGCCTCGCGTGCCTTACAAATGCACTCGCCCCGAATTGTACAGGACTCCCACCTGGTTGTAACCACACCTCAAGTCCTTATAGTAGATACGCCACTGTACGATCACATATTTTTCCTCCATACAATAATGTGGAGTAACCACATTTCCTGTGATATGTTCTTCTCTTCTTTTCTTTACACTTATATTTGCTTCAGGCATGTTAAACAGTGTTCATTGAACACAGAGGCTTACTAAACTTATTTTAATACAATAATATGACAACATAATTATAACAACATACATCAGTCAGATACCGCTTAATGTGTGGACTCAACAATGTCTTCTTCCGACATGTCCTTCACTTTTTTCCAATAGCAGTATCTAACTTTGTAGTCGGACCAAACATATTAAATTTCATAAAATATCCTTACCACAATCAAGAAATATATAAACAAATGACGCTGATTTTGTGAAGAAATGGCCTCAGCTTCCTCCAGACTGCACAGACTGTGAATTTATTCTTTATTTAAGTTTACAATTACCACAGCTGTTTTTCAGCGTATCTGTATACAAATTTTAGTTCAACTGGCAATGAATAATCAAAGCCTTTTGCTAATATCTACCAGCCCTAGCCAATCGTAACGTTCTACTACTTGAATTCAAATGCAGTTTGAATGAAAAACCAAAATAATTTTGAATAACTGGTGGTCGATTGGCTAGTCTGCACTAGTCATGACAATTACAAAAGATATCACGTTTAGGATTACATTTCTCCTACCGTTTCCCTTTCCCATTCATACTCTGTTCACCTCAAGCTAATTTGAATGTACCTCCCTGCCTCTGTTCCCAGCTCGCGTCCCCCTAACGTTACCAAAAAAAACATGAGTAGAAACGCCAGTGTGTCTGGTCGTGTGTCCTTAGAGATTAGTATTTCTTCAATAACTTCTCTAATACTGGGAATATCATATATTTTAAAGTACATTCTTACTCAGCAAACTCCACGTTATACTACCATATAATTCTTATGGAGAACTTCCTAATGGTTTAAAATTTCCAATTTTTGTCATCGTCCATCGTCAACTAAAATTTTACACAAGTCCGCCATCTTTCCCTCCTTCATCGTCTTGCGAGCATGTATTTTTCAAATAACTAACTTGTTTTAGTTACATCAGAAATGCTTCCACTAGGAGGAAATAAAACTGTCTGCGTGGTTAGGCATTGGCTGGCTTTTCCGCAGTGTGAATATATGCGCTGCAGACTGTGTTATCGAAGCGGGGTAGACGGGGCGGGTTTAAGAATTTGCGTTACTATTTAGCATTTTATCGTGTAATATTACCAAAAAATGTAAGGATTACTACTGGTTTTGCTACAAAGTTGACAGAAAGTGTTACTTCAGATAGCTATATTGCGGTGTACTTCCGCCAATAGTTAATTGTAAGGCTAGACTACAAAGTGTATACAGCAGATTGGGCAAAGTTAAATATTAGTAGTGTTTCTCGAAAACGAAACTAAAGCGTGTCAGACTTTTTCCGTGAAATCGTTTTCTAGGCTTAGCACTGTGCAAAAGGCAGCGGTGCTGGCTTCGAAGATGACAACCGTCAGACACATGCGGGCTAATGTATTTATTATCGTTTTATGCCTAAATCGTACTGAATTGAGCGTTTATTCTCGCATATTTTGCTACACACCTCCCATCCTAAAACATGCATTCATTTGCAGGTTATAATATGCGAGATAACTTAGCTCCATGAAGTCTTACTCGTTTTTCTGATCTTCATCATAAGGATGTCTGCTCAGAAAGTCTGCGCCAACGTTCAAAGGGTCGTGAATGTATTCTATTAAAAATGAGTATGGTTGCAACAAGAGAGACCATTTCAATAATCTAGAATTTTCATGCTTGGCCTGTGACAAGAACACGAGGGGAGAATGGTCCGTTTGGACCACAAATGTCTGGCCATATAAATAAATTTGGAATTTCTTTATAGCCCATATTAAAGCGAGACATTCTTTTTCACTGGTTGAGTAATTTTTTTCCGCCTTGTTCAATTTGCGGCTAGCATAAGCGACTGGGTTCTATTCCCCATCTTGTGAGGAAGACCTTTGCAATAATGTAACGCCCAGGCCTACATTGCTTGCGTCACTTCTCACAATAAATTCTTTAGTCAAGTCAGGCAATTGCAACACTGGCCTGCTTGTAAGCTTCTCTTTTAACTCCTGGTAAGCCAATTCACACTGTGCTGTCCAAATTATAGTATCAGGTTGACCTTTGCGAGCTAAATCGGTCAAAGGAGCACATATAGAGTTAAAATGTTTGATATATTTTTGGTAAAAACGACACAGAGACACGAAAGATCGCACATCTTTTTTTGTTTGTGGTCTAGGTGCTCTTTTTAGTTTTTCCAGATTCTTGGGATCAGGGGTCATGCTACCCTGATGTACTGTATGTCCCAAGAATTCCAACTCTTTACAACCAATACAGCATTTGGTTGGCCTAGGGGTTAAGTTAGCCTCTCTGAGTCTATCAAACAGCATATTCAAAGAGGTAACGTGTTCCTCAAATGTTTCCGTAGCAATGAGGATATCATCCATAAAATTCGAAATACATGGATTTTTCAGGGGATCCAGCAATTTTCGCATCATCCTAGAAAACACACTCGGGGTATTTTTCAAACCAAATGGTAACATGTTGAACTCATAATGACCTTCCGAGGTGCTAAATGCCAAATAAGGTCGAACCTCAGGCTTTACTGGAATCTGGTAATAGCCTTTGCTCAGATCCACCTTAGAAAAATATTTTGCCTTGTTCAGCCTGGCAAAAAGTTGAGTAGTATCAGGTAATGGATCCACCTGACCTTCTGTGACAGCATTCAGTTTCCTGTAATCTATGCACAGTCTATGTTCTCCTGATGGTTTCCGCAACAGAACCACACAGGAACTGTAAGGAGACTCACTGTGAGAAATAATCCCTTCTTTTAACAGATAATCAATCTCCTCTTTCAAAGCTTTTTCCTTAGCGAACGGAATAGAATAAGACCTCATACAGATGGGTGCTGAATCTAGTAGTTTCATATCATATGACAGCAAATTTGTGTGCCCCGGTTTATCAGTTAGCACATCTGTATGTTTCTCAAGGACCTGTTGAACCTTCTCCTTCTGTCCTTCTGTCAGGTGATTACTGATTTTCACCTGTGCAAACGTTTCACTGGTTTTCAGTGGGTATTCAACCGAGGAGAGAGGTTCATTTTTCATCTCGGTTGCGATAGACAAGGTCATGCCATTAAATGTGATCCCTCCTGGATTTGTCTGTCCAGATATTTCTTCAAAAGGTTCACATGATAGACTTTCTCTTTTCCCTTTTTGTCTATCTTATAATTGGTTCTGGATACTTTTCCAGAACTGTATATGGCCCTTGCCATCCAATCTGAAGTTTATTGTTACTGTCTGGCAATAGAAGAAGTACCTTCTCCCCTACAGCAAGTTCTCGATCCTTCGCTTTTTTATTATAATAAGCAGCATGCTTTTTCCTGGCTTGTCTCAAATTTTCATTTGCCAGTTTCCAACTGGTTTTTAAACGAGTATTCTGTTCGTTCACATATTGGTATGATGAGGTAACAGTCTCCTCTGCCTTCTCATCTGTCCAGGTCCTTAGCAAAGCTTCCAACGGACCTTTTATTGGCCTCCCAAATAGGAGTGTTGCGGGTGCCATTCCAGTTGAATTATGTGGTACTTCCCGGTAGGCAAACAATGCGGCGGGCAAGTAGTGGTTCCACGTCTCAGGTTTCTCATGTGCCAGCTTTCTCAGGATAGAAATGAGAGTCCCATTGAACCTCTCTACCTGGCCGTTCCCTTGGGGGTGATACGGACTACAATGAAAGTGCTTGGCTTGAAACAACTTGAACACTTCTTCAGTTAGCTTCCCCTTGAACTGAGAGCCATTATCAGTCAAGATTTGATGCGGGAATCCTAACCTTGTGAATATTGTAAGTAATGCCTCTGCCACATGTTTTGAATCGATTGATGACAGGGCTACCGCCTCTCCCCACATAGAACAAGTGTCTACCAGAGTAAGGATGTAACTGTTCGTCCTCTTGGTCCGAGTGAGAGGTCCCACAATATCCACTGCAACTCTCTCAAAATTGGTTCCCACTATGGGCATTTCCCCAAGAGTTGCTGGAGCAGTCCAATGCTTTGGAGCTACTCTCTGGCATTCGGGACAGGATTTCACATATCTCTTAATGTCTTCCGTTATCCCTGGCCAGAAATAATGACAAGCTATATGCTGTCCTGTTGCGCTAATCCCCATGTGACCACTGAAGGGGATAGTATGACCTAACTCCATTACTTTCTCCCTATATAAACTAGGAAGGACCAGCTGTGCGTGACCAGCTGAACCAGTGCCGGCCTTCCTGTATGGCAATTTATTCTTCATATAGAATTCTCCCTTATTAGGAGGAGTATGGCTCTTTGGGAGTTTCTTGTAACACGGCTTCAGTGACTTATCTTCAGCCTGTGCCTTTCTCATCTCCTCTGGATGAGTATTTATGGGTTCATCTTCTTCCTTTCGGGATTGAGATCGTGTCTGGACTGTTGCCATGATCACAGGTCTCTTGGGATTCCCCAAGAAGACATATCTACACCCCAATATCAGAGGGTAGATTGGATCATTTAACACTGCTGCCTTGATTACTCCTTACACATATCGCGTCTTCACATTTATCCTGGCGATGGGAAGTGTCATGGTTGCTACGTCCTTGGTTGCCGCTTGGATCTCCACTGTTTCTGTAGTGTATTGATCTGTCTGCACCAGGTGAGAACTCACAACTGAATCATAATCCAATCCCGTATCATACAAACACCTTATGGTGACTCCATTACATATTACATCTTCACACACTGGGGGGTGGTAAGGTTCCTGCTTTTCAATAGAGTTGACCTTTATTCCCTTCCTCCCAGTTTTCATGGCAGCGAAACTTGGAGTTTTCTTTCTACAATTTTCAGTGTTATGGTTGTCCATCCGACAATTTTTACAATACCTCTTTCCTTGGTTAAAAGGTTTTCTTTCATCATTTCTTCTATCATTGTATTGTGAGGGTCTATTTTTATATTCATTTCGAGGCCTATCAAAATTCTGCTTATTCCTATTTTCGAATTTGTTATGGGTTTGAGGGGCCTTACTCTGATCTATTTGTTTCTTCTTCGTGCCAGCTACCTCAGCCTGGGCTGCCTGATACCTTTCAGCGACATTTATTATCTCACCCAGCCTCTCTGCGCCCTGTTCCTTGAGAAACTTTCTCATGTCTGGAGCCATGGACTCTCTCATTTGTTCAATGAGTATCATCTATTTGAGATCTTGGGTTTTCCCCAGAGTAGCCCATTTCTCCATATACGTTTCCAACCGGGCGGAGAACTGGTGATAGGTCTCACCCGACAGTAGCCTGGCATTCCTAAATTTCTTTCTATAAAACTTTCCGTTCTTTTCATATCTTAACAGAACAGCTTGCTTCAACATGTCATAGTTGTCTTGGTCATCCCTGCTCATTTTAGAAAACACTTCATAAGCTGTTCCCTGAAGTCCCTGAGACAACTTTACCCCCCATCTTTCTCTTTCTAACCCATAAGTAGTAGCTAAAAGTTCAAACCTGCTTAATTATCCTTCTATGTCATCGTCTTTCTCAACAAAATGGTCTACATCAAAACCCATAGCTGAGGTTGAGGCTCCCTGACTAGTAGCGGCATCTGAGGCAAAAGGGCTAGCACCATTTTGAGGAGCATGGCCTTGAATTTCCAACTCCCTTAGTCGTAACTCGTGCTCCCTCTTAATCTTCTATCTTCTGCTTCCGTCTGCTGTCGTTTTTCTTCTGCCTCCCTTTCGGCAGTCAATCTTTTTTCTTCTGCCTCCCTTTCGGCAGACAATCTTTTTTCTTCTGTCTCTAATTTTTTCTCCTCCAATTGGAGCCTCTTTATCTCAGCCTCTCTATCAGCCTCTAATGCCCTAGCCTCCTTGTCAGCCTCAATCTGCAACCTCTTAATTTCTCTTTAAGCCTCTAACTTTCTTTCTGCTTCTAACTTCCTGTCTTCCCTATCTCGTTCAATAAATTTGTCACATTCTACCGTCACATATTGAACCAACTCTGGTCCATCCATGCCCATCTCTTTAGCAGTCTGTACAGCCGCAGAGCGAAACTTGGCCAGATCTACCATTCTAATAAGTACAAAATGTTCCAACAGAATCTCTAATTAATTATAGATTTATTTAATTAAATCTGGGCTCTGACACTTTCTTTACTTCCCAAAACTTGGGTAATACTATATTGGGATTCCCTGGGAAAATAGACTGTTGTTAAAGCTAAACCCCAGACCCCAATGAATGTAGTACTAAGAGAAATTTAGATGCCCGGACAAGCCTACCAATTTATGTAGCAAAGTTGATTTTGCTGGGGAGGTTATGATGGTATCCTAAAAAGAATGAAAATGTGTCTGCTATAACCGTGTGAGGTCAAGCAAATGTAGGCCTCTGACTCTATAAATGATGATGATGAATTATGTGCAGAGAACCTGCAGCTACCTCCCTAGGTCTCACACGGTCAATCTTCTGGCGCTAGTGTATGGTGTATGATGTACCTAGTGTCTAGGGGAGAAATGAATGATGGTACACAACAATCAAACACTTTAAGTTTCTATTAAAGAAGTTAATAACTAGCAGTTACGTTTTTCTTTAAAACAAGTATTTACAATTTATTTTGCCTGTCCATTGATAGCTTGTAGACAGGTCTTTGAAAACAAGGACAAGATAGTTTACAGAAAAGGAACAATTAAAAACTGTTGGGACAATCTGCCCAATAACTAAAAGTTATTATGTATTTTAAACTGTTCTTCCTGTATGGAATATTAAATTATTTCACTTTAGTTATATACCGGGAGAGTCACTGTATATGAGGGCTGTAGTTCCTCATACCCCCATAAAATTCCTGTGTAATATTTTGAAACACCAGAAACTGTCAGAGATGCCCCAGATGTTTTACTCTTCACCTGAGAGTCCTTGTTGTAAGATAATACGATGGGTAGATGCAGAAATTTCACGTCAACACTCGCCAAAGCTCCTACTGGATATTCAACAGCATATAAGTCTGATTGGAGACTGGTTGGCGTGTATAAGCACTCAGCAGGTTTCCTGTCACCAGCCGGAAACATGAACATAGACCCTCTGCAACAAAAGGACACCCTGGCCTTTTATCTCTGATCATTTATTCTAACACTTAATTCCCTACGTGGGTATGGGGTCAGCTTCGCGTGCCTTACAAATGCACTCGCCCCGAATTGTACAGGACTCCCACCTGGTTGTAACCACACCTCAAGTCCTTATAGTAGATACGCCACTGTACGTTCACATATTATTCCTCCATACAATAATGTGGAGTAACCACATTTCCTGTGATGTGATCTTCTCTTCTTTTCTTTACACTTATATTTGCTTCAGGCATGTTAAACAGTGTTCATTGAACACAGAGGCTTACTAAACTTATTTTAATACAATAATATGTCAACATAATTATAACAACATACATCAGTCAGATACCGCTTAATGTGTGGACTCAACAATGTCTGCTTCCAACATGTCCTTCACTTTTTCCCCAATAGAAGTATCTAACTTTGTAGTTGGACCAAACATATTAAATTTCATAAAATATCCTTACCACAATCAAGAAATATATAAACAAATGACGCTGATTTTGTGAAGAAATGGCCTCAGCTTTCTCCAGACTGCACAGACTGTGAATTTATTCTTTATTTAAGTTTACAATTAACACAGCTGTTTTTCAGCGTATCTGTATACAAATTTTAGTTCAACTGGCAATGAATAATCAAAGCCTTTTGCTAACATCTACCAGCCCTAGCCAATCGTAACGTTCTACTACTTGAATTCAAATGCAGTTTGAATGAAAAACCAAAATAATTTTGAATAACTGGTGGTCGATTGGCTAGTCTGCACTAGTCATGCCAAATACAAAAGATATCACGTTTAGGATTACATTTCTCCTACCGTTTCCCTTTCCCATTCATACTCTGTTCACCTCAAGCTAATTTGAATGTACCTCCCTGCCTCTGTTCCCAGCTCGCGTCCCCCTAACGTTACCAAAAAAACATGAGCAGAAACGCCAGTGTGTCTGGTCGTGTGTCCTTAGAGATTAGTATTTCTTCAATAACTTCTCTAATACTGGGAATATCATGTATTTTAAAGAACATTCTTACTCAGCCAACTCCACGTTATACTACCATATAATTCTTATGGAGAACTTCCTAATGGTTTAAAATTTCCAATTTTTGTCATCGTCCATCGTCAACTAAAATTTTACACAAGTCCGCCATCTTTCCCTCCTTCATCGTCTTGCGAGCATGTATTTTTCAAATAACTAACTTGTTTTAGTTACATCAGAAATGCTTCCACTAGGAGGAAATAAAACTGTCTGCGTGGTTAGGCATTGGCTGGCTTTTCTGCAGTGTGAATATATGCGTTGCAGACTGTGTCATCGAAGCGGGGTAGACGGGGCGGGTTTAAGAATTTGCGTTGCTATTTAGCATTTTATCGTTTAATATTACCAAAAAATGTAAGGATTACTACTGGTTTTGCTACAAAGTTGACAGAAAGTGTTACTTCAGATAGCTATATTGCGGTGTACTTCCGCCAATAGTTAATTGTAAGGCTAGACTACAAAGTGTATACAGCAGATTGGGCGAAGTTAAATATTAGTAGTGTTTCTCGAAAACGAAACTAAAGCGTGTCAGACTTTTTTCGTGAAATCGTTCTCCAGGCTTAGCACTGTGCAAAAGGCAGCGGTGCTGGCTTCGAAGTTGACAACCGTCAGACACATGCGGGCTAATGTAATTATTATCGTTTTATGCCTAAATCGTACTGAATTGAGCGTTTATTCTCGCATATTTTGCTACAACACCGAGACCCTTAAACGCGTCGTACGCCAGTGGTTTAGGAAAAAGGACACACATTTTTACCGTGCGGGTATACATGCCCTTGTGAGAAGATGGACAAAAACTGTAACAAATAACGGAGACTACATTGAGAAATAAATTTTTGAAGTTCAGACTTGGGGCTACATTTCAATGTGAATTGTATCTGTTTTCTTGCCTATACTGAATGAAATTAAAAATTACAAGGCATTACTTTTTGACCGCCCCTCGTATATACTACTGGACAAAAGTTAAGGGCCACCATTCAGTTTAGACAAGGTTTATATAATTGATTGGCAAACTGTAAAGACAAGTGAAAATGTAATTAAAACTGAGCTCAGAGAGATGTGTATACATTTCTGTGTGCACTAGGTTAATTTTTTTTAAATGTCCAAAAACTGGGTCACTTTAACCCGCACGTGAAAATTGCCATTGTTACTGCAAAAACTCGTGGTTTTTGCAACTCGCCCCACTAGTTCAAAAGGTGAAAAAGTGAGTTGAATTTGAATGCACGTGGGAAATGCTCATCGGTAAAGAGTGTTCACCGTTGGTATGCAATAAATCAGTATGACTAGTGGTCGAAATGATTCGGTCATCTCGCCTGTTTGTACACCGAGGACGTCCTGAGCAGGGTCGATTTTCCAAATGTCCGGTAGCTTGAAATCTCTCAAGAAGTCTCTGAATGGTAGAGTGGGACACTGCTAAACGTCTTGCAACATGACGAACAGATTGACCATCCTGAATCCATGCCATGACTCGACCACGGTCTACTGTGCTGAGACTTCTCCTTGGTGGCATGGCTAATGCAGTGATTTTTTGCGATTAAAACAAAATCTCATTCATGAAATAAAAAAAGAAAAAAAGCAGACTGGTGGTTGTGGTAGCGAGGCGAAAGTCTGCATACCAAGAATCCCGATGATCTGCCTGCGTCGGAACACTTACACGTCAAGTCACTGTAATACAAATGTCGTCTACAAGGAATCCGTTACTTAAATTTTTTCCCTTAGAAGCACACCTCAATGCAACAGTACAATTAAAAATAAAAAACAGTTAAACCTTCCTAAAAGGATTCGCACCAAACTCTATTTGCACTCTTTCCGACAAGGACCAGGGCTGGGCCGGGTGTTACCGCTATTTAATTATATTTACGTACGAGTTTCCGTTTTTTGTTACCTTTAAAATATTAAGTCCTTCCTACCCAAGTTCAGTGTTTCCGAACTAGCAGGTAAGGTTCACTGTACAGTGTCCGCTACCGTCAGGTAGGAGGCACTGTACAGTGTTCCCTTTCATTAAGTCCTTGGTGCCTCCTACACCGGTAGAGACCTTCAAAAAACGTATGCCAAGTCTACCTTCCCATGCCACCAAGTCAAGGTAATTTCCATGTCTTTCTCATTTCTATCATGTCTGTCTCCAATTGTCTCTATCAAGAAGTACTTTAAACTCTACTTCAATAATTACTTTAAACTTTCTATCAAGAATTACTCTAAACTCTGTGAAGAATAACTTTAAAGTATCTATCTATGCTTACTTTAAACTCTATCAAAAATTATGCCAACTGGGTTAGACGATCATGTCTGTCGAGAACGTCCAGTTACTAGTAACTACCAGATTTGTTCTGAACTTTCTTCCATGTAATAAAACTATATCTTACAGTTAATAGACTCTTTCTTTGTTGTTCCTGGAATTGTCCATTCAGTTTTGCAATCATCTTCATCGGGTGATATCTCCACATTGAAGGTCGACTTCAGGGGATCTCCGACTGTAGCATGATGACGAATTCTAACAGACTCTTTCCTGTTCATCTCTTTATGTTTATCTTCCCACTTATAGCTTTGCCTTCTTCTTGCACGTTTTTCTTATCAGTCAACCAATACACTTTAGCCCCCAAACGGAGCATAAGCCTCAAACATACACATCCTCTTACACATCCTCTTACACATCCTCTTACACATCCTCTTACACATCCTCTTGTACATTCTCTTGTACATCCTCTTACACATCCTCTTACACATCCTCTTGTCACGTGATATCAGCTCAAGTTCCTTCCACGTTCTCCTCATCATTTTCACCTCTGTTTCCAGCTCTCTTCTCCGTGTGCTTCTTGGTCTACCTCTGCCTCTCTTGCCCTGGGAATTCCAGAACAAGGACTGCCTTGTAATGCTATCAACAGGTTTCCTCAATGTGTGTCCTATCCATCGCCATCGTCTTATTCTCAACTCTTGTTCCACTGGCACCCGTCTAGCTCCCGCCATCAGTTCCACGTTGGTAACCCTGTCATACCACCTCAATCCCTCCACTCTACGCAAGCACCCATTTATGAAAGTCTGTAGCTTTTTGGTTGTTGTCTTTGTTGTTCTCCATGTCTCAGAGCCATACAATAGGACTGACTTTATATTAGAGTTGAAGATACTTATTTTCTTATTGGATCCAATTTCTCTTGATTTCCATATGTTTCCCAATGCATTGAAAGCTCCTCTTGCTTTTTGTATTCTTATTTTAATATCACTGGCTGTCCTTCCAACTTTGTCTATATTGCTGCCAAGATAATGTGTTTCTTGGTCTATACTTTTTACCCCGAGGGCTCACAAACAAGGACTGCTTTATAATGCTTAGCTCAGATTTCCTCAGTTTGTGACCTATCCATCCATAGCGTCCTCTTCTCACCTCCAGCTCCACGGGCACCCATTCGGCTCCTGCCAACGGTCCTACACCGGCAACCCGTCAAACCAGTCCATTCTGCGCAAGCATTCATCTATGAACGACAGTAGCTTTTTGTCCAGTTTCTCCTGTCCTCCTTGCCCCAGAGCCACACAACAGGATCGACAAGACACTTGTGCCGAAGTCGCCTATTCAGGTGTTTGACTTGATCTATCCTAATCTACATATACCTCCCAGCGCAATGAAATGATCCCGTTACACGCCCATTGAGGCATATTGAGAATATGGTGTTAGGCCCACATTTTCTTGACCATCGGCACACTAGGGGTGATGTGGTCAGCATCACGCCGGCCGCCTTAACCTTCCCAGAGCTGCTCCAGTACCCAATTGGGGCTGGGTCAACCCAGGAGCAGTTTGCGGCCTAAAAAAAATCTCACCTAATCTGGGCATCGAACCATAGACCACTGAGCTAGGAAGCCAGTGCACTAACCACTATGCTACCGCGGCTTCCAATGAAAGTTCCGCACATTATTTTTCCCAAATGAGCGCTTTTTGTTTGAGCGGAAAAACCCGATTTTACATTGTACGTTTGTTGCTTTTGCTCTTTATAGCATCGTAAGTAGATGGAGACTGCAGTTCTTTCACAATGGGGCGCTGTTAATCTGTGTAGGACTAAAATCAACCTATTCAGGATCGTATATCCTCAGAGAATCCAATAGGCTTTCTGGTATTAACAAGAAATCCAGATATATTCGCCCTATCCTCGATCGGTGCCACTTTCCTTTGGCCTCTTGATCTCTACCAACACGCCTCTAATACAAAACTCTAGAAAACAGAAGCATCACCTATCTGTCAACTCAATTTGCCATCGGTGAGCATGATAAAGTTGGCATATGTATACACACTCTTGCATGTCTGAAGTCATCTTACCCGTATAAAGATCTGGCCTGTGATAAAAATTGATAACAGTTGCAGCCACATTTTTTTGTGTGATAGTAATGGAAAAATTTAAATTCGAATTTTTGTCTAAACAGGCTTCACTTTTTCAGGCTATTCGCACCGGTAGCCACAATACTCTGGCGTTATTACTGGCAGCTGGTGCAGATGTGAATGTGTGTAGTCGCAAAAACACAGCCCTGATGGTGGCGGCCAAAGCTGACCAGTGCTGTTGTCTTCGAGAACTGGTCAAGTGGGGAGCTGACGTTAACGTCAAAAACGATAAAGGTCAAACTGCAGTAATGATTGTTTCCAGCAAAAACTGTATCAGCTGTTTTATTGATTTAATAAGCCACTGTGACAACTTAGACGTTGCTGATTGTAATGGAAAAACAGCGCTAATGTTTGCCTTATCAAGCCCCATGAAATTCTTTTTCCTGAAAACTCTTTTAGACTCGGGAGCGAATGTTAATCAAGTGGATAATAAAGGAAACACAGTTCTGATGATGGCAGCAACACAAGGCGAAGATGAATGTCTCGAGCTGTTGTTACAAGCAGGCGCCGATAAATATCAAACTGACAACAGTGGAAGAACAGCCCTCATGTGTGCCGCTCTCAGTGGCCAGGAAGGATGTCTTTCTATTCTCCTGCGAGGATGGGTTGGCGTGGACGCAGCAGATCACGATGATGTTACAGCTTTTATGTTGAGCTGCCAGTCTGGCAGTTTAGGATGCATGAATACTTTGATTAAAAATGGTGCCGGCATCAATTTGAATAACACGACAGGAATCACGCCTCTTATGTTCGCAGCCAATAATGGACACAAAGAGAGTCTACGCATTTTGATAAGTAATGGAGCACTGGTTAATGTTGCAGACAAGTTAGGACGCACTGCGCTTACGTCCGCTTTATTGAATAGTCAAGTAGAATGTGCAAAAGTATTGATAAACGCCGGCGCTTGTGTGAACACCGTGTCTAGCCATGGAATGACATCACTGATGGCAGCGGCCATGTTAAAATCCACAGCTTGCCTAAAACAGTTGGTGGAATCTGGGGCTGAGATCAATGCGATTGATTCTGAAGGAAGGAACGCTTTATTCTATGCTGCTTGGAAGAAACGTGCAGATGTCGTAAATATCTTACTCCAGGCTGGCGGCAATGCTGAGTGGATAGACCATAAAGGATGGACAGTGTTAATGCATGCAACGAAATCTTCGGAAATGGTGCTGATGTATGATGATGAAAGAAACGGACAAGAATGTTTGAAAATACTCATTAAAGCTGGTGCTGATGTTAATGCCCAGAATCAGGACGGTAAAACTGCCTTAATGCTGGCTGCTGGCGAACTCTGGAGTAACTGGTGCCTTCGTGACCTATATAAGTACCCTTATTTTCACAGCAACTTCAACAGCGATGAGTATAATGAAGAAAATGACAATGTTATAGAGCAGCTGATAGCTGCAAGCGATGATGTCAACAAACAGGACAAGGAGGGAAAAACAGCTTTGATGATTTCTTGTGGACAACATTACACGACTTCTGCTTGTCGCTTAATTCTGAGCGGAGCTGATGTGAATTTGAGAGATTTTAGCGGGAGAACAGCTCTGATGCACGTTGCTATGAGAACTGATGCCATTGTAAACGGTAATGAGATTTATGAAATGATAGATATTATAGTAAGGGCAGGGGCTGATATGGAAGCACAAGACAACAATGGTGTGACCGCGCTGATGTTTGCAATAAAAAGTGGCTCGCATTACGTTACAGACTTCCTGGTGTCTAAAGGAGTTGACCTTGAGCAAAGAGACAATGAACAGCGAACGGCGCTTGTATATGCTCTGGAAACTATCCACTCAAGAACTCATCTCTACTCTTCGTTAAAATATTTAGAGAGAATTGTTAATTCTCAGATTAGCAGTGAGTTCCGCCCTGTGTTTGATGAAATATTACCGAATACTTTTGAATCTGTTTTCGCCTTCACATTTACAAATCTCTACTTTATAAGATTTTGTGTAAGCAATGGATATACAGATTTTCGTCTAGGAAGACACATGCATCTGACGGTAAAACACAATTGTCAGCTGTCACCTCTAGTTAGTGTTTTGTCACAACAAATACTCTCCGGAGCAGAGCGTTACTTCATCGCAAACTGTTTTGTGTTTGAAAACGATCTGCACATGTTGCGGGGTGACAACATGGCGGACCTGCTTAAGGTCTGCGGCCGAAAATTTGTTAAGGAAGCTTTCCATAACCCTTGGCCCTTGGTTAAATTATCTCTCATCGCTGTTTCTTCAGCTATCGGCCCTAACCCTGGTCGCGAACAAAGAATACTTCAGACCGGACTCCCAGTTCCTATACAGGATTGTCTACTGTTTCAACGACCAGTGGCCTGTTTACCAGTCCATCACTGGAAGGATATACCTCTCTGCTTTGACAGCACCAAGTATGATCGTCTTCCAGCACCATATCCTTTACTTTGTTACTGGCCATTTGGACGTCGCCTTATTAAATGCAACTGTAAAGAATGCAAAGGAAGGTTTCTGAACTTCGAAAATTAATGAACATTAAAACTAAAAAGCACAAACCATTAAATAATTCTCAGTCTTCATCGTTTGCTCTTATAAATCAACATCTATTCCTTTCATTAACGTGGCCGTTTCTCTCAAACTGCTGCCGTTCCCGTACAGTTTCTTCATCGATGGAAGTTGGTAAAGTCTATTCTATCAATATGCTCAATTTGTGTCGCCAACAGTCTAAGGGAAACTGCAGGCTGTATACTTGTACCTCTGTTCGATTTTCGTTATGTTGACCAGATGGTATTTGAGCCTGAAGTTTCCACTTCTACTTTATTTGAAAATTATCCCTTGATCTCACCCAAGTAAGGAGAAATATACTTTTGTTATATATTTATTTCGAATGCCCTGTAAGCAACGTTGTCTGAAGTTATGTGCCATTATTGCCTTTACTTCTTCCTATGTTGATCTGTCTTCCATTTTAATTCTGCTTCCTCTTTGATTGGCATGTTTGTCTGCCTACTCATTTCCACATGTCTTGCACTGGGCAGGAACCCCATTTTTAATGGGTGGTTCTAAATGTTTATAACAAGTAGTCATCATCCTTGTTTTTATTATTCTTTAGTACTTATGAAGAACACATTCTTGGTTTTAGCACTCTCCTAGTTCTCCAGGAAAGATATTACACCTGTTTCAGTGCTTATGTCTCTGCTTTGTTTCAGAATGTCCCTTAGGCCTCTGACATTTATTTCCTGTCTATTCTTAATTTGATGCATATGCTTTCTCCATTAATTGTAGCTCTTGTTTCTGTTCCAAATGTATATATATATATATTTATATATATATATGGCTGCATTGATGTTTAATGTATGCCATAGGTGCATGCTTTCTTTCTGCATTCATAGTTAGCTACCTTTTGTAATTTCGTCTTGGAATCTTGTTCCCCCTCATGGTGGGAGTGTGCTGCTTATCGTAAGGGGCTCCGCCTGTGCGCATGTTGTGGTTTCAGCAAAAGCAGCTTCTAGAGTCTACACTGGCCAATTCTTGTCAGAAGGTAATTCATTTGGTTGTTTCAATGCATTTTAAAGTTACATGCCTTTTCTTCACTAATGATTGAGCACTAAAGCGTTCTAAGCATCCAAAATCAAAATCACTTTGTAGACCAGATTCCAAATTCGCCCCCAAAACCCATAGTTAAATATTACAAGACATCTTGTGATTCTTTAAGTTAAGCTACATCAACGCTCTACCTGCGCCATCGGAGAGGTTTTAAAACAGCCAATCAGAGAAGAGTGTCCACTGGTCGGATCAAATAAACATAATGTATCAACACGATTTTAGTATTGTTACGTTGTTGTCATACAACATAGTTAAACAAACAGTCCATTGTCTGTTCAAACAAACATAAATATTAACGATTCTCTCAGACTGTTGGGTCTTGTCTTCATACATTGTCAAGTTGACTGTTCTGTTGTTATCTCATAGAACCAAACCTGGCAGGATGGATGTTTGTGTGTCGTCTTTCTTATATCCTGTTATACAATAAAACTAACATACTATTACCGCCTCATCCTCTTGTACAAAACATTAAAACCTAGCATGTTGGTTAGGTGTCCTCTGGTACAACAACATCCAGCAGAATGTTTATATTCACATGTCCTCTTAAACACCAAAACGAACAGATTGTTCATGTCTCATCCTATACAACAAAAACAAATACACTGTTAGCGTCTCATCCTCTTGTACAATACAATAAAACATAGCTTGTTTTTGAGGTGTCCTATGGTACAACAAAATCCAGCAGAATGTTTATATCCACGTTTCCTCTTATACAACAAAACCAAGGCGACTCTTCATGTCTCATCCTATACAACAAAACGGAACAGATGTTTCATATCTCATCCTATACAACAAAACCAAACAGACTTTTCATGTCTCATCCTATACAATAAAACCCAAAACCCCTTTCATGTCTCATCCAATACAACAAAATCAAGGGAATCTTCATACCACATCTTATACAACAAAACCAAGCAGACTCTTCACATATGTGACAGGTGCTCCTTAATTATATTGATAATAGGTCCGTGGGAAAGTCACGGCACCAATTAGTGGGTATATGTGACAGTGTCCTTCACTGTGATTACATTTATATTATATCTTCTTTCAATCAATGTCCATCAAGTGTTATTACTAGCTTCCCGCTAGAGTTGTAGATTCTTGTGGAGCTGCTGCAGGTTCGTTCTTCTCTCGAATGATGTTGTGAAGGTGCTATGGTGGTAGTACTTACTAATATTCTGGTAACTTTTCATTCAGTGCAAAAATCTGCTGTCATAACTCGACTGATACTATAAACAAGGTTTATTTACAGGAATTCATAAATAAACAATGTTAGATGAAATTCTAATCAATTATTCCTTGTCGTGAATGTAGTTTACCCATATTATCCTTTTCTTTTCATTCTCCACAACCGTATGAGTTATTCAAACATCTCGTGCAACTCACTATCTAGGTCGCTTTGAACTTCTTCCACAACCTTTGTTTCTTCGAACTTTTCAGTACAAGTAGTTGCGTTTTTTATCCTCAATGTTTAAAGTTACCAATCTCTTCCGATGATAAGACTTCAATACATCTGTAGTTGTTTCTTTTCTTGGTTTCCTTCCTAGTACGATGTAAAAATCAATTCTATCCGTGAATTGTAATATAAAATCGAGATTGTACTTACATGAGTCTTACTACACAAAGTCTATCCTCCCAGGACAGAAAAAATATAGCTGCCGCTATTTTCTGTCTTGAAAACACGATATCATTTAAACTTTACACACAGTATACTTCTTTTCTGAAAACATTTCAAGAAAATTCAAATTAGAACAGGTCTTCGTGGCTCTACGAGAATGAGACAGCTCAAACATGGCTTCTCATCAGCTCTCCAGTAGAAACACAACCTTCCCCGCGGTCGTCTAGATCGAACTACCCTAATGATAATCTTAACTTCTCCTTAGCCCGGCAGGTGTTGTGGGCCCTTGTCACCGTCAATGATTTTGATTGGTCTACTAAAAATGTATGACCTTATCTCATTGGCACGTATAATGCCGAGGTAATAAACCTCACTGTCACACATGTCCAGTTATGTAACACAACTAGGTAGACCGTTAAAGTATCTCTTATACAACAAAGCCAAACAGGTTATTCATATGTACTCTTATACAACAAAGACAAACAGATTGTTCATTTGCTCTCTTATACTTCTTCTTCTTCCTCGTTCGCCCTGAAAAGGACGGTGGTTGCGTTGTGTCTGTTTGCGCCTAAGCTGTGATATCTGCACCTTTCGGTCGACACATCCGACTTCTGCACGGCATTTTTTAGGGACCGGGTTTGACTTCCCATTTCGATCCGTACTCGCTCAGCCAGACTGCACTGCTGCTGACTGTTTCCAGGACCTCCACGTGGAGGTGGAGTACGGTCTTGACCAGCTCTGGTTCGCTGGTCCTGATGCAAGCAGTCAAGCTATGGGTCGCTGACTGCATTCGTTCTCTTATACAACAAAGCCAAACAGGTTATTCATATGTACTCTTATACAACAAAGACAAACAGATTGTTCATTTGTTCTCTTATACAACAAAGGCAGATACCTTATTCATATGTGCTCTCATACAACACAGACAAACAGATTGTTCATTTGTTCTCTTATACAACAAAGCCAAACAGGTTATTCATATGTACTCTTATACAACAAAGACAAACAGATTGTTCATTTGTTCTCTTATACAACAAAGCCAAAGAGGTTACTCATATGTACTCTCATACAACAAAGACAAACAGATTGGTATGTTATTCTCAACAAAGCCAAAGAGGTTACTCATATGTACTCTCATACAACAAAGACAAACAGATTGTTCATTTGTTCTCTTATGCAACAAAGGCAAACAGGTTATTCATATGTACTCTTATACAACAAAGAGAAACAGATTGTTCATTTGTTCTCTTATACAACAAAGGCAAATACCTTATTCATATGTACTCTCATACAACAAAGACAAACAGATTGTTCATTTGTTCTCTTATACAACAAAGCCAAACAGGTTATTCATATGTACTCTCATACAACAAAGACAAACAGATTGTTCATTTGTTCTCTTATACAACAAAGGCAAATACCTTATTCATATGTACTCTTATACAACAAAGACAAACAGATTGTTCATTTGTTCTCTTATACAACAAAGCCAAAGTTTTGAAGAAATGTTTACAAAAACAAAGACAAAGCAGATTGTTTCATTTGTTCCTGTGATAACAACCCTCTATTCATATGTATTGGAAAGGAAACAGATTGTTCATTTGTTCCCCATACTCGCAAAGAAACATGTTATTCATATGAAGGGCTAAAAGCCTACAACAAAGACAAACAGATTGTTCATTTGTTCTCTTATACAACAAAGCCAAACAGGTTATTCATATGTACTCTCATACAACAAAGACAAACAGATTGTTCATTTGTTCTCTTATACAACAAAGCAAACAAAGACAAACAGATTGTTCATTTGTTATTTATATATGTACTCTTATACAACAAAGACAAACAGATTGTTCATTTGTTCTCTTATACAACAAAGCCAAACAGGTTATTCATATGTACTCTTATACAACAAAGACAAACAGATTGTTCATTTGTTCTCTTATTAAAGCAAACAGGTATTCATATGTACAACAAAAAGACAAACAGATTTATTCATATGTACTCTTATAACAAAGCAAACAGGTTAGACTCTTATACAACAAAGACAAACAGATTGTTCATTTGTTCTCTTATACAACAAAGCCAAACAGGTTATTCATATGTACTCTTATACAACAAAGACAAACAGATTGTTCATTTGTTCTCTTATGCAACAAAGCCAAACAGGTTATTCATATGTACTCTCATACAACAAAGACAAACAGATTGTTCATTTGTTCTCTTATACAACAAAGCCAAACAGGTTATTCATATGTACTCTCATACAACAAAGACAAACAGATTGTTCATTTGTTCTCTTATACAACAAAGCCAAACAGGTTATTCATATGTACTCTTATACAACAAAGAGAAACAGATTGTTCACAAACAAAGACAAAACAGATTGTTCATTTGTTGTTCATATGTACTTATACAACAAAGGCAAACAGATACTCTTATTCAAAAAAGCCAAACAGGTTATTCATATGTACTCTTATACAACAAAGACAAACAGATTGTTCATTTGTTCTCTTATACAACAAAGGCAAACAGGTTATTCATATGTACTCTTATACAACAAAGACAAACAGATTGTTCATTTGTTCTCTTATACAACAAAGGCAAATACCTTATTCATATTTACTCTTATACAACAAAGACAAACAGATTGTTCATTTGTTCTCTTATACAACAAAGCCAAACAGGTTATTTATATGTACTCTCATACAACAAAGACAAACAGATTGTTCATTTGTTCTCTTATGCAACAAAGGCAAACAGGTTATTCATATGTACTCTCATACAACAAAGACAAACAGATTGTTCATTTGTTATCTTATGCAACAAAGCAAAACAGGTTATTCATATGTACTCTTATACAACAAAGACAAACAGATTGTTCATTTGTTCTCTTATGCAACAAAGCCAAACAGGTTATTCATATGTACTCTTATACAACAAAGACAAACAGATTGTTCATTTGTTCTCTTATTCAAAAAAGCCAAACAGGTTATTCATATGTACTCTTATACAACAAAGACAAACAGATTGTTTATTTGTTCTCTTATGCAACAAAGCCAAACAGGTTATTCATATGTACTCTTATACAACAAAGACAAACAGATTGTTCATTTGTTCTCTTATGCAACAAAGCCAAACAGGTTATTCATATGTACTCTTATACAACAAAGACAAACAGATTGTTCATTTGTTCTCTTATGCAACAAAGCCAAACAGGTTATTCATATGTACTCTCATACAACAAAGACAAACAGATTGTTCATTTGTTCTCTTATACAACAAAGCCAAACAGGTTATTCATATGTACTCTCATACAACAAAGACAAACAGATTGTTCATTTGTTCTCTTATACAACAAAGCCAAACAGGTTATTCATATGTACTCTTATACAACAAAGACAAACAGATTGTTCATTTGTTATCTTATGCAACAAAGCAAAACAGGTTATTCATATGTACTCTTATACAACAAAGACAAACAGATTGTTCATTTGTTCTCTTATGCAACAAAGCCAAACAGGTTATTCATATGTACTCTTATACAACAAAGACAAACAGATTGTTCATTTGTTCTCTTATTCAAAAAAGCCAAACAGGTTATTCATATGTACTCTTATACAACAAAGACAAACAGATTGTTCATTTGTTCTCTTATGCAACAAAGCCAAACAGGTTATTCATATGTACTCTTATACAACAAAGACAAACAGATTGTTCATTTGTTCTCTTATGCAACAAAGCCAAACAGGTTATTCATATGTACTCTTATACAACAAAGACAAACAGATTGTTCATTTGTTCTCTTATGCAACAAAGCCAAACAGGTTATTCATATGTACTCTCATACAACAAAGACAAACAGATTCTTCATTTGTTCTCTTATGCAACAAAGGCAAACATGTTATTCATATGTACTCTCATACAACAAAGACAAACAGATTGTTCATTTGTTCTCTTATACAACAAAGGCAAATACCTTATTCATATGTACTCTTATACAACAAAGACAAACAGATTGTTCATTTGTTCTCTTATACAACAAAGGCAAACAGGTTATTCATATGTACTCTTATACAACAAAGACAAACAGATTGTTCATTTGTTCTCTTATACAACAAAGGCAAATACCTTATTCATATTTACTCTTATACAACAAAGACAAACAGATTGTTCATTTGTTCCCTTATACAACAAAGCCAAACAGGTTATTCATATGTACTCTCATACAACAAAGACAAACAGATTGTTCATTTGTTCTCTTATGCAACAAGGGCAAACAGGTTATTCATATGTACTCTCATACAACAAAGACAAACAGATTGTTCATTTGTTCTCTTATACAACAAAGCCAAACAGGTTATTCATATGTACTCTTATACAACAAAGACAAACAGATTGTTCATTTGTTCTCTTATGCAACAAAGCAAAACAGGTTATTCATATGTACTCTTATACAACAAAGACAAACAGATTGTTCATTTGTTCTCTTATGCAACAAAGCCAAACAGGTTATTCATATGTACTCTTATACAACAAAGACAAACAGATTGTTCATTTGTTCTCTTATTCAAAAAAGCCAAACAGTTTATTCATATGTACTCTTATACAACAAAGACAAACAGATTGTTCATTTGTTCTCTTATGCAACAAAGCCAAACAGGTTATTCATATGTACTCTTATGCAACAAAGCCAAACAGGTTATTCATATGTACTCTCATACAACAAAGACAAACAGATTCTTCATTTGTTCTCTTATGCAACAAAGGCAAACATGTTATTCATATGTACTCTCATACAACAAAGACAAACAGATTGTTCATTTGTTCTCTTATACAACAAAGGCAAATACCTTATTCATATGTACTCTTATACAACAAAGACAAACAGATTGTTCATTTGTTCTCTTATACAACAAAGGCAAATACCTTATTCATATGTACTCTTATACAACAAAGACAAACAGATTGTTCATTTGTTCTCTTATACAACAAAGCCAAACAGGTTATTCATATGTACTCTTATACAACAAAGATAAACAGATTGGTCATTTGTTCTCTTATACAACAAAGCCAAACAGGTTATTCATATGTACTCTCATACAACAAAGAGAAACAGATTGTTCATTTGTTCTCTTATGCAACAAAGGCAAATACCTTATTCATATCTTCTCTGACACAACAAAACCAAACACCTTACTCCTCGGGCCCTTTCTTATACCTTATTCTTATCTTCTTTTGTACAACAAAACCAAACACATTCAAATGTGTCCTTACACAATAAAACTAAACGCCTTATTGAAATGTTCTCTTTTATAACAAAACCAAACACCTTATTCATATCTTCCCTTGTAGAGACTTCACAATGCAGGTCCATTCTTATTCATATCTTCCCTTGTAGAGACTTCACAATGCAGGTCCATTCTTATTCATATCTTCCCTTGTAGAGACTTCACAATGCAGGTCTATTCTTATTCATATCTTCCCTTGTAGAGACTTCACAATGCAGGTCTATTCTTATTCATATCTTCCCTTGTAGAGACTTCACAATGCAGGTCCATTCTTATGTGGTTGGGTAACCAATTCCATTTCTCGCTGCCTTTGACTTCACTAACTCACGATTCAGTGGGAGGTACCCATTTACAGATGTGTTGATCAATGATAAATGATAATGCCGGGGATGATAACGCAATTGTGTACACTGATAGAGCTATACTCCATGGTGAGAAACCAGAATGCTGGTTCGAGGCTGGAGTAAAGGGCATGGTCGTCACTGGCAAAGGAGGGGCTTATATGACAACAGCCTCCAGCATGAGAATGGAGATAAGGGCTGCTACTGCAGTCCTTAGATAGCTGTCTGAAGCTCACCAGCGAGGGATGTTATTGTGTCAGACTCTCAGTTCATGCTTCGGAAGGTTCAAAGTGGATGAATTATGTGTGAATGGAAAATATCCATAGAAGCCTCGAATCTTCAGGAATTGGGTGAATCTCCTGTCCTGGTCAATCAGGAGTGTACGGCAATGAGAGAGCTGACTGACTAGCATCGAGAGCACCCATAGTGGGAACGTTGGATATGGATGAGGGAGAAATATTAAAGACAATTACTGATCGTCTGCTAGAGAAATACACTGCAATCGATTAATCAACAAGGCTAAGATTGTTGGAATTTGGCCTCAAATGAGAGGAAGGCAGACATACACAAATGAGAGGATGCATCAGTGGTGTAAACAGCCAGTGCGTTAAATAGTTAGAATTTATACCCTTCGATGTTTGCTGAGAGAGAGACAGCACCTATTGGTTGGCGCGTTGTACAATGAGACCAGTTATGATCAACAATAACAAACTTGTGCGTGGCGCTACCAAATTTCAAACTCGGAACCCAGTAACTTTGGCTCGAGAGGCAAGTGCTCTTACCATTCTACCAATCGAACAACATGGTTTAGTAAATGAAGATAAAACAAATATAATACAGTATATCACTAAATTGTTTAAAAGTCGACAAAGAAAGCAGACAATCGATGTTGTGAGTACTGTCAATTCATTAGGATATGTGTTGATATCTTTCTTAAACGGTATGTGTATACGTCCTGTTTGTATTTAACATAACTGGTAATTGTCTAGTATTTCGTTAACGACACGCCCAGACATAAGAATGCATTGTGTAGCTCCAGGGGGAAGATATCTCTGATGAAATAAAGAAAGTAGAGGGTTACTGCCCCCTGAAGCAGCTCGTAAAAGAAGATTAATATGAGGTTGTGAATAAGGCTGACAATCTCTTCACGTACAACAACTTGCTACAGAAATCGGCACTGTAGACGTATATACTTGGACTCCTGCTTCCTGTAAGGGGCCCAGCTGAAGTTGAAGCTACGTTCTACATAAGGAGTGAAACAGGAGAAGATGATGATGATAGTAAGGATGATGATGATGTCAATCTTTTATTCTACTTAGCAGCTGAACGAAAAAGCCTTGAGCGGATTTTGTAGCACAAGAGTTGAAAAGTTGAAAACCGCTGTGTTTCATAATTTTAAATTTATTTCGTAATTTGAATAATTTTTGCAGTTTTTTCCCCTGAATTACTTCTTGGCTCTTAATATGTACACTACTTGCGATAAATAGAAGAATTAAAACGGTATAACAAAAACACCAGTGAGTGGGGACTCTGCCTTAGGAATGTGAATACAAACAAGCCAAAGCACACAACTGTCTAATTGGACGAAGTCAAATCTCCTTCTCTTTTCTGTGAATACCTTATTTCGTCCATCAGATTGATTTCATGCCTCTCTCTTTATGTAATGTGCTGTCAGTTGTTGCCCAGTCTGGCCAGGAGTGATCGAGTCTCAATATCCGTGACCCCATACGTACAATACCTGTACATGTACATACTTTGACATTAATTTCTAGCGGCTTTGTTTCTTTTCAGTTTGCTTGTATTGCGCAATACAATGAGTACAGTACCTATTTGTATATATTAATGTTTCTGTCATATATACATGTAATTAATTACAGACGATTTCTTCACACATGTAACACCACAGACAATGGTTGTGCATCTTAATACATGTAAAAATGAGTTCAGTGATAAACAATGTTTTTTCACTTGCGTGCAAAATAGTGACTGAAAAGCTTAGATTCTTAACGGGGAATTGTGGTTTGGCAGAATAAGGGATATATGATTATCGTTTGTAAATGATTGACGTAATGAGTTAGGTACATAATAATTATTTCATTCTATCATTCCTTTCTGCGCCTGAAGTGTAGAAATGACAGTCATTTATTATGACTGATAGAGAGATTGTACTGAAAGAAGTTGTGTAGCATATAATTAATCAAAGAACAAGACGTAATATACATGTGACATCTTACTCTTCGTACAAGCTCAGACTTCTACTTGAATATTATCAAAGAAACAAGTTGTCGGCTTGAAACTATTTGTATCCTCCATAGAGCTTCTACGGCAATGGTACTAGTGACAGCTTTATGTACTTTCTGTTCCTCATGCATTGGGCATCTTTGAAGCAGATATTCATCAGTAATAGTATCGGCGCCACAAATACATAAATCTATATTTCCTATCTTCAGATAGTTGAATAGACGATATTTCAATCTGTTGTGACCCGTGCCTCGACTAATACTGCCTTTCGTTTAAAGCATAAATCATGCAGCTGTAGCCAAACGTGTGCCCTGGAACTGTGTTCTCGGTGACTATACCTCACGGTCTGGAATATAATTATTTAAAAGGTTTTATGTAAATGTTGAAGATCAGAGCTTCTGGATCTGTTATAAAGATAACCGATCTCCAACGTTTCTATGAAAAGTGTAGGTGGAACAATGGTGTCGAGATCTTCTCCGCCTGGTCAGTGACTACGACTGTGGGTCGTGTTGAGTCTCCTAGGGTCACGTGTTAAACTCCTTAAGCGGATTCACCATATTTACTAGCTATATCTAAGTATATATCTACTGTTCTTATTTTTTTTTTAATTCTAAATTTGCCTGGGTTTTTATTTATTCATTTGATAATTCTGTCTCCGTGTGCTTCTGTTTGTTGCTGTCATTTTCGACGGAGTCATCTGTCAAGTTATTTGCTTATGTTTGTATCATAAGTATAATTGTGTCTTTACCTGCGATGTCAGGTTGATTAGGGGTTGTCTTCCCTTGTTTTTTCATTCATTGTGTTTGACCTTTAGGGTCAGAGGTTGTCAGTTCGGCGTAGGCCTATGGGAAGGTTTTTTAAGCGGGAGTGAGATATACTTCCGGGAAGCCGGGAGGTCCTGTTTTTCTGAAGGGACCAAGAGTCCATTGTTTTTTCGGGGAGAATCTTCGAAGTAACTGCTATGGCAGTTTTCCCCAGTGAATCTCTGTGCGTCGGGATGACGACAGAATTCCTTGTGATGTTCTGAGGATTCATTTGCCAGGTAATACCGACCTTTATGCATTATTACGCTTTTCGGTGGCAGAACATGTAAAGGATTACCTAGGGTGAACAGCAGCTCACTGATCCGCCATTTCAGAACTTATATATTTGTGCTCGAGGTAGCCATCCAAGACTGTTAGTCTTATATTGTCCAGAAATCCAGTGACGAAGATATATTGTGGGAGCCGCAGATTGGCGGAACTTCTATCTACAATAAGTATTACTGCAGGGTTGATGATAACCTATTTAACAGAAGTACACGGCCGACGTCAGAACGAGGCCTGTGCTTTCGGCTATTATACTACAGCCTGATATGTGCAATTGGCGGGGAGTGCCAAGTTGCACCTATGTGTCATAGTAACTAAGGCATCTGACGCGTTTAGTCAGAGACGCCAAGGGCGACGCTACGAACTGTCATTACTGAAGAACTTTGCTATTGACCATGCACGTCTATTCCGATGTTTACCTTTTTGAATGCCAAATGTATACCTATCGATGTCAGGTCAGCATGACCTTGTTACACTGACTGTTCCTGTTGATATTATGTGTGTTCCCGTCAATAAATGTCTTGAAACATGCCTGCAGTGTCAAAGCATCCTTGATTACTGCATGTGAGAGTATGGGTTGCAGGATCTACATCTATACGAGCCTAAACACATTCGCGTCTTCATTCGCACCCACACTCAATTCATCATACGCTCGCACTACACATCTAACAACATGTATACTGTCTTGGGCCAGTGATCACATCAACAAGAAAAAAAAGACAGTTACATTTCTGGTGGACCAGTTACGTGGGCTCTTATGATACATTTCTTGTCGCCAATGTGGCCTAGAAACTTACATTTCTGATGGACCAGATCTGTGGGTTTAAAAAGAACAGAGCGAGCATTTGACATTATTGTTGACATTTATGGATCCAGAAATTTACATTCCTGGTTGGCTGTTACATGTATGATGTCTCCAGTTTTGTCGAGAAAGTTACAAGAAGGACAAGTACACATTACACTTCTGATCTGTGGGTCTAAGCTACACACGGGACAGCCGTAACACACAGCGCTAATTCTACACTTGCAAGTTTTGGCTACAACAGGACAGATATAGGTCATCAACGGTTGACACAAATAAACAGTACGAGCATTTATATTATAATGCTACATAAAGCATAACAAGACATGTACTGAAGTTAACTACTAGGCATTTGCTACGTGGACCATAACTGCATAGAAGGCGGGTTCCTATTGTAAACAGTACTGCTGGTTGTTACACGTTTCATTCAACAACAGACTTTTCTAGGTCAGAGCATTCAAGCTACATTGTTGGAGGTCAAGTGTCTGTAAACAGTACGTGGAAATAGTAAACATTCAATGTGCAAGCCCTAATTTGAGAAGGTCATAGTAACTTTGGTTCGTGAATACCACTTTATGTTACAGTGGATTTGACGTTCAGTGCGCGTTTGACATTTCGTTTCTGTGTTCGCAAGGAGCAAGGAATTTATTTTAGTTTCAGCTGTGACTGAACTTGTTCTGCAACACATTGAAATTGATTGCTATATTATGTTACTTCTACTGTTTTTGTGTATTTTTTCTGCGGGTTTTTCGGTTGGTGGGTCTTACGGTAAATATGCCACTTGATCGAGGCTTACTGTAAGCGTTCTGTAGGTGCAAATTTTCTTAATTTGGAAATTTGCTAGTGACAATTGGTCGCTATTGATGTTAGCTGTGATGTAATTGTACTTAACGTTGTTTTTGTAATATTTTGTCTGTTTTTTCAGTTTTGATTGTCGATTTGTTTTGTTTGTATTCTGTAGGTCTCTCCTTTCTTGTGTATTTCTCTACACATTTTTGGTTAAAACAGTGTTGCCATTTGTATTGTTTTGTATTTTTGTCTTTGTGTTTTTTTTTTGGTTGTACTACATTACTGTCATGCACAGTCTACATACACATACTTGGTCATGTTTTGATATTATTGATAAGGTAGACTCTTCATATAGAGTTTGTTAAATAATATTATATAAGATATTTATACAAGTTCTTTGATAAAAGACTTGTTATCTACAAAGATTGAGACAAGGTGAAATACATATTCAAGTTCTTTATAAAAAAGACTTGTGCCCATAGTGAGTGGGATATAAGGGAATTTTTTTTCCACAGGTACTCAGGTGATTTTTTGGGTACATTATAAACAAGACTAAGAGTGTGAAAAAAAGTGAAGTGAGTATACAAGTCTAGCATTTCAGACTTGTCTCCCATTGAAGTGGGATAAGGTAATTTATTTAATTTTTTTTCAGGTTTCTGATCTCATTAGACAAGATGTCTACATTGGACTACTTTATTACACAAGGGAGAGCCCTTGATAAGACTGGTCAACAGTTAGAACAATGGGCTGTTGCTCAGTATGACAAAGCATTAGCTGCAGAAGAGAAAAAAGCTCAGGCTGAAGAGAAAAGATTAGAAAGAGAAGCTAATATTGCTGCTGAACAAAAGAAATTGCAGATGCAGGTCGAGGAAAGGAGATTTGAAGCTGAACAAAAGAGATTGGACAAAGAAGCTGAACAAAAGAGATTAGACAAAGAAGCTGAACAAAAGAGATTGGACAAAGAAGCTGAACAAAAGAGATTAGACAAAGAAGCTGAACAAAAGAGATTAGACAAAGAAGCTGAACAAAGGAGATTAGACAAAGAAGCTGCTGCAGAGGAGAGGAAAGCTCAAGCTGAGGCTGAAATCAGAAAAATGGAACATGAGGAAAGAAAACAGAAGATGGAACTTGATGAAAAACTCGCAACTTTGGAGTTAGAGAAATTGAAATTGGCGAGTACGGGTGCTCAGCAAACAACTTCGAGTACGACAAGGGAGTTTGTTAGTAGGATTAAATTGCCTCATTTCAATCCTTTAAAGGATGACGTAGCAGATTATCTAGATAGATTCCAATTTTTGTGCGATACGCATAACATAAAAAAGGAAAAATATGTTGAACAACTGATGCCATTTTTTACAGGTGACACAGTGACTACTCTTATGACAATAGACGAACATGAGAGGACTAATTATGATGTTGTCAGGGCAGCATTACTAAAAAAATATCAACTAAAACAAGAAGACTATCGTCTTCGTTTTAGGACAATGTTGCCAGAAAATGGAGTAGATTTCTCTGATTTTGTTACAAAGATACGTCGTACATTTACACGATGGGTTGAGTTGTCTCAGATTGAGAAAACATATGAAGGTCTAATGGACTTATTATTGCGAGATAAGGTTTTGTCATCTGTTAATGATTCTTTTCTTGCATTCCTTCATGAGCGTAAGCCTAAAAACTTAAAAGAAATGGAGGAATACTGTTGTCAGTATGCCACAGCACATCCCCATGCTACAGTTAGCAATTCTAAAGTGAAAGAAGGGTTGCCAGCTGCTTCGGCAACACCATATGGCCCTAATTTCAAAAAAAAATTTCAGGGTGCTCAACAAAATTGGAATAGGGGAAGTAATCAAAATTACACTCAGAAGCGGAGTAATCCAACACATGATGGTTCTTCGTCTATGCAGTGGAGACAAGATGGTAGTTCTCGTAATTTTAGTGGTAATAATTTGAGACACTTTCGCAAAGGCTATCCAAATAATAACTATTCAAATTTTCGAGGTAATCATTCTCGACGTCAAGATTATGACGATGGTGAATTTAGAAACCGGGATTCAAACCGGAATGATGATTACAATAGGCAATATGATAACAATTACAGGGGAAATGATAGTCGAAATAATTACAGGGGAAATGATAATCGAGGTAGACCTAGGTTTAACAAGAAAAGACCTTACCAACAGGCAAACTCTGCGCAACAAGAGTTTGATGGAGCCTGTAATACAGTAAATGATAGTGGTAACTCTAGGGCTATCACTGGTTGTGCTTTCGATTTTGGGAGAGCAACTGAATGCCCCCAATGCTTAACATTGTTTGACTCATCAACTGTATCTACGCTAAGTTGTGGTCACCCTCTTCCTGCTCTACCTGCTACAGTTGCGCATGATGGGAGAGGATCTCTCATCTTAGATAAAGGTCTAATAAATGATAGGCTAGTCTCAGTACTTTTCGATTCGGGATGTACTACCGTCGGGGTTAAGGAGTCTCTGATAGATCCTTGCTGTGCCACGGGAAAAACAATCAAATGTGTTACATTTGGTGGTACTATGGAAAGCTATCCTACTGCTATTATTAGGATTGACACTCCTTTCTTCACAGGAGATGTCCATGCATGTCTTCTTCCTAATCCTATTGCGGATCTTATAATCGGTCGTATTCATGGGGTTAAGGAATGCACCCCGCAACAAATTTCTAGTTGGGAAGAAGAAAACATTCAAACGGTCAATGCAGTGATGACAAGAGCTCAAGCTCTTAATCCCCCAACTTCATCTGATAATAGTAATGAAGTTGATAGCCAAGACGAGCACTTGGTGATTTCCCATGACTCGTTTGTTAAACGTCAAGAAGAGGATCCTTCTTTGAAGAAATACTTCCTTCTTGCAAAGAAAGGGGATCCCAATCAAAATACGAATCACAAATCGTATATCACTATGAAGAATGGTATATTGGTACGAATGGTACAACACTCGGACAAGTCTATGCATTCGCAAATTCTTGTGCCTAAGTGTATGAGAGCCTTAATTCTTCGGCATGCACACGATTCTCAGTGTGCGGGACACATGGGTTTTTCCAGAACTAAAACTAGAGTCCTTGCGTCCTTCTTTTGGCCATTCGTGAATAAAGACATCCGAATTTATTGCCGATCTTGCAAAATTTGTCAAGAGGTCAAGTCTAGGGGTCCGAGACATGCTGCTCCTATTCAGGCTGCAGATATTCCGATTCGGCCGTTTCAGAAAATGGCTATAGACATCATTGGTCCGTTCAAAATTAAGTCAGCCAGAGGACACCAATTTATCCTCACTTGCGTGGACATGTGCACGCGTTGGCCAGAGGCTATTCCTCTGAAGAGCATATCAACTGTCGATATCGCTGATGCTCTTTGGCTCGTATTTTCTCGTCTGGGATTCCCCGGAGAAATACTGTCGGATCACGGCACTCAGTTAATTTCGGACGTTATGTCTCAGGTAATGGCTACGCTAGACATTAAAAGGTCTCTCAGTAGTATTTATCATCCAATGTCCAATGGATTGGTAGAACGTCTTAACAGGACACTAAAGAACTTACTTGGCAAGATAACGGAGGATCATCCTGAAGATTGGGACAGGGTTTTACCTGCAGTCCTCTTTGCCTATAGAGAGGTTCCCAACGAGCATACAGGGTTTTCTCCTTTCGAACTTGTCTTTGGCGCGCAACCGCGCGGGCCAATGTCCTTGTTACACGATTTGATAACTTCCGATGATATTGACGATGATACACAATCGTCATATGAATATGTTATAGCTCTTAGAGAAAAGATTATCGAATCGTGCAGGTTAGCAACTTCATCTTCCGAATTTGCGAAAGAAAAAGCTAGGCGATTTGCTAACAAGAAAAGACGCCTACGTCAACTTTGTCCTGGAGACAAAGCATATGTCTTACTGCCCTCAAGAGAGAATAGACTTCTCATTTCTTGGAAGGGTCCATACACTATAGTCTCGAAAATTTCTGATGTCGACTATATTGTCGATGTGGATGGAAGGCATAAAACCTTCCATATAAATATGTTAACAGAGTTTATTGAACGTCCAGACTATTTACAGCCTATTTTCCAGGCGACGGACGACTCTCCAGTTCAACATGGTCACATCTCATCCCTGTCCGTTATACAGGATGAGGAAACTATTTTTTCTGACGTGAACTTACCTCTTCCTGCGATTCCACTTACTTCAACGGAATCGTGGAGAGACGTTACAGTCTCTTCCAACTTGTCTTTTGAGGAACAGCGTCAAGTATCCTCTACGTTACAATCATATCAGGATGTCCTTACCGACATTCCTGGACACACAGATGTCATAGAACATGACATCATACTTACTGATCGTAATCCGATCAGAGTAAGACCATACCCAATACCTATTCATTTTCAAGCACAAGTCGAGAAAGAATTGGATGAAATGATTCAACTACAAATAATTGAACCATCCACTTCAGCTTATTCTTCGTCAATAGTTATTGTTCGAAAGAAAGACAATAACATACGTCTTTGCGTTGATTATCGCAAATTAAATCAAGTTACGAAGTTCGATGCTGAACCTATGCCGTTATTAGATGATCTACTTATTAGACTTTCTAAAGCTAAATTCTTTACTAAACTAGACTTGTCGAAAGGTTATTGGCAAGTCCCATTGACGGAACACGCCAAACCTCTCACTGCTTTTTCGACACCTAGGGGTCTGTTTCAATGGAATTTTATGCCTTTCGGGCTTATGAACGCCCCAGCGACTTTCGTACGCATGATGCGACGAATTCTATCAGATCGTGCAGATGTCATTGCATATTTAGACGACATCTGTCTTTTCAGCGATACTTGGGAAGAACACTATGTGGGTCTGAAGGAATTGCTATCTACTCTACGTGAGCATAGTTTGACTGCTAAACCCTCTAAAGCTTTTGTTGGGTTTAGTGAAATTTCCTTCCTAGGTCATCGAGTTGGTCATGGTCTGTTGAAGACAGAGGACCAAAACATTTCAAAGATATTAAATATCTCGGTTCCGAAGACAAAAAAGCAAGTGCGTAGTCTCTTGGGATTGATACAATTCTATGGAAGATTCATTGAGAATCTGTCCTCCATTATGGCACCACTTTCAACGTTATTGAAAAAAGGTTCTCCTAATATGGTGCGTTGGTCCCAAGAATGCCAATCTTCATTGGATCAGGTTAAGAATTTGTTCTCATCTCATCCTATCTTAAGACTACCGACGATTGATAAGACTTTTGTCCTTCGTAGTGATGCCTCTTCCACTGGCATTGGAGCGGCACTAATGCAGGAATATTCAGGAACTCTGCATCCTGTAATGTATATTTCTAGGAAGCTGAATGCGGCAGAAAGGAATTACTCGGTTTTGGACCGTGAATTGTTGGCTATGGTTTGGTCCATTCTTAAGCTACAAAGGTTCCTTCTGGGCGCGCATTTCTTTATGGAAACCGACCAAAAAGCTCTTACGGCTATGCAAAGTAAGGATTTGAAGAGCTCGAGATCTACTCGTTATGCTATTGCTCTTCAGCCTTTCCATTTCACGGTGCGAGCTATCCGTGGTTCGGATAATGTGATGGCGGACATATTGTCTAGATGCCCACATGATTCCAGTTAAATCTTGTGTCCTAGTTTTTCCTGATATATTTTCAGACTTAGGTCTGTCCTTAATATCATAATATGTTGTAATACAAATGTATTTGGATGATGTTTAGATAATTTAACAAATTTCATTTTGTCCATCCATCAGTGATATGTTGCTAAAATAGCATTGACATTTGTATATTGCTATGATTATATTATTTAGTAATGTTTGATATATGATTGGTATTGCCAGCAACTTAGGTTTCTTGAATGGTATCTCTTAGTTTGTTTGGCTTAAAGGAAATATTTTCTCCTATGTTGAGAGATGATTTGTACCCTCTTCTATTGTACCTGATATTAGGTTCATTGTTTGCATGAGCACAGAAGTGATACTGGTGCTATCTTGCTCATGAACATATTAAAAAAAAAAAAAATTGCATTTTTTTTTTACAGGGGGGTGGTAGTAATGTTGCTGTCATTTTCGACGGAGTCATCTGTCAAGTTATTTGCTTATGTTTGTATCATAAGTATAATTGTGTCTTTACCTGCGATGTCAGGTTGATTAGGGGTTGTCTTCCCTTGTTTATTCATTCATTGTGTTTGACCTTTAGGGTCAGAGGTTGTCAGTTCGGGCGTAGGCCTATGGGAAGGTTTTTTAAGCGGGAGTGAGATATACTTCCGGGAAGCCGGGAGGTCCTGTTTTTCTGAAGGGACCAAGAGTCCATTGTTTTTCGGGGAGAATCTTCGAAGTAACTGCTATGGCAGTTTTCCCCAGTGAATCTCTGTGCGTCGGGATGACGACAGAATTCCTTGTGATGTTCTGAGGATTCATTTGCCAGGTAATACCGACCTTTGTGCATTATTACGCTTTTCGGTGGCAGAACATGTAAAGGATTACCTAGGGTGAACAGCAGCTCACTGATCCGCCATTTCAGAACTTATATATTTGTGCTCGAGGTAGCCATCCAAGACTGTTAGTCTTATATTGTCCAGAAATCCAGTGACGAAGATATATTGTGGGAGCCGCAGATTGGCGGAACTTCTATCTACAATAAGTATTACTGCAGGGTTGATGATAACCTATTTAACAGAAGTACACGGCCGACGTCAGAACGAGGCCTGTGCTTTCGGCTATTATACTACAGCCTGATATGTGCAATTGGCGGGGAGTGCCAAGTTGCACCTATGTGTCATAGTAACTAAGGCATCTGACGCGTTTAGTCAGAGACGCCAAGGGCGACGCTACGAACTGTCATTACTGAAGAACTTTGCTATTGACCATGCACGTCTATTCCGATGTTTACCTTTTTGAATGCCAAATGTATACCTATCGATGTCAGGTCAGCATGACCTTGTTACACTGACTGTTCCTGTTGATATTATGTGTGTTCCCGTCAATAAATGTCTTGAAACATGCCTGCAGTGTCAAAGCATCCTTGATTACTGCATGTGAGAGTATGGGTTGCAGGATCTACATCTATACGAGCCTAAACACATTCGCGCCTTTATTCGCACCCACACTCAATTCATCATACGCTCGCACTACACATCTAACAACATGTATACTGTCTTGGGCCAGTGATCACATCAACAAGGAAAAAAAGACAGTTACAGACCTCCTTATTTGTTTTCATCTCTTTCCATGAGATACGCCCCATTCTTCTATATATCCACATTTCAAGAGCCTCAATTCTTTCTTCCAAACGCTTATTCATCGTCCATGTTTCTGCACCATACAGAAATGCAGAATATATATAACACTTTATGATTCTCAGTTTTAATTTGTGAGATAACTGTTTGGATGTCAGTATATGTTTCATGTTTTTGAATGTAGCTTTGGCCATTCCTATTCTCTTCTTGATTTCTGTTTCACATCTGCCATCTTCTGTTATTATATGACTAAGATATACGTAGCTCTTGACTTGTTCCAGGATTTTCCCATTTACGCTTATCTTTAATGTGGGTTTATCGTTTGTTTTGCTAATTATCATAGTTTTTGTTTTCTCAATATTAATGTCAAGTCCATATTCATGACTGGGAGCCGCGCTAGCGTAGTGGTTACAACACCGCTCTGGCGACCGGGTGATACAGGATCAAACCCGGGCGACGGCATTTGAGGATTTTTCGTCGACCGGGATTTGGACTGGATTAACTCGAGACCTGGCGAGGACATTTGAAGGAGTGTCGTCGACCAGGGACTGGCGGCTCCAGAGCCGACCCAGCTGCAATGGGTACCTCCGAAATCGGCGAGTATTTGCCTGAATGGCGAGGGACATCTGTCTCTGTACAAGAAATAGAGGGATACTCACGTAAAATCAATGTCAGGTTAGACATAAAATAATAACCTGAGATTTCGCCTCGAGTATTAGCGGGCGTACGAAAAAAAAAAATATTCATGACTTATGCTGTTCACTTGCTTCACTAGTTCTTGTAACTCCTGTTCGCTTTCAGCTAACAACACGGTATCATCTGCATATCTAAGGTTATTTATTGACCTTCCACTGATGTTCAGTCCTGGTATTTCCTGTATCTGTTTGAAAATTTTTTCGGTGTATAGATTAAATAGGCAGGGGGACAGCACACAACCTTGTCTGACACCTCTTTTTATGTCTATGTATGGTGAATAATTCCTTCCCGATCTTACTGTGGCAGTTTGCTCCCAATAAAGGTTACTGAGTATTCTTATATCTTTTCCATCAATACCTATGTCTTTGAGGCATTCAATTATTTTCTCATGGTGGACTCTGTCAAAAGCCTTCTTATAGTCAATGAAGCACATATACATACTTTTTTGGACCTCTGTATATTTTTCTGCTAATATTCTAAGGCAAAATATTGCCTCTCTTGTTCCACTGTTCCGTCTAAAACCAAACTGTTCTTTTTGGATTTCGCTGTCTACTTTACTTTTTATTCTTTCCTGTATTATTTTGAGCAGTATCTTAATTGCATGACTCATCAGGCTGATTGTTCTGAAGTCTGAACATTCTGTTGCATTTGGTTTTTTGGCAATGTTATAAAAACTGGTGTCTTCATGTCGTGTGGTATATATCCTGTATTGTATATATCGTTGCATATTTCTGTGATTGTATCTATACCAAAGCTCTCCAGAGCTTCTATCATTTCAATTTTTATGTTATCCATGCCTGCTGCTTTTCCTTTTTGTATCATATGAATGGCATTCTCTACTTCTGATCTGAGAATGTTTGGGCCTTCGTTAGAATCTGGTGATGGTTTTTTACCTCTGTTGTCCTCGAATAGTTCTTTTACGTACTCTGCCCATCTGTTTGATATGTCTTTCTCATCAAGTAATATTACACCATTTTTGTTCTTGATACAGCTTTCTCCTTGTGCAAACCGCGACCGATTTGATAATTTCTTTATTTCTTCATGCATATCTCTTGTCATGTGCTTTGCTTCCAAGTCTTCTATTTCCTTGCATTTTGTTTCTATCCACCGTTCTTTTGCTTCTCTACACATAGTACGTATGTCATTGTCTATTGTTTTATATTCTGGAGTGTTTTTTGCTTTCTTTCTTTCTGCCATTTTATTCAAGATATCATCTGTCATCCAAATTTGATTTTTCTTAGACTCCTTTTCAGGTAAATTTGCATTTGCTGATTGTATGCTTGTTTTTAAGCATTCCCATTTTGCCGTTGCTTTTTCTTTTGGGTTTTCTCTTCTATACTGCTCCATGCTTTCTGTCAATAACTGTTGATATTTATTTTTGACGTCGATTAAATACTTCTGTTTTATATCTGGTTGTTTCGGCGCTGATATTTCTATCTGGGGTTCCTCCTGTCTTCTGTTTCCTGCTCTTTTCAGCTTTATATTTACTTTGATGACGACTGGATTGTGATCTGAATTTATGTCGGCGCCAGGATGTGTCTTTGCACTTGTGACACTGTTCTTAAATCTATGTTTTATCATGATATAGTCGATTTGATTTCGTGTTACATCTCCTGGGCTTTTCCATGTGTATAATTTCCTTGGGTGGTGTTCAAAAAAGGTGTTACATATGACCAGCTGGTTTTCTTCACAGAACTGGATAAGTCTGTCTCCTCTATCATTTCTTGTCCCTAATCCATACTGTCCTACTATTTTCTTGTATTTTCCTTTTCCTACTTTTGCATTCATATCACCCATTACTATCAACACATCTGTAGATTTGACTGGTTTAAGTGTGTTTTGTAGCTCTTCATAGTATTCTTCTATTTCTTCCTCGCTATGATCTTTAGTTGGTGCATAAGTTTGTAAGATTGATATGTCGAATTGTCATGAAATATTCTAATCCACATATATAAATTATTAGGTAAATATGAAGCCTAACAAATAAAATTAATAAAGAGAAGAGCAATGGTAAAATAACAGTGCTGTCACAAAGAATGTACTCGAAATCCCCCTTGTTTTCTGCTTCGTCTGCAAATTGTAACGCTTTCACGTTGATATAAAAGCTTACTGTATTATTACCCGCCTTCTTCAATGAAACGTGTGCTGCATTTCTAAGAAAAACATTGAGAGACTGCGTAATGACCTAAATTAATCCTAACATTAATTATATTACGTTACCAAAACGAACGAACAGATGGACAAAAGGATAGCGAGAGGGGAGGGCTGAAAATCAGGAACGCATGCAACACGCGACGCGCGATATACAAATGCTGGCATCACGCGTGTAAGTCTACAAGCACTAACTTTTTCAGACGGACAGTGATAAAATACACTACCCTTTCCCAGAGTTAGGTTTATAAATCATAACAGACTCTTATTAGAAAAGATAACAATAGATGGGTTTACGTTTGAACACATAACAGTACCCAGACAGCACATCTTCCAAACAGGAGGTAGAAGAAATTGCATATTTTGAACGCAGCCACGTAGCTCCTTTAAATTAGTATTTTTGGGTTCCTTAGGGCTTGCTGACAAATAATATGTAAAACGTTACGCAAATAGTCCAGGAATTAATAAATTATACCCAAAATAAAATATTGGGGGTGCCTGACAGCATAAAATCATTTCTGCTCATAAGATTTTTTTTTTAACGTGTTTAAAAAAAATTTACGTTACAGAAATAGCCTACCATGTAAACTTCAAATTGATTGGAGCGCAACAAATGAAAGCCTAACCACGATTGGTCGGGCTATAAATACTATCTTGGTTGTTAGGGGAAACGGGGAAAGGTAACATTTTTTCAAACACTTGTCGAAACGTGGCTCATTGGCCAGTCTCGCTGATATACACACTTGGGAGCGTTAGTTCGAGACCACTTGTTTAAAATAGCTTGATAAAGCATCAGTGCGTTGAAGCCAGCATATATTTGGCTAAATTAAAAGCCTGGAAGATAAGCAGAAGGAAATTTGTGCCAGTTTGTGCCAGAATTCATTGCTAATCAACGTATCTGTGTTATTCGTATGAATTGTGGGACAGTGGTCTTGATGGTACTGAGCAGCATCTGGTCAGAGATTTGCTGAATCCAGAGTCGGACAGCATACTCCTTGGTCTTTTAGCTATCAGTGAGGTGTCTCCTGAGCCCAGAGGAGAATTCGAGCAGAGGAGTCCTTTCCTGCCGCCATCACTCAAGATAAGCAGAGTTGGCCAGCTGAGCTCAACATTATGTCCCCTCATCTTGAAATAACTTTATAAAAATACCATTCAGAGGGGAATTTACTTGTCTTAAAATCAGGAACTGTGAACATCTCCAATAATAGTCCCTAAAGACAAACTATTGAAGTCATGATGACCAATACCAACAGAGCTTGAACAAAACAAAACCAGTATTACCTCATTTTACTACTACACAACTGACACACATAGAACATTTGTACTAATATATGTCACTACAATATTCATATTAAATACATTCTGTACATAACTTGTAATTTAAATTGATTGTGATTCCTGGTTCCCTTGTAGTTGAATCAGGACACATATTCATTCATGCCAGTAATGAATACATATTGTTATTTGAAAGTTCATCAGTGACTCTTTTAAGATATCTTTGTAGAGTGTTATATGTATGTGAGTGTCACAGTGTTGTCAAGAGTAGTGGATTAAATTAAATTGTTTATCTGTCTGTTGTTGTGACTTACACTTCACCATACTCATACCCTAGACACATAACGTAGCATCACACTATTCCAGAATAATTCTGACTGAGATATATAGATATGTGGTAGCAAGTAAGGTTATATATATAATATACTACTCTTATTAGATATATATATACCTTCACAGCTGATCTCAGTCAGTACACTAAGTCCCTTATAAATATTTATAACATCCCACTTCACCACATATATTGGGGTCTCGCTCTTGGGATTTTGAATCTTTCACTATTAAAAATATTGGGGGGTAATTCACTTCAGGGAATATAAGAATTAAAAGGTATCCTTGGGTGGAATTAAATAAGGTTGAGCTCACGGTGCCTGTGTTGTCCATTAGAGATTGAATTGTTGGTTAGACATTATATAAAGTTACCTGATAGACAATGGCGGACCTGGCCAAATTTCGATCTGCTGCGGTTCAGACTGCAAAAGAGTTAGGATTAGATGGGCAAGTTATGGTTGCCTATGTCACAACGGAATGTGACAAATTTATTGAACGCGAAGAAAGAAGATTAGAAAAAGAAGCCGAAAGAAGGTTAGAGGCTGAAAGGGAAATTAAGAAGTTACAATTTGAAGCTGAGGCTGAGACTAAGAGGTTGCAAGCTGAGGCTGAGACTAAGAGGTTGCAGATTGAGGCTGACAAAGAGGCTAAAGCATTGGAAGCCGAGGAAAGAAGACAAGCTGCAGAAAGGGAAGAGAAGAAATTAGCTGCAGAAAGGGAAGAGAAGAAATTAGCTGCAGAAAGGGAAGAGAGGAAATTAGCTGCAGAAAGGGAAGCAGAAGATAAAAGATTACAAAGGGAACATGAGTTACGACTAAGGGAGTTTGAGTTTCAAGGCCATGCTCCTGAAAATGGTGCCAGTCCCTTTGCCTCTGATGCTACGGTTACTCAAGGAGCCTCAATCTCAGCTATGAACTTTCATTTAGATCATTTTGTTGAGAAAGACGATGATATTGAGAGCTATATAAATAGGTATGAACTATTAGCTACCACGTATGGGTTAGAGAGAGAAAGGTGGAGCTTAAAGTTATCTCAGGGACTTCGTGGGGCAGCTTATGAAGTTTTTGCAAAAATGAGCAGAGGTGATCAGGAAAATTATGACATGCTAAAGCAGGCTCTTTTGTTAAGGTATGAAAAGAATGCAGAGTTTTACAGGAAAAAAATTTAGGAATGCTAAACTACTGTCAGGTGAAACCTATCACCAGTTCTCTGCACGCATAGAGACATACTTGGAGAAATGGACTTCTCTGGGGAAAACCCAAGATCTTAAGGAAATGGTCCTTATAGAGCAACTAAGAGAGTCCATGGCTCCAGACCTGAGAAAGTTTCTCATGGAACAAGGTGCAGAGAGGCTGGGTGAGTTGCTAAATGTTGCTGAAAGGTATCAAGCAGCTCAAGCAGAGGTAACAGGTAATAAAAAGAAACAGGTGGATAACTTTAGGGCACCACAGAACTTTAATAAATTTGATCCTAGGGATCAAAATAAAGGTAAGCACCAATTTGATAGGCCACGGTATGACAATAAAAATAAATTCCCACAATTCGATGAAAGGAAATATGATGAAAGAAAATCTTTCAACCAAGGAAAAAGGTGGTGTAAAAATTGTCAGATGGACAATCATGACACTGACCGTTGCAGAAGGAAACCTGTGTATATGGCAACCCTTCAGGTCAGGTCGACCTCAAGACAGGAGGAGGATATTATGTTAGATACCACTCCAGAAGAGATGAGGAAGGCACAGGCTGGAGATAAAACACTCAAGCCTTGTTTCAGAAAATTGTCAACTTGTCATACAACTCCAGGCAAGGGAGATTTTTACATGAAAAACAAGTTGATGTATAGGAAGGCCGGAACTAGATCCCATGGTCACGGACAGCTGGTTCTTCCAAAAAGATATAGGGCAGACTTAATAAGGAGCCTACATGTGAAACCAGATGGGGACCATGAGAAGATAGGTACCATCATTCAAAAGGTGGCTCACAATTATTATTGGCCCAAAGCAAGATGGGACATTGAGAATTTTGTAGAAAGGTGTAGCATAGCACATGAGGGAACACCCACAAGTGGGAACATGGATCAGGACCTGGACACGCCATGGGGCAAAATCAGGCCTGACAATAAAAGGAAAAATAGATTTGATAAAGTGGACCAAATGGAATGGGAAGCCCCTTTTCACGGACAAGCTTCACTTAACTGTTTTACAATGGCCACTATGCGGAGAGTGCAAAAAGATGTCTTACCCCAGGATAAGCCGAAAATCCCTCAATCGGACTTAAACAAACTGGAGGAAGAGGATGTAGGGAGGAAATCTCTCATCAAGAATTTTAAGAGGGGAGAAAGCCCCAAAAGAAAAATTGGTAGCGGTCGTTTTGTGAATGATAATTCTGGGAGGAAAAATCATCACTATAAAGCTTCAAGTGGAAGAGACCATACCGGTGCATGGACAAATAGGTCCACACAATTAAAGGTCCATATGTAGCTTTGTTAAGAACGTGGACTGATGAAAAGGCAGAGGAAAACATTACATCTTCATACCAATATGTGAATGAGCTGACCACTCGGTTGAAAACTGGCTGGAAACTTGCCAATGAAAATTTGAAACAAGCCAGGAAGAAACATGCTGCCTATTATAACAGGAAGGCGAAAGACAGAAATTTGGCTGTGGGAGAGAAGGTACTGCTTCTTTTGCCCGGGAGTCAGAATAAGTTACAAATTGGATGGCAGGGTCCATATACAGTTCTAGAGAAGGTGTCTAGAACAAATTATAAGATAGATAAGAAGGGGAAAGAAAAAATCTATCACGTGAATCTCCTGAAGAAATATTTGGAAAGAGAACATCAGGAAGAGACACACTTGTTGACCTTGTCCATCGCCATGGAGATGAAAAAGGAACCACTTTCATCATTTGAATATCCATTACACCCCTGTGAGACAGCAGCACAGGTGAAAATCAGTACACATTTAACGAAAACTCAGAAAGAGAGAGTGCAACAGGTTCTAAATAATCATGCAGAGGTGTTAACAGACCGACCAGGGCATACAAACCTATTGGAATATGATATGAAACTCATAGACTCCACACCTGTCTGTATGAAACCATATTCGATTCCGTTTGCTAAGGAAAAAGCTTTGAAGGAAGAGATAGACTATCTATTGAAGGAAGGAATTATTTCGCACAGTGAGTCTTCGTATAGTTCCGGTGTTGTACTCTTAAGGAAGCCCTCTGGAGAACATAGACTCTGTATAGATTACAGGAGACTGAATGCTATTACAGAAGGACAGGTGGATCCATTGCCGGATACAAATCAGCTGTTTGCCAGACTAAATAAAGCTAAATATTTCTCAAAAGTGGATCTGAGTAAAGGATACTATCAGATTCCAGTAAAGCCTGAGGTTAGACCATACCTAGCTTTTAGTACCTCAGAAGGACACTATGAGTTTAATAGATTGCCATTTGGATTGAAGAATGCGCCTAGTGTCTTCTCTAGAATGATGAGAAAATTATTGGATCCTCTGAATAATCCCTGTATAACAAATTTTATGGATGATATCCTTATAGCAACAGAAACATTTGAGGAACACATTGACTCTCTGAACATGCTGTTTGATCGACTTAGGGAGGCAAATTTAACAGCCCGACCAACCAAATGTTGCGTTGGATGTAAAGAATTGGAATTTTTGGGACACACAGTTTATCAGGGAAACATGACCCCTGACCCAAAGAATTTAGAAAAACTACAGAAAGCCCCGAGACCACAAACCAAGAAGGACGTGAGATCCTTTGTCTCATTATGTGGTTTCTACCAGAAGTATATCAAAAACTTTAATTCCATATGTGCACCTTTAACGGAATTGACACGTAAAGGACTTCCAGATCGCATTACATGGACACCACAATGTGAAATGACTTACCAAGAATTGAAGGAAAAGCTCACAAGTAAACCCATTTTGAAATTACCTGACTTAAGTCAAGAATTCATAGTAAGGACGGATGCAAGTAATATTGGGTTAGGTGCAACTTTACTACAGAAATCAGATGCATTGGATGGGGAATTAAGCCCAGTGGCATATGCTAGCAGAAAGTTGAATAAAGCTGAAATCAACTACTCAACTAGCGAAAAAGAATGTCTTGCAGTAATATGGGCAATAAAGAAATTCAATATTTATCTATATGGGAAGGCATTTAAGTTGCAAACTGACCACAAACCTTTATCGTTTTTAGCACAGGCTAAGCATGAGAACTCTAGGTTACTCCGATGGTCTTTGCTTCTGGCTCCATATAATTTTAGCATTGAATATATATCTGGAAAAACCAATCTGGGAGCGGATTTTTTAAGCCGCCATCCGTGTGATGAGAATCACCGTAAACCCCAGAAATAATAATAAATTTCTCTATGTGTATATAGAATAAAGGACTGACATATAATGTCTGTTTTAAGAGGGGAGGTGTCATGAAATATTCTAATCCACATATATAAATTATTAGGTAAATATGAAGCCTAACAAATAAAATTAATAAAGAGAAGAGCAATGGTAAAATAACAGTGCTGTCACAAAGAATGTACTCGAAATCCCCCTTGTTTTCTGCTTCGTCTGCAAATTGTAACGCTTTCACGTTGATATAAAAGCTTACTGTATTATTACCCGCCTTCTTCAATGAAACGTGTGCTGCATTTCTAAGAAAAACATTGAGAGACTGCGTAATGACCTAAATTAATCCTAACATTAATTATATTACGTTACCAAAACGAACGAACAGATGGACAAAAGGATAGCGAGAGGGGAGGGCTGAAAATCAGGAACGCATGCAACACGCGACGCGCGATATACAAATGCTGGCATCACGCGTGTAAGTCTACAAGCACTAACTTTTTCAGACGGACAGTGATAAAATACACTACCCTTTCCCAGAGTTAGGTTTATAAATCATAACAGACTCTTATTAGAAAAGATAACAATAGATGGGTTTACGTTTGAACACATAACAGTACCCAGACAGCACATCTTCCAAACAGGAGGTAGAAGAAATTGCATATTTTGAACGCAGCCACGTAGCTCCTTTAAATTAGTATTTTTGGGTTCCTTAGGGCTTGCTGACAAATAATATGTAAAACGTTACGCAAATAGTCCAGGAATTAATAAATTATACCCAAAATAAAATATTGGGGGTGCCTGACAGCATAAAATCATTTCTGCTCATAAGATTTTTTTTTAACGTGTTTAAAAAAAATTTACGTTACAGAAATAGCCTACCATGTAAACTTCAAATTGATTGGAGCGCAACAAATGAAAGCCTAACCACGATTGGTCGGGCTATAAATACTATCTTGGTTGTTAGGGGAAACGGGGAAAGGTAACATTTTTTCAAACACTTGTCGAAACGTGGCTCATTGGCCAGTCTCGCTGATATACACACTTGGGAGCGTTAGTTCGAGACCACTTGTTTAAAATAGCTTGATAAAGCATCAGTGCGTTGAAGCCAGCATATATTTGGCTAAATTAAAAGCCTGGAAGATAAGCAGAAGGAAATTTGTGCCAGTTTGTGCCAGAATTCATTGCTAATCAACGTATCTGTGTTATTCGTATGAATTGTGGGACAGTGGTCTTGATGGTACTGAGCAGCATCTGGTCAGAGATTTGCTGAATCCAGAGTCGGACAGCATACTCCTTGGTCTTTTAGCTATCAGTGAGGTGTCTCCTGAGCCCAGAGGAGAATTCGAGCAGAGGAGTCCTTTCCTGCCGCCATCACTCAAGATAAGCAGAGTTGGCCAGCTGAGCTCAACATTATGTCCCCTCATCTTGAAATAACTTTATAAAAATACCATTCAGGGGGAATTTACTTGTCTTAAAATCAGGAACTGTGAACATCTCCAATAATAGTCCCTAAAGACAAACTATTGAAGTCATGATGACCAATACCAACAGAGCTTGAACAAAACAAAACCAGTATTACCTCATTTTACTACTACACAACTGACACACATAGAACATTTGTACTAATATATGTCACTACAATATTCATATTAAATACATTCTGTACATAACTTGTAATTTAAATTGATTGTGATTCCTGGTTCCCTTGTAGTTGAATCAGGACACATATTCATTCATGCCAGTAATGAATACATATTGTTATTTGAAAGTTCATCAGTGACTCTTTTAAGATATCTTTGTAGAGTGTTATATGTATGTGAGTGTCACAGTGTTGTCAAGAGTAGTGGATTAAATTAAATTGTTTATCTGTCTGTTGTTGTGACTTACACTTCACCATACTCATACCCTAGACACATAACGTAGCATCACACTATTCCAGAATAATTCTGACTGAGATATATAGATATGTGGTAGCAAGTAAGGTTATATATATAATATACTACTCTTATTAGATATATATATACCTTCACAGCTGATCTCAGTCAGTACACTAAGTCCCTTATAAATATTTATAACATCCCACTTCACCACACGAATGGCTTTGCTCCCCCCCCCCCCCCCCCCCCACCCCCCCCCCCCCCCCCCCCCCCCCCCCCCCCCCCCCCCCCCCCCCCCCCCCCCCCCCCCCCCCCCCCCCCCCCCCCCCCCCCCCCCCCCCCCCCCCCCCCCCCCCCCCCCCCCCCCCCCCCCCCCCCCCCCCCCCCCCCCCCCCCCCCCCCCCCCCCCCCCCCCCCCCCCCCCCCCCCCCCCCCCCCCCCCCCCCCCCCCCCCCCCCCCCCCCCCCCCCCCCCCCCCCCCCCCCCCCCCCCCCCCCCCCCCCCCCCCCCCCCCCCCCCCCCCCCCCCCCCCCCCCCCCCCCCCCCCCCCCCCCCCCCCCCCCCCCCCCCCCCCCCCCCCCCCCCCCCCCCCCCCCCCCCCCCCCCCCCCCCCCCCCCCCCCCCCCCCCCCCCCCCCCCCCCCCCCCCCCCCCCCCCCCCCCCCCCCCCCCCCCCCCCCCCCCCCCCCCCCCCCCCCCCCCCCCCCCCCCCCCCCCCCCCCCCCCCCCCCCCCCCCCCCCCCCCCCCCATGTTATATTGCTGTTAGAACCAAGAACATGTGATATTGCTGTTAGAGCCAAGAACATGTGATATTGCTGTTAGAGCCAAGAACATGTGATATTGCTGTTAGAGCCAAGAGCATGTGATATTGCTCTTAGAGCCAAGAACATGTGATATTGCTGTTAGAGCCAAGAACATGTGATATTGATGTTAGAGCCAAGAACATGTAATATTGCTGTTAGAGCCAAGAGCATGTGATATTGCTGTTAGAGCCAAGAACATGGGATATTGCTGTTAGAGCCAAGAACATGTGATATTGCTGTTAGAGCCAAGAACATATGATATTGCTATCAGAGCCAAGAACATGTGATATTGCTGTTAGAGCCAAGAACATGTTATATTGCTGTTAGAGCCAAGAACATGTGATATTGCTGTTAGAGCCAAGAACATGTGATAATGCTGTTAGAACCAAGAACATGTGATATTGCTGTTAGAGCCAAGAACATGTGATATTTATTATGGTTTTCACATATAATTTCAAAGTATTTAACAGGCAAAGACATCCAAAACAGAACAGAAAATAATGTGTCGATCAAAAAGACAGTTTAATATTTTTCATCCTTATTTGCTCTTCTAAAAAAAAGGAAACAATGCAGTTCTGAAATAAAGTGGTTAAATTGAACAAGAGCGATTTTTTCATTAACAACAAAAAATTTTCGAAATTAAGGGCACCATGACATTAAGATATATAAAGTTTATAAAACAGCAGAAAATATTGAAGCAGGTGATTATTCTCCAGGTCTTGTGAGAAGCCTACTTACTGTTTCTGAATGAATAAATAAATATAAATATTTAACAGGCAATACTGGGCAGAACTAAGCAGCACATGAGATAGCAGAAAAAAACAAAACATTAGTGACAGGTTTTCCAGGAATCGAACCGATTGGGTTGATATGTGTACAGCCAACGGAGTGTTAAATTGGTTGTGCATCCTTAACTAATTTACTGTCACAGCTAAGCTATGACGCCGATTGGGTGGTCATCAGTTCGATTTCGAGTAAGCCTATCACATACTTTTTTTCTGATATCTTGTGTTCGTATTCTTTCTATCCAACGATACTCTGCTAATTAACTTTATTTATTCATTTATCACTGACAGGCCTGCGGTTTCCTTTGTCATTCATTCTGTATTTGCTGTTTTCTCACAAGGACTAACGTAGTTGGGCGGAGTATTTACCAGTGGAAATCTGAAACAGAAAAATCAAAGCTGATGATATGGTTTAAGATTGGGTTGATAACGACAGAGCTGATATTGGCGCTAGTTATAAAACTAATTATATCGTCGAGAAGTGATGGCGAGTCAATGTTGCTCATATTTCTCTTAAAAATGGACAGTTATCTTGTAGCTTGCTAGAATGTAATAATATCTTTTATGCCATACAAGAATAATAAGGGTTTACCGTACAAATGTTGACTTTGTCGGAAGCTTGAGATAAAGCATTTTTTGGTATTTTACAGTAGTTTTCGCGGTAACTGTAGCAAGTGTAATTTGCTGGGGAGGTTAAGATGTTACCTAAAAAAAAGAAAGAAAGCTGTGTCTGTGCCAACCGTGTGAGGTCAAGCAAATGTAGGCCCCTGACTCTAAAAGATGATGATGATGATGATGATGTATTATCAGGGGACCTAACGCTACCTTCCTAGATCTCACACGGTCCGTATTTTGTATTCTAGTGGCTGGTGTTTGATGTGACTAGTGTCTGGGGGTGAAATGACAATGGTGGTACATCAACACACTACACTTTAACTCACTATAAGGAAATTAATAAGACTGGTTAAAGTTTTCTTTAAAATTGAATTCTTTTCTTTGTACAATTTAATCTGCCTGTCCTGCCATCTCATTTCGACAGGTCTTTAAAAATGAGGAAAATATATTTTACATATACTGATTAACTAAAATGTCTTGACTCTTTGTCCGATAGGTATAATGTCACTATATTATTCCTGTAGGTGTATTCACAGACTAAACTTTAATAGATACCAGTGTTAGTCAATTGTTAGGAGGAGCTGTTGTTTCATCACGCCCCCTATAATTCTGGGTATTCTTTGGAATAACAATTTTTAATTGAATGAAGTGTCAGATGTCCCAGATGTTAACACATCACCTGGGATTCTTGGTATGAAGATAACAAGTCAGTATGTCGATGCAGAGAATATGTATATCGGCAAACACAAGATCCGTCAGCATGAACATTTTGAAAGGAGACTTTTTTCTTTACAATCACTCATCAGGTTTCCTGTCACCGGCTGGTAACAGGAAATAAAAAACCCTTCAATAAAAGACACACTGGCCTTTTCACATCTGATTACATTTTCTTATCACCATTTTACACATGATGGTATGGGGTCAGCCTCGTGTGCATTCAGGTGCACCAGCCCTTAATTTATATGACTCACACCTTTCTGTGACCACACCTCAGGTCCCTATGGCAGATACGCCACTGTACTTTTACATAGTTTTCTTCACTACAATAACGTGGAGTAACCACATCTCCCTCTGTATGATTTTCTTTTCTTTCTTAATTATAAACGCTCTAGGCATGTTGAAGAGTGTTCATGGAACACTGAGGCTTACTAACATCTTCTAATACAATAATATTAATACAAAATCATAATAATATGCAACAGTCAAATAGAGTTCAATGTGAGGACTCAATAATGTTTGCTCCCGGCATGTCCTTCACTTTCCCCAATAGCAGTATCTAACTTTTGCAGTTTTAATCAAGCATATTAATACATAAAGCATTCTTACCACAGATTCAAAGAAATATGTCACAAATAACGTTGACTGGCAAAAGATATTGCCTCAGTTTTCTCTGCCCTGTCCAGACTGTGAATTTAATATTTATTTTAAAATTTCACACATCTGATCTCAACGTACTTGTTGATATAAAAATTTGTCACATGGCCACGAGACCCCTAAGCCTTTTGCCAATATCTATTAGAGCTGGCCAATGAAATCAGGCGACTAACAAATTTTGAATTTAGTTTTGAAAAAGCAAAAACAAAATTCCAAACAAACTATGTGTCTCGTAGTCCATTGGTCAGTCTGCGTTAGTTATGCCAATACAAAAAGATGTTTAGTTTTGGTTAACATTTTCCTACCTCTCCCCGTTTACTCATATACTCTTATACCACCCAATCAGATTTGAATTACTCCAATGCCTCTTTTTTAAATATTTTCCCCAATAACGTTATGTGTAACGAGCAAGAACAACAGTCTGTCCGTCCTATCGTTCATAGACATATAGTATTATCTCAATAACTTGGCTAATAATTGGACTACCATATATATTAAAGCATATTTTTGCACAGGAGACACTAAGCTATCCTAATATATGATTTTTATGGTCAGTTTCATTATGGTTTTGATTTTCAGTTTTGTCACTGTCAATCGTCAATTATAACTTTTACACAAGTCGGCCATCTTTCCCCCTGTCTCTATCATTTTTTTTTCATTATTCAAATAAACCAACTAGTTTGAGTGACGTCAGAAATACACTACGCGGCGAGAATTTAAACTGTCTGTGTGTTTATATCTGCTGGATTTGCTCACAGCGTGTATATAGTAAAGGAACCGCGTGCAGAGCGAAGCGGTGTTTTTCAAAACATTGGTAGTGTTTGCGTTAACTACTACAGTCGTCTCGTTCTTACTACTGGAAAATGTCCGAGTTACTACTAATTATAGCGTTAAAGTCAACATATTACGTTAATTCAGACAGTGGTTTGGCGGCACAGTTCTATCAGATCGTTAATTATAAGACTTGCCTCAGTTTTGTGCAGCAGATCGGGCAAGATGTTAAAATGTTAATTGTACGTCTCGAAACCGAAACTAAAAAGCGTGTTAGATTTTAACGGCGTGTCATTTTTTAAAGCCTTTCCACTGCACGAAAGGCAGCGCCTTACTGGCGTTGAAGATGCCAATAGTCAGACACATGCGGTCGGGTTTATTTATTATTACTATAGGACTAAAATATTACTGAATTTAGCAATTATTTTATGAATATCGCTACACACCTCCCTTCCTAAAACATGCATCCATTGCAGGTTACAATCTGTGAGATAACTTAGCGCAAATGAAGTCTTACGCGTCTTTCTGATTCTCATCGTAAGGATGTCTACTAAAAAAATCGGCACCGACGTTCTGAGAGCCGGGAATATATTCAATTTTTCTAAGTCCACAACGCTGAGTTTTTGTTTTTGTACGAGTGAAAGAGATGCAACTCTGGGGCAACAGGCGATGTATACTATAGGGAGAGTGTCAGGTAAATTTCAGTGGCTTGCGGCGCGCAGCTCGTCGGCTGCGCGCTAATGTCTCAGTGTGTGTCCTTGGTTGTGAAGGGCGACGGAACGAACGGAATAATTTGTCTTCTCTTTGTTACTTTCACAATTGCCTCCGCGGCTGGCGTTGTGGATTTAAAAGTTGTTACCATAAGTGAAATGGGTTCATTTTCGATACAAGACAACAGGAAGCTGAGACGCTTGGGAGTCATGACCCAAGTGGGCCCGCCCCCCTTAGAGTGTAAAGGAGTAATCGGGCCGAAACACTTGTCGGATGGGAGGACTTCTTCTGATGATCAGATTGCTTCCTGTTGTATCGCTCTGTAAAGAGTTTCCTATCATAGTTGCATGGTCAAACCAGTGACGATCGGGAAAAGACCGATTGACTTCTGGAAAGACAGATGACACTGGGAAAGACTAGAAAACGGCTAAACAGGTTAGCACCCCGTAAGCTGTATTCAATTGCTACAGGACCCAAAAAAGATAGATGCATCCAGGATTCACCGAAAGCGGGGGAGGATGATGAATCCACAGGCGCCTCAATGGAATCGACCAGACCCGTTACACGGACTTCGAACTCTGAACAACGGCTGGAATTTCCATGTGCCTGTGGTAGGGAATTCTCTACTCAGAGAGGAATGAAAATCCACAGAACGAAAAAGGGGTGTGGGAGGTCATCATGGGGAGATCAACAGCGCTCTGTCTCGACGAATAAGACGTTAGAAGAACGCAGCCAGGAGTCAATCCACAGTGCTGAGTACATTCAAGTTGATCTGCCAGATGATGATCTCACACACTTCTTGGACGGGAAGAGAGATGCAATCAAGTTTCCACCTGCCAGTGCAAAAGGGCTTTGGGAACAGCTGGACGAAGCCTTAGCAAAAGAGTTGGATAACAGCCTGAAGCAGTTAACTTTGGAGAAGACGCTGGAAATCTTCGGCGACATAATATATCTGCACTGTCGCAAAGTGTTCGGAGTGAGGGAGACAAGGGAAAGTAACCCACCACGGAAAAGTAGAAGACAAATTAAAATAGAAGAAATCAGGAAACAGAAGAAACATGCCCAAAAACTGTTCAAGAACGCAGTTGCCACAGAGAATGAAGGGTTACGGCAAGTTTGGGAGCACCTGAAAGGCCAACATAATGCCCTTTGTAGAGCGGAAAGGTTGTGCAGGAAGAGAAGGAAGACTCGAAGGGATAGGGAAAGATTCTTTAGGGAGCCCTTCAAGTTTGCCAAAGAATTGTTTGAGCAGCCAAAGTCGGGTACGCTAAACATCAGGAAAGAAGACCTGGAAGAACACCTTAGAATGACATATTCAGATGGTCGCAAAGATGAGCCATTCAGCAGCATGGCAGGCCTTAAATGGCCGGGTAAGCCAGGAGCTGAATTTAACACCAAGCCCCCAACGGCGCAAGAAGTAGAAAGCATTGTCCAGAAAGCTCGGTGCAAGTCAGCTCCAGGTCCTAATGGTGTTCCATATGTGGTGTATAAACGATGCCCTGAGGTTCTCAAAGACTGCTCCGTTTACTGAAGAATGCGTGGAAAACCCAACTCGTAAGCAAGGAATGGAGAAAGGCAAACGGAGTCTACATCCCGAAGGAACAGAATTCCACAGACATCAGTCAGTTCAGGCCAATCTCACTACTCAATGTGGAAGGGAAGATATTCTTCTCAGTAATGGCGAAAAGACTCACTACATACCTCCTGGCAAATGGGTACATTGACACTACAATTCAGAAAGGAGGTATCCCAGGTACACCAGGATGTCTAGAGCATGCCGCAATGATCTGGGAAGCAATCCAAAAGGCAAAGTCTGACAGAACAAACCTCCATGTAATCTGGTTGGACCTAGCAAATCTTATGGATCCGTTCCACACCAGATGTTGTGGCAGGCCCTAGAAATGTATCATGTTCCACAAGAGATTGCAGCAATGCTGAAGCTGTATTTCGCAGGGTTTTCTGTCAGATTTTCATCCAGAGATTACACAACGAAGTGGATTGGCCTTGAAGTTGGAATTGCGATGGTATGTACCATCTCTCCGATACTATTCGTCATGGCTATGCAGGTAATCCTCAATGCGGCTGAAGGAATGGCTATAGGCCCAAAGCTCGGTGGAATGTGTCACACGCCACCGCTCAAAGCATTCATGGATGACACAACAATTCTGACATCAGATGAACATCAGGTCCGGAGGATGTTAGCACGCCTGGATGAACTAGTCAGCTGGTGCAGAATGAGCTTCAAACCCAAGAAGTCGAGAAGCCTATCAGTCAGAAAAGGGAAGATAGCAGAGGTCATATTCACGGTTTCCAGCCAAAGAATCCCTACTGTCATTGAGGAACCTGTTAAAAGTCTTGGCAGGGTGTACTATGCCTCTTTAAAAGACTCGAAGGCAGTGCAACAGACAATAGAAATGGCAGACAGAGGACTACAGATCATAGACCAAAGCAGACTCCTGGGAAAGTTCAAACTGTGGTGCCTCCAGTTCATGTTGATACCGAAGTTGCTGTGGCCACTGCTTATATATGAAATAAGCACAAGTACAGTGGAAGCTATAGAGCAGAAGGTCATCAAGTTCATGAGAAAATGGCTATAAAAAGCACGTTTCACTAGCTTTGCCCTCAAACAAATGTAATTATCTGATTAACCGTCCAACGTATTTATGCCATTTTTTGCATACGATGTTAAATTGGGTTAGACCCAACAAATATATACTTTATATATGTGCATCTTGTCTAGTTCCCATAAACGGATGACATCCTTTGATCTTTGTCGGCATACTAATTATTGTGTATCGAGAAAAGAAATTTTACCACTTCATGCACAGATTCTGTGAATTGATTAGGCATAGGCGTGTCTACTATTACAATAATGTGGCCATCACGTTTGCATATGAATACCTGTTGAAGCTGATTTCTTAAATAATCTGCATGCGAGATACTCGTGACATTGTTTGTCATTGACATTTATATGCGCTACCAAACTGGTCCTTCCTTGATCTAATTATTTCAATAGGTATCACCTCTTTGCGGTTCATAAATATCATAATGGAACGTTGCTCCTCTAATGTGCTTGTAAATAACGGTAAGGTCATCTTTAAAGAAATTAAACTTCATCCGAATCATAATCAGATGTCTCTGAGAAATTGATAATCAATCTCGGCTGAATGAAGGAAAAACCATCATTCTTCCAATATTCCTCTTCCTCTTGTAACACATGGTTCTCACATTTCTTCCAATAATCCCTGGCTATATTGGACATGGCGGCTTTTATAAGTATTTCAACATCTTTTAATTTGAACGTTCTATTTTCTGTTTCTACCTGTTCCTTAATTTTAGCCCATACTAGTTCTGTTTGGTTTAAGTGAGAATGGTAAGGAGGCAATTTTAAACATCTGTGACCATGTTCATGGATTGCCTTGTCTATGTGAAATATCTTTGTATGCTGTGTCTTTTTCACAATTCCAAGTAATTCAGGCTTCAGGGACATTTCGTTGAATGGAATGTTGTTTTTGGTCGGCCAAATCTTTATTACATCTTTAGTACTTGATGAATTAGGAACTTTATCTTCTGGTGCCACAACGTTGTGATGTGAAGCATTGTCCATTATCAAACACGACGGTCTATCCAAGGAAGGAAGTACATGATTCACAATCCAATCTTGAAATATCTTGCCATTCATCTCTGTATGATAATCCCTATTATCTTTAGATTTTGAAACTAATGTGAGTTCAGTATTATTTAGAAACCCATGATGGCTGCTTTCTGCATGTGCAATAATTAGGCGCTGTCCTTTGCTGCTTGGTACTAGTCTCTTAGTTGTCCCATCAGATGATTGCCATTCTCGTTCATTACTGTGGTGCGCATTGATCCAAGTTTCATCTAAATACACAAAATCATAACAATCTCTTCTCATTTCTCTGACCTCGCGTAAATATTTGCTTCTCATTGCAACTATATGAGGCTTCTCACAAATAAGGTTTCTACCACCAACATATTTTCTAAAAGTGAATCCCAAACTTTTAATAGTCCTCCTCAGCGTAGATTTGGAAATTTCAATGTCATTATTCTTTCTTAATCAAATTTTCAATTTCCTTAAAGTCACTGCCTCATTATTGTGAAACATGTTGCAAATTTCTCTGCGGATCAATTCTCTGTCAAAATTATTCACCACTCTTGGCCTATTTTTCGTGTGTAAAACACTGGAATTACAAATTTCAGATGTCGCTATCCAGCGGTGCAATGATCGTTTGCTTATCCCCAAGGCATGAATAGTCCTCTTTTGTGGGTTTGAAATGGAATGATATAGTTTTCCTCGGGTAGCTTCATTGCAGAAATACTTTAAAATCCTATTTGTGATTTGCTGTAATGTCATAACATGTACTCGCAGACTCATTTTTCCTACTCAGCCACACATAACTTTTTGTAGACACGCCACTGATTGACAATGTGTGCGTAAAACCGGAAATAAACTGTTTTATGTTCAAGAAGTGCAATTTCACGCAATTTCACGCAAAAATCATGCCAATTTCTTGATAAACCAAAAATGTGCAAATGAGGTCGTATAATTTACTGTAGACATTTCAATATGTGTGTGTGTGATGTGTGCTGGCAAGTAGGATTTTATATTATATCGCAAAGAAACAAAAATTGAAACCAATAGCCGAATTTTAATGAAAAATTTAATTCATAGGGTCTATACCATTTCAAATTTACACACAAAATTTCACTTATATGCGTTATATATTCGCTGAGATATAGCATTTTGAAGTTGGGCAAAGCTAGTGAAACGTGCTATAGGGGTACCACCAGGTCTGTCAGATGTAGCACTGTACTGCAAAAAGTCAAAACTTCTGCTTCCCTTCAAGTCAGTTGTTGAAGAATACAAAGTTGGAAAAGCAAGGCTTGCAATGATGCTACGCGAGTCAGCTGATGACGTGGTTAAGTCCATTCAGCCCACACTGAAAACAGGAAGGGAGAGTGGAAGAAGCTGTTGATGCTGCTGAAGAGTCACTCAAACTGAGAGAGGTAATCGGATACACACAAACGAATAGACGGGGATTTGGGCATGGTGACATCCGCTGGTGGTCCAAGGCATCAAGCAGGGAGCGCAGAGACATGGTAGTTCAGGAGATACGAGGAGCTGAGAATGATAAGAGGTTGCAAAAAGCAGTGCAGCAGGTCCAACAAGGCCAATGGACCACATGGGAAGCTCTGCAGAGGTCCTTGACATGGAATGATATATGGCATATGGCACTTCTTAGGCTCAGCTTCGTGGTTAGATCAATGTATGACCTGCTGCCGTCGGCCACCAACCTTGTGAAATGGGGAAAGTCGGATGATGAGCAGTGCCCCCCTGTGCCAGGGGAGGCAGACACATGCACACGTGCTCTCAGCGTGTAAGGTGGCATTAGGGCAAGGGCGATACACTTGGCGCCATAACAAAGTGCTAAATGAGCTTGCTTCGACAATAGATCAGGCAAGAATGAAAGCGAATAGCAAAGTCCTGCCAGACACCGCAAACACATACTTTCTGAGGGCGGGAAAGTCAGCACACCCCAAACCGAGTAAACCTGGTAGCAGTTTACCATCTCTTCTTGACTGTGCAAACGACTGGGAGATGGCGGTAGACCTACCTGGACGGGGGGCATATCCAGAGTGTATCAGAAAATCGCGGAGACGGCCGGATATAGTGCTTCATTCTGCAGCAACGCTTCAGCTCATACTGATTGAACTGACCGTGCTATTTGAATCCAGATTAGACGAGCAACATTCATTCAAAGCGGCCAAGTATAGCGATCTGGCCGCGGATCTGAGACACGATGGATTCAGTGCAAGGGTCATGGCGGTTGAAGTGGGCACAAGAGGGCTTGTGGCTGCATCAGTGTATGATTTATTGAAACTGTTGGGGCTGAAGGGACAGTCTAGAACAAGGGCACTGAAGAGGCTTAGTGAAACTGCCGAAAAGGCATCAGGCTGGCTGTGGAACAACCGCAATGGACGATGGACATCGTAACAATAAACGCTGCGGTACAGAAAACACGAAAATTTTTCTAAGTCCACAACGCTGAGTTTTTTTTGGTGTACGAGTGAAAGAGATGCGACTCTGGGGCAACAGGCGATGTATACTATAGGGAGAGTGTCAGGTAAATTTCAGTGGCTTGCGGCGCGCAGCTCGTTGGCTGCGCGCTAATGTCTCAGTGTGTGTCCTTGGTTGTGAAGGGCGACGGAACGAACGGAATAATTTGTCTTCTCTTTGTTACTTTCACAATTGCCTCCGCGGCTGGCGTTGTGGATTTAAAAGTTGCTACCATAAGTGAAATGGGTTCATTTTCGATACAAGACAACAGGAAGCTGAGACGCTTGGCAGTCATGACCCAAGTGGGCCCACCCCCCTTAGAGTGTAAAGGAGTAATCGGGTCGAAACACTTGTCGGATGGGGGACCTCTTCTAATGATCAGATTGCTTCCTGTTGTATCGCTCTGTAAAGAGTTTCCTATCATCATTCAATCATAAATGAATAGGGCTGTAATAGTAATGACCATCTTAATAATCTGGAATTTTCATGCTTTGCTTGTGATAGGAATACGAGAGGCTGATGATCTGTTTGGACCACAAATGTCCTGCCATACAGATAAATCTGAAATTTTTTTATAGCCCATATTAACGCCAGACATTCCTTTTCACTTCTTGAATAATTTTTTTCCCCTTTGTGCAACTTGCGGCTTGCATAAGCGACTGGGTTCAATTCTCCATCTTGTGAGGAGGACCGTTGCAACAATGTAGCGCCTAGGCCCACATTGCTTGCGTCACTTCTCACGACAAATTCTTGATTCAAGTTAGGCAATTTCAATACCGGCCTGCTTGTGAGTTTTTCTTTTAACTCCTGGTAAGCCAATTCACACTGAGCTGACCAATTTATTGTATCAGGTTGTCCCTTACGAGTTAAATCCGCCAGAGGAACACATATAGAGTTAAAGTGTTTAATGTACTTTTGGTAAAAACCACACGACACAAAAGATCGCACATCTTTCTTTGTTTGTGGCCTAGGTGCTCTTTTCAATTTCTCCAGATTCTTGGGGTTATGGGTCATGCTACCCTGATGTACGGTATGTCCCAAGTTTCCAACTCTTTACAACCAATACAACATTTGGTTGGTCTAGCAGTCAAGTTAGCCTCTCTGAGTCTATCAAACAGCATATTCAAAAAGGTAACGTGTTCCTCAAATGTTTCAGTAGCAATGAGGATATCATCCATAAAATTCGAGATACACGAATTTTTCAGGGGATCCAACAATTTTCGCATCATCCTAGAAAACACACTCGGGGCATTTTTCAACCCAAACGGCAGCATGTTGAACTCATAATGACCTTCCGGGGTGCTAAAGGATAAGTAAGGTCGAACCTCAGGCTTTACTGGAATTTGATAATAGCCTTTGCTAAGATCAACCTTAGAAAAATATTTTGCCTTGTTCAACCTGGCAAATAGTTGAGTAGTATCAGGTAATGGATCCACCTGACCTTCTGTGACAGCTTACAGTTTCCTGTAATCTATGCACAGTCTATGTTCTCCAGATGGTTTTCGCAACAAAACCACACAAGAACTAAAAGGAGATTAACTGTGAAAAATAATCCCTTCTTGTAACAAATAATCTATCTCCTCTTTCAACGATTTTTCCTTAGCGAAAGGAATAGAATAAGGCCTCATACGGATGGGTGTTGGGTCTAGTAGTTTCATATCATATTCCAACAAATTGGTGTGCCCCGGCTTATCCGTTAACACGTCTGTATGTTTCTCCAGGACCTTTTGAATCTTCTCCCTCTGTACTTTTGTCAGGTGATTACTGATTTTCACCTGGGCAAACGTTTCACTGGGTTTCAATGGATATTCAAATGAGGTATGATGATCATTTTTCATTTCGGTTGCGATAGACAAGGCCATTAAGTGTGTTCCTTCCTGGATTTGTCTGTCCAGATATTTCTTCAAAAGGTTCACATGATAGACATTTTCCTTTCCCATCTTGTCTATCTTATAATTTGTTCTAAATACCTTTTCCAAAATTGTATAAGGACCTTGCCATCCGATTTGAAGTTTATTGTTGCTGCCTGGTAATAGAAGAAGCACCGTCTCCCCTACAGCAAGCTCCCTATCCTTCGCTTTTTTGTTATAATAAGCAGCATGCTTTTTCTTGGCTTGGCTCAAATTTTCATTTGCCAGTTTCCAATTAGTTTTTAAACGAGTGGTCAGCTCGTTCACGTATTGATATGATGAGGTAACAATCTCTTCTGCCTTCTCATCTGTCCACGTCCTTAACAAAGCTTCCAGTGGACCTTTTATTGGCCTCCCAAATAACAGGGTTGCCGGTGCCATCCCGGTTGAATTATGTGGAACTTCCCGATATGCAAACAACGCAGCGGGCAAATATTGGTCCCACGTATCAGGTTTCTCATGTGCCAGCTTTCTCAGGATAGAAATGAGAGTCCCATTGAATCTCTCTACCTGCCCGTTCCCTTGGGAGTGATACGGACTACAATGAAAGTGCTTGGCTTGAAATAACCTAAAAACCTCTTCTGTTAGTTTCCCCTTGAACTGTGAGCCGTTATCAGTCAAGATTTGATGCGAAAATGCTAATCTTGTGAATATAGTAAGTAATGCCTCTGCCACAATATCCACTGCAAATTTCTCAAAAGGTGTTCCCACTATGGGCATTTCCCCTAGAGTTGCTGGAGCAGTCCTATGCTTCAGAGCTACTCTCTGACATTCTGGACAGGATTTTACATATCTCTTGATATCCTCCGTTATCCCTGGCCAGAAATAATGACAAGCTATACGCTGTCCTGTTGCGCTGATCCCCATGTGACCACTGAAGGGAATCGCATGTCCTAATTTCATCACTCTCTCCTTATATGAAGTAGGAAGTACCAGTTGTCCATGACCATGTGTTCCAGTTCCGGTCTTCCTATATAACAATTTGTTTTTCATATAATAATCTCCCTTGCTTGGAGGTGTGTGGCATTTAGGTAATTTTTCAAAACAAGGCTTGAGTGACCTATCCTCAGCCTGTGCCTTCCTCATCTCTTCTGGATGAGTATTTATAGGTTCATCTTCTTCCTTCTTGGACTGTGATCTGGTCTGCACGGCTGCCATGACCACAGGTCTCTTGGGATTCCCCAAGAATTCATAACGACACCCCAATATCAGAGGGTAAATGGGTGCGTCTATCAATGCTGCTCTGATTATTCCTTCCACATAGCGAGTTTTCACTGTTATCCTTGCAATGGGAAGTGTCATGAGTGGTATGTCCTTGGTCGCCCCTTGTATCTCCACTGTTTCTGTGGTATACTGATCTGGGCTCACCAAGTGCGTACTCACGACAGAATCGAAATCTAATCCTGTGTCATAGAGGCACCTAATGGTGACCCCATTACAGACTACATCCTCACACACTGGAAGGTGATAAGATTCCTGCTGTCCAGTAGGTTTGTCCTTTCCTCCCTTGTTCCCCCTTTTCATAGCAGCAAATCCAGAAGGTTTTCTAGTACAAAATTTGATGTTATGACCCTCTCTCTTACACCATTTACAATACAATCTACCTTGAAGAAAAAGGTTTTCCTTCATCATATTTTCTGTCCTTAAACTGTGGGTTTTTGTTTTTATAGTCATTTCGTGGCCTATCAAAGTTTGGCTTACCTTTGTTGTCAAATTTATTAAATTTTTTGGAGCCTTATAATTGTCTACGTGTTTCTTTTTGGCGCCAGCTACCTCTGCCTGGGCTGCCTGATACCTCTCAGCGACATTAAGTAACTCACCCAGCATCTCTGCACCTTGTTCCATGAGAAACTTCCTCAAGTCTGGAGCCATGGACTCTCTTAATTGCTCAATAAGGATCATTGCTTTAAGATCTTGGGTTTTCCCCAGAGCAGTCCATTTCTCCAAGTACGTCTCTAAACGAGCAGAGAACTGGTGATAGGTCTCGCCCGTCAGTAGCTTGGCATTTCTAAATTTTTTTCTATAAAATTCTCCTTTCTTTTCACAGCTTAGCAAAAGAGCCTGCTTTAACATGTCATAATTGTCTTGGTCATTCTTGCTCATTTTGGAAAAAACTTCATAAGCTGTTCCCCTAAGACCTTGGGATAACTTCAGGCCCCATCTTTCTTTTTCTAGCCCAAATGTTGCAGCTAATACCTCGTACCTACTTAAATATGCTTCAATATCATTGTCTCTCTCAACAAAATAATCTAAGTGAAACCCCATGGCTGATGAGGAGGCTCCCTGGCTTGCAGCAGAGTTAGAGGTAGAGGGGCTGTGACCATAGTCAGGAGCATGGCCTTGTAACTCCAGCTCCCTCAGTCGCAGCTCGTGCTCCCTCTGTAATCTATTATCTTCTGCTTCCCTCTCTAATCTTTCATCTTCTTCTTCCCTTTCTAATTTTATCTTCTGCTTCCCTCTCTAATCTTTTATCTTCTGCTTCCCTTTCTAATCTGTTATCTTCTGCTTCTCTCTCTAATCTTTTAGCCTCCTTTGCAGCCTCAATTTGTAAACGTTTTATTTCTACCTCTCTATCTAACTCTAATTTCTTCATCTCCCTAGCATCTTCTAACTGCATTCTCCTCTCTTCAGCTAATCTATGTTCTTCCCTAGCAATAAACTTATCACATTCTGAGGTGACATAGTCAGTCAAGACTTGACCCTCCATGTTCATGTCTCTGGCAGTCTGCACAGCAGCAGAGTGAAACTTGGCCAAATCTGCCATCTGATAAATACTAAAATGTTCTAACTCAATTTCTAAAATAAGTATAACTTTAATTAACTTATTCCAGGCTCTGACACTTCATCAACTTCCCAAATCTTGGGCAATATTAATAATGGGGATTCCCTGGGTAAATAGAAATGTTGTTACTGCTAAATCCCAGACCAGGACCCCAATTTATGTAGTACTAGAAGAAATTCAAATCCCGTACAAGCTTACCAATTTATGTAGCAAGTGTAATTTGCTGGGGAGGTTAAGATGTTACCAAAATAAAAGAAAGAAAGCTGTGTCTGTGCCAACCGTGTGAGGTTAAGCAAATGTAGGCCCCTGACTCTAAAAGATGATGATGATGATGATGTATTATCAGGGGACCTAACGCTACCTTCCTATATCTCACACGGTCCGTATTGTGTATTCTAGTGGCTGGTGTTTGATGTGACTAGTGTCTAGGGGTGAAATGACAATGGTGGTACATCAACACACTACACTTTAACTCACTATAACGAAATTAATAAGAGTGTGGTTAAAGTTTTCTTTAAAATTGAATTCTTTTCTTTGTACAATTCAATCTGCCTGTCCTGCCATCTTTTTTGGACAGGTCTTTAAAAATGAGGAAAATATATTTTACATATACTGATTAACTAAAATATCTAAGACATTTGTTCTCGAATGTATTCAGCTTGTTCTCCAATGATTTTGTTATTTTCCAACTCTCACAGCCGTATGTTAACACTGAGATAACATTTGAATTAAACAGACGAAGCTTGGTATGTATATTCAATGATCGTAATTTCCAAATGTTAGATAATCAATTGAAGGCGCTAGCTGCCAAAGCAATTCTAGTATGGATTTCTCTTGTTGTGTCACCATCCTGAGTCATTTTACTGCCTAAATAATTGAAACTTTCAACTTTCTGTAGTTTTTCCCCGTTCAAGATGATATCAAAGGTCTCGTTAGAAAAGTTCATAGCTTTAGTTTTAGAGGCATTTATTTGGAGACCAATTTTAACCGAGAGATGACACAAATTATTTATTGCTTCTTGGGATTGTCTTGGTGTTGAACTTAAGAATGCTACATCATCTGCGAAATCCAGGTCCCCCAGGAATTTTCCATTTGTCCATTTTATACCCAATTGTTCATTGTGGGTATAGTTTCTCATAACCCAATCAATAGCTATTTCAAAAAGTAGTGGTGACATAATACAGCCTTGTTTCACCCCTGTTTCTACTGTAAACCATTCTGTATTCCCTTTATTTGTTCTAACACAACATCTTGCATTGTCATATAGCGCTTTGATTATATTCACATATTTTGTTGGAAAACCATAGATTGTAAGTATCTTCCACAATGATGGGCGGTGTAGACTATCAAAGGCTTTTTGAAAATCGACGAAGGTGATAATAAGTGGCGATTGCCTTTCCACTGATTCTTCTATAATTGTTCTTAGTGTGAATATTTGATCAATACATATCGTTTCGGCCTGAAACCCGCTTGTTCTTCTCTGATCTTTTCGTCAGCATGCAATTTAAGTCTTTCTAACATCATGCAACATAATAATTTTCCAGGTACTGATAATAGAGATATACCACGACCAGTTATTACAGTCTGATAGATCACCTTTCTTCGGTAACTTTACAATAATACTGTCTTTCCATTGTTGTGGTGGTTGTTCTTCTCTCCATACTTCATTTATAATATCTAAAATTCTTTGGAATAACAATTTTTAATTGAATGAAGTGTCAGATGTCCCAGATGTTAACACATCACCTGGGATTCTTGGTATGAAGATAACAAGTCAGTATGTCGATGCAGAGAATATATATCGGCACACACAAGCTCCGTCAGCATGAACATTTTGAAAGGAGACTTTTTTCTTTACAATCACTCCTCAGGTTTCCTGTCACCGGCTGGTAACAGGAAATAAAAAAAAAACAGCAATAAAAGACACCCTGGCCTTTTCACATCTGATCACAATTTCTTATTATGGATGGGTTTGAAAAAAAATCGAAAAAAGGTGATTCGTCTTACTTTTTCGATTTTTTTTCAAACCCATCCATTGTATTCCACGTCTTACCGCAGTTCCCCTCCACTTCCTCAATTTCTTATTACTATTTTACACATGATGGTATGGGGTCAGCCTCGTGTGCATTCAGGTGCACCAGCCCTTAATTTATATGACTCACACCTTTCTTTGACCACACCTCAGGTCCCTATGGCAGATACGCCACTGTACTTTTACATAGTTTTCTTCACTACAATAACGTGGAGTAACCTCATATCCTTTTGTATGATTTTCTTTTCTCTCTTAATTATAAACGCTGTAGGCATGTTGAAGAGTGTTCATGGAACACTGAGGCTTATTAACGTCTTCTAATACAATAATATTAATACAAAATCATAACAATATGCAACAGTCAAATACAGTTCAATGTGAGGACTCAGTAATGTTTGCTCCTGGCATGTCCTTCACTTTCCCCAATAGCAGTATCTAACTTTTGCAGTTTTAATCAAGCATATTAATACATAAAGCATTCTTACCACAGATTCAAAGAAATATGTCACAAATAACGTTGACTGGCAAAAGATATGGCCTCAGTTTTCTCTGCCCTGTCCAGACTGTGAATTTAATATTTATTTTAAAATTTCTCACATCTGATCTCAACGTACTTGTTGATATAAAAATTTGTCACATGGCCACGAGACCCCTAAGCCTTTTGCCAATATCTATTACAGCTGGCCAATGAAATCAGGCGACTAACAAATTTTGAATTTAGTTTTGAAAAAGCAAAAACAAAATTCCATACAAACTATGTGTCTCGTAGTCCATTGGTCAGTCTGCGTTAGTTATGCCAATACAAAAAGATGTTTAGTTTTAATTAACATTTTCCTACCTCCCCCCGTTTACTCCTATACTCTTATACCACTCAATCAGATTTGAATTACTCCAATGCCTCTTTTTTAAACATTTTCCCCAATAACGTTATGTGTAACGAGCAAGAACTACAGTCTGTCCGTCTTATCGTTCATAGACATATAGTATTATCTCAATAACTTGGCTAATAATTGGACTACCATATATATCTTAAAGCATATTTTTGCTCAGGAGTACTAAACTATCCTAATATATGATTTTTATGGTCAGTTTCATTATGGTTTTGATTTTCAGTTTTGTCACTGTCAATCGTCAATTATAACTGTTACACAAGTCGGCCATCTTTCCCCCTGTCTCTATCATTTTTTTCATTATTCAAATAAACCAACTAGTTTGAGTGACGTCAGAAATACACTACGCGGCGAGAATTCAAACTGTCTGTGTGTTTATATCTGCTGACTTTGCCCACTGCGTTTATATAGTAAAGGAACCGCGTGCAGAGCTAAGAGGGGTTTTTCAAAACACTGGTAGTGTTTGCGTTAATTACTACAGTCGTCTCGTTCTTACTACTGGAAAATGTCCATTATACTACTAATTATAGCGTTAAAGTCAACATATTACGTTAATTCAGACAGTAGTTTGGCGGCACAGTTCTGGCAGATCGTTAATTATAAGACTTGCCTCAGTTTTGTGCAGCAGATCGGTCAAGATGTTAAAATGTTAATTGTACGTCTCGAAACCGAAACTAAAAAGCGTGTTAGATTTTACCGGCGGGTCATTTTTAAAACCTTTCCACTGCACGAAAGGCAGCGCCCTACTGGCGTTGAAGATGCCAATAGTCAGACACATGCGGTCGGGTTTATTTATTATTACTATAGGATTAAAATATTACTGAATTTAGCAATTATTTCACAGATATCGCTACAGTAACCATTTGTTGTGCTGTGATTTCAGACTAATACAGAATTACGTATTAATCATCTTTTTGCAACAAGGATGAGAAGGCAGCGTTCCTTTGTCTCTAAACATAACTTAGAAAATCCCGCGGAGTTTTGGCATTGTGTTTCTAGTTAAAAGCATTGCTTCTTACAAGTATACACAAATAATACTATCATTTTTTGCGTTATATCTTAATTTATTTGGAGGCAGCTGTAATTTTCAAAGATGTAGATAATAATTTCAAGAGGATCATTTTACACCCTAAATATTGTGTGTCATAATATATACAAGGTATGTGTGTTCATATAACTCCTTACACAATATATGGACATTACCTGGGTCCCGTACGTTTAGATTTATATGGTACACGAGCAGGTGTTTCACCTGCACCAGCTGGCACCACGACAATCATTACGTCACACTTGAACGTCGCACTGTATGTTGGATGTTGCTGAAATATTGTTGTATCATCGTCTTAATCACCAGCGGTAACTACCAACATTACAATTTTATCAAAATCATAATCATTACTATCAACGATGACTGCCCTAGAGCAGTAGTTTCTAAACAGTGTGGCGAGAGAGGATGACAGATGTTGCCGGAACATTCAGAGATAATCAATAATTTAGAGAGATTTATAAAACAGTCATGTGCTAACAAATAATGAAGATCATTAGTTTTTCTTATTCAGTTACAAGTGATACAATACGGGAAATACATGTATAGAATTTCCCAGAGTTTTTATAGACTTGTATTCAGTAATATAATACATTTTTATCAAATTGATACAGTTTTACGCAATATTTTGTTGTTAATAGAAATTTTTAGCTCTGACAAAGGACAAAGATCAGAAAATAATTTGAGGCTTTTTGGTGTTGATGAGGAGACGAGCGTTTGTTTGTCTCACATAAGACCTATTTATAAATGAGATTACTCTACAAACAAGCTCACACATGTCCCTAAATTTGTATATGATGTCAATTAATCGTGTTTTTGTAAATCTGTATTTGTAAACTACTTTTTGGACGTCTCATGATCATTTTATAAAGTTGTTGTATTCTATGTTATGAATAGAGCACAGTTGATTTTTTTTGTTTTTGAAATTTCTTTTTTTAAATCAATAACAATTTTGGTGTGGCGCGAGCAAATTTTTATTCCGAAAGTGTGGCTGTGACGAAAAGACTGATTATTTGTATTTTCCAATCCGTCCCATTTTTTTTACTCTTTTACTTTCTCTGGTTTCACCGGCTATACGCATTTGCATTTTCTTTTCATTTTTCTATTGCTGCAGTAGCCCATTATTCTCCACTCTGACACTCATCACAAGGTGTGTCTGGGTTTTGATTTTCGCTTCTAGCGTTCATTAAAAATGCATCGCGCGGTTCTCAGAGGCTAACCGATCGGCAGCTTGTATTAATATTACATCGACGTACCTATGGACAAGTTGTGATACGCCAGACCGGAGGGACGTTTCGACCACTGGAGAGTAGCAGATTCTTTGAAACGTGCGCCTCTGTCTTACTAGGGTTTCAGGGGAACAAGCCAGTGCGGCGCAGCTGCCCTTTGATAGCTGGGTATCCTCTTGTCACCCCCGTTCAGGGGAGATAAACCTGCGCTCGTTCTTACCTTTGTAGCCGCCCTTGATAGCGTAGTTGTCTGTCGTTGGTTAGCGGGAGTTAATATTATGTCTTATTCAGGGAACTTTTCTTGTCTCTTTGCCTTTTGATGGAGAGTCTAAAATAAAGTTTATGTTATTGAGTTACACGCGGTCCAAGGTGGCTAGATCAGCGTCACTTTTTAGACTATACATCTTGATAGGTTTGCTCCTAAATGTACACCTGTACATTTACCTGCCCGTAGATGGCCAAATCAGACAGGCGATTATGAGCACAAGACTAGACTTTTTGTAGCCAAATTCTCGGCATCTCGGGTTCCAGGGTACCCCACTGTTACAGCAGGATCCAAGTCGAGGAATGTAACATTCTCCTCGAACTCCAGTAAGCAACGAAAGCCACGAAAATAACTGAAAATGCAACACTCATCACTCAGCCCTCTAACGGGAGTTCAGTTCATGCAGTGGATAACTAGCGACAGCAGATTTGACGTCGTAGTGAGCAGTAGTGTTCTCCTACTCGCCTGTTCAGGAAAAGTCAGATAATAAATATTACACACACATAAAGGTAAGCCACTCACGTCTGTTTTGTTGTTGTCTAGTTTTCTACTTCTTTATTATTCACGAGTGCCTGAAAACATAATGTTATGTGTGCGTAATATTTATTTACTTTTTACTGGCCTCGGGTTTCCTTCTTTACGTGTTTAGGAAATGTCAGAGCATAGTGGCATCCAGTATATCAATCAGCACAGCATCAACCGCTTAATTGAACGCACCTGAATGTGTGCATAAACTGAGTGCTCAGTCATCATACTGTCTCAAACCAGTCCCAATCGGATTTACGCATCGAGTTCAGAATTAGAGGCACGTCTATTGCAATTAACCGTGCCGGATAAGAGCGCAAAAGACGGAAGGTTGTCCTCAGTGAACCCTTGATTTGGCAGGTCTACTGGTCACTACAGACTCTGCGCGTAGTAGTCGGCAGAATATAGACAGAGTTAATCTACAGCTTATCTTGTTTTTTTTTTTGTGTGAACCCGGCGCATGGATAGCGTCTCCAGTGGATGTATAAAGTATCCCCATCTTTTGGAGCAGACATATAAAGACACTGACTTGTATTGGTTCCACAGAAGCTGAAGGATTGTTAACTCTTGTTTATTTTCCTTGTCGGGACCTACTAGTTGGTTTTGTTCTTTGATGTATGAGTTGATGTAATTGTTAACTATGTTATTTGATCAATTTTTATTTGCTGATATTTCATTATTTTCCTTCTATACAAGCTAAAGAGAACTTTAATACATTTTAACTATTTTGTAAATCCGCTGTTCACGACCTTCATCCATACATATTTAGCTCTTACTATATTCTCTTTATGTCTGTGAGAAAGAAGAGAGAGCGGGTGATTCGTAAGACTATATAAGTGAGTTGTGGGCTTGGAAAAAGAGATACATGTAATACAACCTTCTTCCAGGTTGTCTTAAGTTCATCCTATTCTCACACATTATCTGTGTTTTCTCTATAATTCTGACAGTAAACTCACATTGTCGATTTCACTCAAATTGTTGGAATCGACAAATACTTACTTCTAAAAACTACACTCTCACGACAGTGGCCCAGAGAAAAAAGTATGGGAACCAGTGCTCTAGAGAAACAAATGTTTGTACATGTTTCTAACATGATGAATATTCTTCCTTTGGATATTGGCATCATTTAGGAGACCCTTATTGATATATTTAGCTGTTCGTGATATTTTTACCATTCTTCTGTAAAACCATATCCTTATGGCGTCTAGTGATTTTCCTACTTGTTTAGTAACTGCCCATGACTCACTTCTGTAGGTAAACATTTGGTTCAATAAAAAACACTGTAGAACTCTGTCTCACTTTCTGCGACAAACAATTGTTGTATAAAACACTTTTCGTTTGATAGAATCCTACATTTGCCTGGGCTTTTCTACTCTTCACTTCTGTCATGCTCCTTGCGTCCCACGTTATTAATTAAAGTGCCTATGAATTTGAATCTATGAACTTCTGCTACAAGAATATAGCAAACAGATGTGAACGATTACCCCGTCGACCATGTCTCTGCAGTCTGGCCAGTTGCCGATGAAGACATCTTTACCATCCCGCTGAACAGCAACTTTACACTCTGGATCGCCATGGAGATTCTCACGTTTTAATTTGGCAAGGTCACTCACGTTGAAATCTCCAAAACTCCTGCATAAGTTTAAAGTTGATGAAATACACAAACGTGAGATGTTAACTTTTTATTATGATTCTTCATTAAATTAAACTGTTGAAAAAGAAGTGTTTGGAAGAAAAGGCATGAAGTACATTTGGGAATACCATTATAGTAAATTACTGGAGTGTTAAAGGAGAACGATAAGAGAGTGTTACAGCGCAGTCACTGCACCATTTCGTATTGTTGCTTACCCAAGATTTCTTTGCCTCAGAAGGTAGCGATCAACTTTATGATTAATGAATGGTTACAACACACACAGTGAGCGACAACATAACGCTAGGCAGATCTTCTATACAAACAGGGAACGCCACAGTCAACTGGAATACAGTTTATTTACAATGTGGACCACTGCTGTTAACCGGACCTCCAGCAATCTTGGTCCGTCACACTTCCACTTTAACACTCGCTCACCATTGAAAATTATATTCAATATTATAATGTCTTTTATCTACTATTGTTCAGATGTTGCTAGTATCTACATTCCTTCCTCTGTCTAAGCAAATCCTTGTCCATTGATACTATTGATTAAGGTTCAGGTTATTGAAGTGATAACCGGACTCCTCCGGGGTTGTACCTTTCCCTGGTTCTAGATGGCCACTATCTTAGCCGAGTAACAGGACTACGGTATGGACGTAACTAATTCACTCTACGTACCCTTTTCTGAGTGGAGCCTAACTCACTTCTTCGTTCTTCAGTCCTGTCAAGAATTTATAATATCAATACGGTGGGTTATTGCTACCTAATCTTGTATCCGTGCATTTAAAAAATTACACAGCACCTTGTCTACTTCACTATAGACTTCAGCTTGGCTGCCTCTCCTACTTGAGTACCATGTCCTGCTCGACCTGGATCACGCTTCTCCTCCTGCTGAGAAAAACGTGCCTAACCTCTGTTCTGTTTTGACCCTTCTTATGCGCAACCCTCTTTTTGCGCATCTCCTTTTTCTACCCCCTCTATACTAACTCAGGGTAGACTTTTCACTCTTCCTTTCCTTAATGCCACAAGAGCAAGCACTGTTATCTATCATGCATGTCATAAAAGGCAACTAAACAGTGTTGGGGTTTGGTTACCCCATCCTGATGAAACTTAAAACCACCAACAAACGCACGAGCACGTCAACTAAAGAAAAATACATCTATCATCCGAGGCAGTTGAAGGTCGTATGGCAGTAAGGCGCATGATGCAACACAGACGAAGCCGAAATGAGTCTGTGTTGCTGACTAACCTTCTTTCTTCTAGGAAAACCTCCAGATTTGGCACCTGGAATGTTTGTGCATTAAACAAACATGATAAAACGGTACAGGCGGCAGCAAAAATGTGGGGCTCATGCTCGCGATCGAGCACAATGTCTTGGAACTGTGGGAAACAATATAGATATAGGATGAAACTAGGCACTGGATGGAGGGGCGAGCGGGGCAGCACCAGGCAGGATGACTCTGTTTGGGACATATTTTGCCTCTTTCCTAGTAAAGTGGATCTACTACGGTGACCAGATGTCTCCACCAATGAATAAAGCAAAGATAACAACATAAACCATCAATAAGATAAATGATAGACAACAAAAACAAGAAAACAGATTTAACCGAAGCAAAATAATAAGTTCGAAAACCAAGGCCCATAAAGTGAACACAAAAGCAAACAAGTGGTAAGAAGAAGCATTAAAAAAAAAAAGTTGAAATATGTTGAGGAGTGGCAAGAGAAACAGAGGCAGCTGCAACCAAAAAAATATGTGATAATTGTATAACAGGTAATAAAGAGGTTATAAGGGAAATAAAAGCAAGCAAATCTCATCAAACACAGGAATGGAAAATTTCTAACCAATATACACGAGCCAATGGAGATGTGGACATAATATTTTAAGTACTTTCCAAATATACCAGCTCCACAAAATCCTCAAGACATCCAGCTAACAGAACAAGGGTTATGGGCCAACTGCGAACGACCAACTAAAGAGAAAAAAAGAAAGCCATTGTGCTTCTAAGAGATGGAAAAGCAATCTAGATGGCATTCCAGAAAAGGCCCTTAAAGCAGATATGAACACTACCACAGAGATATTATGTAATAAATTAATAAAGAAAACGAATGAAGATTTGACATGCAGAGTTCTTTATTTAGGACGAATTACAGAACCGTCTGGGATCACAACTGGAGTGCAGCACGAATATCTTGTCACATTTTTCTATTGGCTATAGATTGGATTATGAAAAAACCTACATCAGCTAACAGAAATTGAATCCAATGGACTACACATATGTGACATATAACATTATCAAATGCAAGACACATTTAAAATATTTGATGAGCGATCACAACAATGACTGAACTGGATTAACGCAGTAGGTTTGAGGAACTGCACTGGATGCATGAAATACGCATTGAATGAATACACATACTTTATACAAAACACGTTGAGTAAATTATCTTGACAATAAACGATAAAATTCTGGCACCATTGCCAATTACGCGCGTGGGCATAGATAAACTTCCGTCTAACTGAGGAAATTGTGATGTTATATTGTGCAAATTCTAGTACCCCAACTAAGTCTTTCTAGATGTTTTTATTAGACGCCTAATACTAAATGTGTTGACTCAGTTGTCTGCACGACTTTCCCCTTTGTTAAACGTTTTGACACAGAACTTAGAATTTATCGAACATTTGGAATCAAATTAGGCATCAAATCTATCACTATGGGACTCTCACTTATGCACCACGAATATTAAAAACGTAAATACATTATAACCCCTCTGTCACGGATTGCCTCTCCTGCTTTGCAGTAGTGGTTCAACAGTGGCCAAAACTTAAGAGTATTTAAAATGGGTCGTCAAAGGTGTCTACCTTTCACACAAGATTACTCTTGGCAGAGTTATAGAAAGAAGGGTAATGACGCTTCTGTCTCAAGGGACTATTAACAAGATATTTTCAGAAGTCAAGAACAGTGCAGCATTGGCAGGGCAATTGTTAACTTTTATCGGTCTGCCGCCTTTTATGAAGAATTAAGCAATGGTTTTAGCCCGTTTAAGCCCCCAGCTGGTGTAAATCCAGCGAAATTTTTTTTCTAACAATTAGTTCTATATTTGTAAATATATGTGTATATATATATATATATATATATATATATATATATATATATATATATATATATATATTTATATATATATATATATATATATATATATATATATATACGAGGGAAGGTCAAAAGTAATGCCTCCTATTTTTTATGTATGTAAATACTGCATCGGTGTGCAATTTGTAAATTTAGCAGGATTCCTCAAACACTCTTCTGCACTGTATAGCATTAACAACCTGTTTCAGTAACAGGTGGCACCACTGTAACAGTTTAAAAATGGCTGCCAAAGACGTTCGGTTAAAACAACGTTATGTCATAGAATTCCTTAATGCTGAAGGCGAGACCCCAATTCGCATCCACGAACGTTTAAAGAATGTTTATGGAGATTCAACAGTGGATGTTAGCACTGTCCGACGTTGGGTACATCGTTGGGACGAAGCTGAAGTAGGTCAATCCTCAATGGCTGACGCAAAGCGGACTGGCCGTCCGTCTACCGCAGTGACTCCACACAACATTCATCGAGTTGATGGCATAATTCGTGTTTTGCGATGAGAAGGGTGTGATTCGTCTCGACTTCTTGGAACAGGGAAACACGGTGAATGCAGACCGTTACATTGAAACTTTGAAGAAACTTAGAGGTCGTCTTCGGCGACTTTACCCATTAAAAGATCAGAGAACTGCACTACTGTTGCACGATAATGCCACGCCACACACCGCTAAACGCACCATTGATGCGATTGCAGAATTTGGCTGGACATTATTACCACATCCCCCTTACAGTCCCGATCTTGCACCTTCTGACTTCCATCTGTTTGGACCACTGAAAGACGATCTTCGCGGACATCACTTTGAGGACACCGAGACCCTTAAACGCGCCGTACATCAGTGGTTTAGGAAAAAAGACACACATTTTTACCGTGCTGGGATACATGCCCTTGTGAGAAGATGGACAAAAACTGTAACAAATAACGGAGACTACATTGAGAAATACATTTTTGAAGTTCAGACTTGGGGCTACATTTCAATGTAAATTTTATCTGTTTTCTTGCATATGGAATGAAATTAAAAATTACGAGGCATTACTTTTTGACCGTCCCTCGTATATATATATATAATAAAGAGTCTTGCTCATACGTTTGCTTTCATACATATAACTGAATCAACTTTGATTATTATGTTTTAAAATAATATGTAACAATATTAATTATCAATTAGTGTTACCAGATTACAATAGAGATGAAATAATGTTGAATTTTAGATGACAGCTTTATCTTCATAGAGACTGAATAGAGGAATGTTAACGTTCTTTGCTGGTGCCTTTTAGTAAACACTTAGCTTAGAATCGATGACTACTGCAGCTGTAGTTTCGTCAATTCTTTTGTGATGAGGGTACTTCTTCACACAACGTGTCCAACTTAGGCGGTTAGTGTTGATTCCCTGCTTTTAGTGTAGAACTTTCGTCTTTCAGCTTCGTATCACGAACAGTCTGATAGCTTCATTCCACGATCTTTAGACACAATAAAGAGAACGAATGCCTTTGCTAAATACATGTGTGGGCTACAAATTAACAGGCGCATTGTCTCGCTGTTCACCCACCAATGTTAGCCTCTCAGAATAATAAATTTTTTGAGTATACACAGCGAACTCAGGGAAGATTATTAGAAATCACCAATATTCTACTGGATATAAAACTGGGAACACATGTGCTTGGACAGCGCGGGGCAATGTCGCGCCTGTTATTTAATAAGGTACATATATCTCACAAAATGATATTATACACTTTAAGCACATGTGATGTATTCATCACTCATCACTGCTCCAGTCGGAGTCTGGGGTTGCTGCTGATTTGGCGTTTCTGCGCGAATTAGTATAAATCAAACACCAGCGCTTGCTGTAGTGATTTATTAACATACTATTTTCATATGGTGAGGTTGCCAGCCTCATATATAACCACTTAGCAAGGAAAACATGTCAATTTCACATCTGTAAAATTAATTTTTACACTTACCCAAAAGTAACTTTTAGGGAACACAGTCTCCTGGCACAGTTTAAAATGGACACAGCACTTAGGATACTTTCGAATCACTTGGTCTGGAAATTTTTTATTTCTCTTATGACCGGTGATCTGATTCCACAGGTCTCCAGACTTTGTATTTAAAATTGCGGGTTTACTTTTTTAAGTTTTAAAGTTACCCAAATACTTCGATCCTGGTCCTTTAAGTTTCCAGTCTTCGTATTTAAAATTGCGGGTTTACTTGTAAGTGTTACAAATGTCCAAATACTGTCACTTATAATTTTTTAATCTTCTGTCCGCTCCTTCTCTTTCTGGCTGTGGTGAATTGCTAGCTTGACGTGGCGATGCAGCCTCATTTGGGAGTCCGATTTCACTAGATTTTATCTCCACTTCTCAGTTCAAAATCCCAGATTGTACTTCCGACGAATGTGACGATGAGAACAATTGTGTATTCCGGCTCTCACTTTATACCAATCCAATATCTTTTGCACTTTATGGGTGGGGGTGATTAATTTAATTTCCCCAGCGTATTTTAAAATATTACTTTTAAAATTCCATCGCATGGCCTCTTCTTATTTCCTGTCTAGATGCTTTCTCACCAATGTTGGCTCCCCAGACAGGTTATCTGTAATATTGATACAGGGATGGTCCAGTGGAAACGATTATCTAATTATCACCTGTGTCTTCGCACACCCCAGACGGCTCTCTCAGGCAGACAATATGGATTTTCTTTTCATCGCTCGTTAGCGACCATATTGTGTCACTAGAGATCTACTCAATCAAAGGTAGCCAGACGCATAAGGTGATAAACGTATTACCGGCAGACTGGTGTAATTACCTCTCTAATAATACAGTTCACCTGGTGAAACGTAAACAAGTCTGGGAAGGGTCATTGCAAAAAATTGAATGAAGGTGCATAAAATATGCCAAATAAAAGCGGTTGAAGGAGTGAGAGAGGGGTTCAAAAGTACATGCACAAACGTTTTGTCACACCCTCGTACACATCATAAGCAAATGTTCCAGCGTTACACCATGATACTTTCATAGGGCTACAGCTTCCCATAGTATCAGGGAGGCTTTGTGCATTGTCGAGCTGATTCATTAATTTTTGTGCTATTATCTTTTCTAGTAGTTTACCGTATTCATTCTGCAGTGTGATAAGTCTACAGTTGCTGAGAAGTGTAGGGTCTTTACCAGGTTTAGGAAGTGGCCTTAGGTAACTATGCAGCCAGTCTTCTGACACCCCAGGATGATGTATACTGGTGTTGAAATCCCTCATCACATTCATAATGTCTGCGTCGTCGAGCTTTTTTATGTAGTGATACTGTACATCACTAGGACCTGTGGCAATGTTTCTACTGGTTTCTAAATTATACACAACGTTTTCTTCTGATATGAGGTCGAAATATGCCTCCTCCCTTATGTCGCTTTCAAGGACACGGTGTTTAATTTCGTGGTGGGCAGCTTTATCACCTTTATCTGTCTGAGTAATATAACGCTTGAGTAATGCGTGTTCCTTTGCAATCAGCCTGTAGACCGATCGTATGAATATAATATTACAATAACTAATAACTACAATAATTTTACAACAGAAGTCAGAAGACTGTAACAGATGAATACCAACTTGTATTGACTGAGGTCGGTGAAGTTGTATGGTGTCACATAAAGGACGTTATTTTTGTCTTCCGTAATCATGCACAGCTGTAGAATTCTGGGGATTCCATTGGCCGCCTCTTCTAGAAAAATCATCGGTTCCTATATGTAATCAAGAAAGGCACCCCACTTTTTAGTGTTCACACTTTTGGTTAAAAATGTATTTATTTTGGAATATATGACATTGTTCACAATTTTGTTTACGTGACTGAGCTCTGTAATTGTGGCGTAAGGTTTTTTTAAGGTGTGATGATAGGGTTGGAGAAGGAATCATCAAAATACATAATTGCCGCCGTAAGTACTTGGTCAGTGGGTTGGTCAATCACATTTTGCACACCTTCTTTGCGCACTTTTTACTATTTTCGAGGGAGTGCATTAACTTTCAACCACAGATAAGGGGGTGCAACTGTGGTAAAAAGTTAGACAATAATTGTATAGTTTCCTCTTATATGTACTCTCGCGAAAACAGAAAAAGTGCGCAAATGAAGGTGTACATGAACAGTTTGATTATGGAAAGAAGCCATTGATAAACAGAACATGAACTGGAGTTTCGTCAAATTTCAAACGTTGTTCTCAGAGGCACTAAGTCGACCAAGGCGTCTCAGAGGCAGTAAGTCAACTAGGGCAAGATTTTAAAAGATGCATGAACAATTACAAAACATGTTGTCATAAAAGAAATGTTAGTTATTTAGTCAATTTACGGTCCATTAGACCATTATCACTGCTCTACATGTCATTTAGGTTGGGTTACTCCATGTCTTCATATTTAATGCATCTATATAATTATAACTACAAATATCTAAAGACGGTCGTCTGCTATAAAATGACCACAGAGTTATAGTACCGCCTGTAATACATGTGAAAGAAACAACTCACTATAATTAACAACCTGCCAATTTTGGCGGGTTGTTGCTAGTCAAAATACATAATTGCCGCCGTATGTACTTGATCGGTCGGTCGGTCAGTCACATTTTGCACACGGTCGTTTGGGCGCTTTTTTCTGTTTTCGAGGGAGTGCATTAACAATTAACCACAGCTAAGGCGGTGCCACTGTGGTTGAAAATTAGACAGTAATTGTATTGTTTCCCCTTATATGTACTCTTGCGAAAACAGAAAAAAGGGCGCAAATGAAGGTGTGCATAAACAGTTTGATTATGGAAAGAAGCCAACAACACAATTGATAAACAGTACATGAACTAGAGTTTCCTCAAACTTCAAACGTTGTTCTCAGACGCAGTAAGTCGACCAAGGCTTCTCAGAGGCGGTAAGTCGACCAGGGAAAGATTTTAAAAGAAGCACGAACAATTACGAGACATGCTGTCATAAAATCATAAAAGAAATGTTAGTTATTTAGTCAATTTACGGTCCATTAGACCATTATCACTGCTTTACATGTCATTTAGGTTGGGTTACTCATGTCTTCATATTTAATACATCTATAGAATTTTCAAAGCACATACCAAAATACGGCCGTCTGCAATGAAATGGCCACAGTAGTGATAGTACCGTCTGTAATACATGTAGCAGAAATAAAACACAATAATTAACAACCTGCCAATTTTGGCGGGTTGATGCTAGTAGAATAATATTACTCTCCAGAATGTGTGAGGTCCCAGTGACAGAGACGTAGACTGGTATCACTCAATAGTCAGGGCTGCGAAAGTATATGGAACTGAAATAGAACAGTCAGACCTTACCGTGCCACCCCGCTGTGTAACTACTAGTGCTAACAATTCAACAAACTCAACTTCCACTTTAGTGAATAAATAAAGCTGTTGAATAAAATTAATATTTTCTCTTTATTTCCTTCTATCTAAATTTCGTAATGAATGGTAAGTGATGGAAGATGGTGTAAATGGGAAAGTATATTTACAGTTGATGATTTTACTATATATATATATATATATATATATATATATATATATATATATATATATATATATATATATATATATATATATATATATATATATATATATATATATATATATATATATATATATATATATATATATATATATATATATATATATATATATATATATATATATATATAACTTAATAAAACAATATTGGATTTTCCAATTGAATTATGTAACTGAAGTCTTCCACAAGTTTTCTGGCACTTGTCTTTAACTATCCTGGAAATTTACTGAACGGTATTCGTCATCGACAAAATGTTTCTTTTGACTGCTCACATAGATCACTGAATGAGTCTTGTATTACTCATCGTTTTGAACAATTGTAGTGACACTTCTCTCTTGCTGAAAGTCTGGTCCGTTAGCCCACCCAATGAATGAGGGGGACTAAAGGTCTGTAAAGCTTCAACCATTGTGCTGTTTTGAAGTTATAGGCAGCGGTATTGAATAACTTAGGACTTCAGCTCGAAGACTCAAATATGAACCTGGAACAACGAGAAATATGTGGCTATTCTGTTGCATTGAGCACACATATTCCCTATTGTTCATGGAGCGAGTTTGTATCAGTGTCTCAGTGTATGTCTATTGGATGAATGATACATGGTTCAGTAAGTCAGATATAGCATGATAAGACAAGTGTCTACTTGCAGAACATTTTCAAATAATATAGTACATGAATAAATAAAATAATATGAGTACATGGGTATGATGCAACCTTTGCGTTCCACATATACATGCCAAGTCAGAGATGCACTTGCTGGTAGGTTATAGTATCCTAGGCAAGGACTAGCATGGTTATATAGTCCTGACAAGGACTGGTTAGGTTAGCCCTGACAAGGACTGTGGAGGTTATATTGCAGGTTTCAATCTTCATCAAGCATACCCTTATAGATACATGTTAGGTCTGATAGACTCAATTTTTTAAACAAAACCTAAAAAAATGATATTATTCATACAAATATCATTAGTAATCCTACATATCCTTTAGAATCGATGTAAGCTCTGTGTAGGACTGGTTTGTAGTGAAGTATGTCTGCACTGCATACAGATAGGACAGGATTAGTCTTGACAGCTACTTTTCTTCCTCAGTCTCTCACTCTGGCGGTTTGGTGTTAGTGTGTGTTTTTGAACCTAGCACTGCTTGATTATATAGTGCAAGCACGGGCGTAGCGGAGAGTTTCTTCGGTGTGGTACAGTTTTGTCCTCAAGAATCCATCCTTCTGAGTGAACATGTGCATTTATCCTTCCGATTGTTCCTCCACACTAAACACTTCTATCTGTCCCTTTCTTATACTCCTACTTATATTTTCCTGATTGGGAGCTTCCATTTCATATTTTAATCGAAGTCAGTTAAGGCATGTATTTATTAGGATTTTCTAAAGTCTATCGTTTTGATAGTACTAGATGTGATGACCAAGTAACATCTTAAATTTCTCTTACGTTTTCTCTTCTTCCTTCTGGATTTCCATATATATACATATCCTTTCAAGACCTATCTCATTTTCAACCGTACTATACAATGCATGCCCTTGTAGCTTTTAATTTTCTTTCCCGCACATACAATTTTCAGTATCGACATGTTTTTGCTCCTCCTTACAACACTTTCCCTTAACGAATCGGATCTGCTTTGGCTAATATTTGCTGCCTTGCATTAACCTTCAAATCAAACAAAAATTCCACGCCGTGTCACACCCTAGTATGCTGCGTTCCGTCTTGCTTTCACTAAACGAAGCATGCGTTGGCAAATTACAGCACAGTAATCCCGCTAACAAATGTGTGTACAACGTCACCAAGTTATGTGATCGTTACACAGCTGTAATCCAGTAACACGGCTTTGTCTTTTTTCGGCTTCAATTTTGTTTGGCGAACGAGAAACAGGTAACTCAAGTTTCCATCAAATTTTAATAGTGTAAAATATACCAAAACTGAGGGTCGGACTAAACATTTCAGCTCCATGATCATGTGACATTGTTTGAACCAGGGTCTTCAGAGATTCGAAACATCAAACGACTTTCACATCAAATTTTTAAAAAAAATGTAAACCAACACAGCTATGTAAAATGTAACAAGATTATTATGTTTTATTACTATTTGGGTGTCCTGGCCTGCGATTCAATAAAGTGTTTTGTTATTGAACGGTTTTCATAATTATATGTTGTATCAGAGTTATGCATTTGTTTACCTCAAAGCTGCGGCTTGCTGTGGCTAGTGTCATTTATAATAATAAATAATAAATTCTTTAAGCACCAAACACTGCGCATAAGGCAGAAACCAGTGCTCTCCAGGTTGTACGTTGTGACGCCACTCCTCTTAGCTCTTGCACATTGTTTAATCCCAAGGTTCTTCCTTCTCTTATTATTGTTCTTCTAAGTGTTTCTTTTGGTCTTCCTTTTTTTTCTCTTACCCTCAGGAACCCAAGTGAGCGCCTGTAGTGGTATTCTGTTGTTTTGCATTCGTAGGACATGACCGATATATGACCATCGTCTTTTCCTTATATAGTCGGAGACATATTTCTGCTTAGAGTCTTCTCTTATTTGTCGATTAGTCTTGAATTCTTTCCAACTGATGTTCATGAGTTTTCTAAGACATTTGTTCTCGAATGTATTCAGCTTGTTCTCCAATGATTTTGTTATTTTCCAACTTTCACAGCCGTATGTTAACACTGAGATAACATTTGAATTAAACAGACGAAGCTTGGTATGTATAGTCAGTGATCGTAATTTCCAAATGTTAGATAATCTATTGAAGGCGCTAGCTGCCAAAGCAATTCTAGAATGAATTTCTCTTGTTGTGTCACCATCCTGAGTCATTTTACTGCCTAAATAATTGAAACTTTCAACTTTCTGTAGTTTTTCCCCATTCAAGATGATATCAAAGGTCTCGTTAGAAAAGTTCATAATTTTAGTTTTAGAGGCATTTATTTGGAGACCTATTTTAACCGAGAGATGACACCGATTATTTACTGCTTCTTGGGCCTGTCTGGGTGTTGGACTTAAGAATGCTAAATCATCTGCAAAATCAAGGTCTTCCAGGGACTTTCCATCTGTCCATTTTATGCCTAATTGTTCGTTGTGGGTATAGTTTTTCATAACCCAATCAATAGCTATTCCAAAAAGTAGTGGTGACATAATACAGCCTTGTTTCACCCCTGTTTCTACTGTAAACCATTCTGTATTCCCTTTATTTGTTCTAACACAACATCTTGCATTGTCATATAGCGCTTTGATTATATTCACATATTTTGTTGGAAAACCAAAGATTGTAAGTAACTTCCACAATAATGGGCGGTGTAGACTATCAAAGGCTTTTTGAAAATCGACGAAGGTGATAATAAGTGGTGACTGCATTTCAACTGATTCTTCTATAATTGTTCTTAGTGTGAATATTTGATCAATACATGATCGTTTCGGCCTGAAACCCACTTGTTCTTCTCTGATCTTTTCGTCTACATGCAATTTCAGTCTTTCTAACATCATGCAACATAATAATTTTCCAGGTACTGATAATGGAGATATACCACGCCAGTTATTACAGTCTGATAGATCACCTTTCTTCGGTAACTTTACAATAATACTGTCTTTCCATTGTTGTGGTGGTTGTTCTTCTCTCCATACTTCATTTACGAAGGGCGTTCAGAAAGTAATGCACCACATCATTTTTCTCTGTTAATAATGAAGATAGAAGCATGAAATTTTGCACACTTTAAATATGGCATGTGCCAGTTATCTACCCTTCCAAGATGGAGGTGAAATTCGTTTCTCACCTTAGACGCCGAAAGAAAAACATCAGGAATGTGTATATTTCGATGGATATCACCAAGTTATGTTAAATTATAGAATAAAAGATACACCAGAGTATCTAGTGGTGTAGATATTTCCCTATAACTGACCTCGAAACCCTCGAATCGGTCGGTTGGATCGGAGGGTTGATCAGTGAGTTAACAATTCACTATCGTAAAACAAGCTATTGTTACCGAAACAACCTGGAGAGCACTGGTTTCTGCCTTATGCGCCGTGTTTGGCGCTTAAAGAATTTATTATTATTATTATTATGTGCCAATTGTGTGCACTAAATTGCACTGCAACCGGCCAAATAATACGGCTGCCCTAAACCGTTGAAATGGAGCGTGTTAGCAACTTGCGTTATAAGCAGCGAATTGTGATAGAATTTCTCGTTGCAGAGAAGGAAACTGTTGTGAACATTCATAAACGTCTATGTGATGTGTATGGAAGTTTTGCAGTCGACAGAAGTACAGTCAGTCGCTGGGTTCAGAGAATCAAAGAATCAGGAAGTGGAGATACAGAGCTGCTTGATCGGCCGCGTTGTGAACGTCCTGCCACAACCACCAACGCAGAAATGTTGAAATGTGCTGAGGGCATTATTCTTACTGATAGGCGAATCACTACTCAACAATTGGCCTTACAGCTGTCAGTCAGCATTGGTAGTGCAAATGCAGTTATAAAAACTCTCGGATTTTCTAAGGTTTGCGCAAGATGGGTTCCTCGAAGTCTCACAAATGACCACCGATTACACAGGAAAGCAATTTCTTCTGAATTGTTGGAACGTTTCAATGCTGATGGAGAGAACATTTTGGCTAAAATCGTTACAGGTGACGAAACCTGGGCACATCATTTTGAACCTGAGACAAAAAGACAGTCAATGGAGTGGCATCATCCGCAATCACCTCGAAGAAAGAAATTCAAGACAATTCCTTCAGCTGGAAAGGTCATGATGACTGTCTTTTTGGATATTAAAGGTGTGATTCTTGTGGACGTTATGCTAAGAGGAGAGACAATCAATTCGCAAGCTTACATTAAGACATTGACAAAACTCAGTCAACGTTTTCGCAGAGTTCGGCCGCATAAGGATCTAGCAGACCTGCTTCTCCTTCACGACAATTCGTGACCTCACACAAGTCTGGCAACACGGGAAGCAATCACCAAATTGGGTTGGACTGTACTACCCCATCCACCGTATAGTCCCGATTTGACACCCTCTGATTTTCATCTATTTGGTCCACTTAAAGATGCACTCCGTGGGACAAGGTTTGAAGATGATGAAGGAGTGATTCATGCAGCGAAGAAAAGGCTACATGATCAAGACAAAATCTGGTACGGGCTAGGAATACATGCACTTGTTTCGCGCTGGCATAAAGCCGTACACGTTGATGAGGATTATGTTGAATAATACCGATGTTTACACGACATATCCATGTATATTGTGTATAAATTTCATGCTTTTTGAATAAACAGCTCCTGAGAAAAACGATGTGGTGCATTACTTTCTGAACGCCCTTCGTATAATATCTAAAATTCTCAAGAGGTTTTTGTCATTAACTGCTTTAATCATTTCGCCTGCAATTTCGTCAACTCCAGCAGCTTTAAATTTTTTAAATCTTAGTGTCATTTATGAGTAACATAAAATACACAAGGTGTGGACTGACAGACTAAAATAGCACAGAAAGTTTGGAAGACAGGCAGGCATATATACATAAATTTGACCGATTAGATATATTGAAAGAAAGACACACAGGTTGACAGACAGGTAGACATATAGATAGACAAATAGATAGATAGATAGATAAATAGATAGATAGATAGATAGATAGAAAGATAGATAGATAGATATATAGATAGATAGATAGATATATAGACGGGAAGAGAGATGCAATCAAGTTTCCACCCGCCAGTGCAAAAGGGCTTTGGGAACAGCTGGACGAAGCCTTGGCGAAAGAGTTGGATAACAACCTGAAGCAGATAACTTTGGAAAAGAAGCTGGAAATCTTCGGCGACATAATATATCTGCACTGTCGCAAAGTGTTCGGAGTGAGGGAGGCAAGGGAAAGTAACCCACCTGTCGTAGATTTCCGATAGGAGAATTAAGACTAGGTTTGGTCCCTTCTGAATAGGTTTGAATAGGTGATAGACTCAGTGAGAGTTAGTGAAAGGTAATAGAATTTCCACACACGTGAGATGATAGATTTTGATATAGTGGCTGTCTCTGAAAGCGAAAAGAATTCTTCTCTCTCTCACCTATCTTCTACAACAGTTGTTACAGCGTCAGACAGACTACACCAATATACATATTACGTATATTTCTATCACTCACAGGCACGCACATACACGTGACGACAGGTAAACACACAGACGTGGGAAAACTATAACAATGATATATATATTATCTAGAACGAGCTGACCAAAACACGATTATTAAGTTCAAGAGCGATTTTATTATCAGGAAAAAATCGGCTCACAACATCAAAGAAAGTACATCAAGGAAAATACATATACACATAGTCATAAAAAATCAAGGAAATGTTGCAAGGATGATAGCCCCGTTATGGTGTTAACTCTAGGTTTAGCCCGGCCCCGTTAAGAGAACAGATGATGGCGCCAGAGTCACAGATACATAGGGTTTGAGTCTAAGAGTTTTTTCTTTGTTTTATCTCGTAATTATATGCACAGAGTTTGAAAAAAATCTGATTTAACCTAAGACAAAAACACAAGAACTCTAGCCTTAGCAACAAATTATGCAGATTGGAAAAAAAAAATTAGGACAGCAACAGGGTGTCAAAGATATAATAGTGAAAATATCACTCAGACCAGCGTACACTCATTCATTCCGCCATGGCTTCTCATTCTTGTACTCACGACTTTGCTTGCTGCCTCTTGGAACACATTGATTTTAGATTTTCACACAGACTCAAAAAAATGCAGTCTTCTGCCAAGAAGTCCCCAGTTCCAAAAGACGTATTTAACTTGGAGTCTCCGGGAACGACTACTTGGGTATGCAAATTTGTTCGAATGTCTGATTAAGTCACCTAACAATTATTCCAGGCGCGGGAGTTAGCAGAGCACAGTGTCAATAGCGTAGGTTTAAAAAAAATGATGAATGTCAGGTCGGTGCCTTCCCTCAGTATAGGATTCACTTTAGTCACACCACAGATTTGTCCACAAGATATAATCTAGTCGGGAAATGATTGTTAATATTCACGCCACCAGGCAGCAAATTATATAGAGTTTCTAGAAGAAATTAAGTGCTGGCTCCAAGGTCCAGTATTTATCATTACAGTCTTTGAAAACCCGTTATAGGGATATTAGTATTTCTGTCTAACTTGCACCGTCAGATCAGTGTTACTTGAGAAAACCCACGTGGTTCAAAATAAGGACTGTCTATTTCTTCACAAGTATGGAAACTACTACTAGGTGCTGGTAAAGTTAGGGTCACCCCAAAACTTTCACTGTGTGGAGGAAAAATAACACATATAATATAATAAACAGAATCTGTACTGGTTAAAACTTACATTTAAACTTGCAAGCAGAGAGCTTTGCTTATCATTTAAACTTCCCGTGACGTAAGTTATATTTAAAAAATCAGCAATCCTCATAAATTAAGAACACGTGCGTATTCCGTCACCATTCATGAGGCTGGATTCTAGAGTTTATACGTTAGTTTAGAAAAATACACTCGACTGAGTATTAGCAGTTAAATTAAATTTATAAATAGCTACAATTGCCGTTATAAGCTAGAAATTAAATTTTTAGTCTGCTTTCCACTGAATGCTTCCCTAGAAAATATAATAGCCTACCACTTTATTTCTCTTCTGCGCTAAAGAAATAGATTAAAATGAATTAAGCGATTTAACACTTTAACACTCACAAAATCTATATATCTATCATATTAATTACCTCAACCACAGAATTACAGGTAGTCGCACAACTTAAGAATAAAAATGCTGAAAATATTTCTGGAAGTCTAGAAGTTCGACAAATTGCCGAAACAAACTGAGATCTTCGCTAACAGCTATTCTGTTTTTCGAGCGACCTATCTACTGTGGAGTCTATGAGCGAGAATGAAATTAAAGTTTCAAACTTGGCCAATATCTTAAAATCAGACAAAGGGCCCAAACTTACTTCGCCAAGCGAAATTATCTCCCCTACTCCCAACATTTACGTCCGCTTAACGCGTGTCGTAACTGTCACCTACTGACCACGATGTACGCGTGTCAGTTTCAAATCCCAGACAGCCTGACTCCATTTCAGGGCAGTTTTCACACTACAGCTGACCATGGCCCAAGTGAGCGCCGTGTCAGTTTGGGATTTTCCAGACAAATGTCTGGATACTGACCGGTGCAGATGTAAAGTATCACACCTCACCGGGACTATGCCGAGAAGAAGCTCGCGCGCTCGGTGAGAATGTAGACGATTTGCTACGTCCTGTGTTCAGCGAACCGACTTATCACGCCTTCTGACGCCCTGCAGCCCTGACATCTACGTAATATCGTCCTAGCGCGATTCTCAGTTTTAGAGAAAGGAAAAAGGTAAAGTTTGCGAATTATATGAGAATAATATTCGCAAAACGAATGGATGAAAAAAATACACAGGAAAAAAAAAAAGTACAGAGATATTAAAAGAGAGAGTTTATGTGAAAGAATAGGAAGAAGATGTAGGAAATTAAATGAATATAAACCCTACGTGACAGAGCCTCCCCCCTTTAAGATATGGAAGCACTCCATGTCTACGTTATGGAGTTTAATTTCCTATAACCGTAGCTTCGGGGTGTCTGTCTTCTTCCCTCTCCATCTCCCCCTCCATCTCTGTCCAATTCCTACTCAAGTCCACTCCTCAAAGTTTCCTTCCCCTGGAATGTCTCATATGCGCGCTTGAAAGAGCGTCGCCGCTTCTGACATTTTTGAAAGATTTCCTGTGATAGCGGTGGAATATCCCTGCCACTATCATCATCTTCGTCAGTTTTGGCGATCGTCAGGAGATGGTCGGAGGTTGGCACTGGTTTTTCCAAGTATCTCTTTAAGAGATTTAAATGGAAAACCTTCTCCTTTCCTTCAATAGAGATCTGGTAGTTAGCCTTAGAAATCTTTTTCAGGACGGTAAACGGCCCTTGCCATCCGATCTTCAGTTGGTTGTTCTCAGTAGGGAGTAACACCAAAACTTTCTCTCCTGCTTCCAGTTCTCTCTCTTCCGCGACTTTCCTGTATCGGTTAGCGTGCTTTGTGCGAGCTCGCTTAAAGTTAGTCGTTGCTAGGTCCCACCCTAGTTTCAACCTTTCCTTTAAAACCGACACATATTTACTTGCTGAGACGACTGTCTCATCCGCCTTCTCGTCTGTCAGAGACTGAAGTAAGGCTTCAAGCGGGCCCTTAATGGGTCTGCCAAATAAGAGTGTAGCTGGCGGAAATCCTGTGGAAGTATGAGGAGATTCTCTGTAGCCAAATAATGCTGCAGGAATACAGAGATCCCAATCTTCAGGTTTCACTTGTGCCAGCTTACTTAGCATCATGGTGAGGTTTCCATTAGCACGTTCCACGAGCCCATTTCCCGCCGGAGTATATGGCTTAGTGTGGATGTGTTGGGTCCTCAAGATCTTAACGATCTCATCCATCAACAGGTTTCGGTATGGAGATCCATTATCCGTCAACACTTGCTGAGGGAATCCCAACCGAGTGAAAATCTGCACGAGGGCTTCTGCGACATGCTTGGCATCTGCGCATGTTAGCGGGATAGCTTCTGCCCATAAAGTGCATGTATCGACTAAGGTCAGGATGAACCTGTTCCTTCTTTTAGTCCTTTCGAAAGGCCCTAAAATGTCGATCACAACCCGTTCGAATGGTGTACCCACTATTGGCATTTCACCCAAAGAAACTGGGGGTGCCCGTTGCTTGGGTGGCACACGTTGGCACTGGGCACAGGATTTGACATATCTGATAATATCAGTATTTACTCCTGGCCACCAATAATGAGTGGTTATACGTTGGTTTGTGGCGTTCTGTCCCATATGTCCGCTAAAGGGAAGAGAGTGCCCCATTTCTAGGATTTGGCTTCTGTACTGTTTCGGTACTAGGAGCTGGTTGTAACCTTGGTCAGGCTTGCCCGTTCTCCGATAAAGTACGCCATCCTCAGAAAAAATGTCCCCGTGCTGTTTGGGTTCCTTCGCCATGGGCAGTTTCCTAAAGCAGGGTGCCAAAGTAGGATCCTTGTATTGCGCTTCTTTAAGTTCCATAGGTAACAAATTAGGCGCAGGCTCCCGTTCCTTCTTGGTTTGCCCTCTTGTAGTTACTGCTGCCACAATCGGCTCTTCCGGTTTCCCAATACACACGTATCTCCCGCCAAGTATGACTGGGTAGATGGGGTCATCCATAACAGCCGCTTTGATCACACCTCTGACAAAGTCAGAGTGTATCTCCACCAATGCGATGGGAAGCGCTGTAGGTGCATCACTCTTACGAACTCCACAAAGTTGGACGGTCTCTGCTGTCTCTTGACCGGGTTTGACCAGGTTTCTGGCAACAATGCAATCATAAGAAAGCCCCGTGTCAAATAAGCAAGAAGTTTGAGAACCGTTCAAAGTAACAGTACCTCGCGTTGAGGGTCTATCCCCAACAGGTTGGGAATCACTGTCAATAATTCCGCCTTGCGAGACTGTCAATAAGCATCCGATGCGTTTCGGCTCGGTGTGCTCGGTCTGATCATATGTCCCGTGCTCAGGGGTTCTCCCTTTGCCACCTTGTCCTTTCTGGCTACGCTGCCATGTAGGGCGGTCGGGTTGATCAGACTGTTTGGGGTGGTTGGGGTACTTGTTCTTGTAGAACTTGGATTTTTCAGGAGGGGGGTTTTGAGGTCCAGTTTCTCTGTGGTTGTTTTGGTTAGAAGCCTGAGAAGATTGCTCTAGGTTATGTTTTCGAAAATGCTCCTCTGTCGGTTTCCGCTTTGTGGCCGGTAGTTCAGCCAGCGCATTGTGATAACGCTCAGACTTTTCCAAAATGTCTTCAAGTTTTTCTGCCCCCTGCTCAGCGAGAAATCTCCGGGTATCAGCAGACAAAGTGTTCTTTATTTGTTCAGTTAGAACAAGTTCCTCAAGACCTTCATAGGTAGAGGGGAGCTGCGAAAGCTCAAGGCACTTTGTTAGATATCCCTTAAGACGAGATGAGAACTGGTGAAAAGTTTCAGAATTCTCTTTCCGGCTGTTGCGAAACAGTTGCAAAAACTTGCGAGCGTTCATTTCAAAACGCTCCAGTAACGCTTTCTTCAACACATCGTAGTCGTCTTGTTGGCTACTTTTCAGCTTAGAATAAACATCATAAGCAGAACCTTTTAGGGCCTGGGAAAGTTTCATATTCCAACGCGACCTCTCTAAACCGTACAGAGTTGCAATTTTCTCAAATTTTTCTAGCCAAGTGTCAATCTTCTCATTTGGACAAGGAAAAGATTCAAGAGTGAAAGACATAGCATTTAGTTGAAGAGATTGAGTGTTAGAAGGGTCAGTTAAGGAAAAATGAGGAGAAGATTCTTCATGGCTGGAGGTAGAGGCAGCACTACGGCTTTGGAACTCTAGAGAATTAAGAGCCAACTCATGCTGTCGTCGTTGCTCATTTTCTCTTTCTCAAATGCTGTCTCTCCTTCTCTCTTTTCCTCCTGCTGTCTCTCCTTCTCTCTTTCCTCATGCTGCATCCTGCGAATTTCCATTTCCTCGTCCATTTTCTTCTGCTGTAATAGACTTCTGCTTCTTCCTTAGCTTCCGCTGCTTCCCTCTCCGCATCCTATCTCTCAAGTTCGTCTCTGACAAAAGCTTTCGCTTCTTCTCCTTCCAGTCCCTCCTCTCTCGCTTCGTCCCTGAGAAGTTGTCTAAGCTTTGCCCTCTCGGCCATATTATGTCAGTGACTGAGACTAGTGGAGATAGAAAATAGGAAAAAGAATAACCTGGTTCCTACCACTTACGAGAAAAAAAATTCCAAAAATCAAAAGATGATATCCTTAACCCTGGGATACCTCCTCCAAAATAAATCTAACTATCGCTGCTATTATCGGCAATAAAGCACTCAATGCAAAACACGACTACGCCAAATAAATGGTAGTTAAGATTACAACTGAAAAATAAGTTGCTACAGTGGAAAAGCAAAAGAATATTGCAAAAATTAAAGAGAAAAAATAATCCCTTAATTTTTAAAAAATCCACTATAAGTTCGCCCCTGAAGTCAGATCGGGTAAGGGAGGGAATTAATCTGGACAAAAAGTCCGAAACACACTCCTTAACTTAGTTCAAACGCCGTTCTGCCTCAGTACCCAGTGAATGTTATACACTCACCACTTTACCAGCATTTAGTATTACAATCAGCAGTTAACATATATCCCGACAAATCAACCTGTAACCAAAATGTATATTATTCAAAGATGCTGTGGAAAAAAAAAAACTTATTAGTTTGTGTGGTCAGCACGCCCGTAAACAGATCGCTAGTCTAGGGGGTAATTATGTAACGATATAACAACTCACAAGACATCACGCTCTTACGCTATTTTAGAATAAGAATCTTACGTACAAAATCCAGATAGACGAGTCCACGTTTGTCGTACTCGTCTTCCTAAGTTCAAAAATTCTAAGTTCAAAGACCGGAAAAATCGAGCCCTCATTTGTCGTACGATTTCCGATAGGAGAATTAAGACTAGGTTTGGTCCCTTCTGAATAGGTTTGAATAGGTGATAGACTCAGTGAGAGTTAGTGAAAGGTAATAGAATTTCCACACACGTGAGATGATAGATTTTGATATAGTGGCTGTCTCTGAAAGCGAAAAGAATTCTTCTCTCTCTCACCTATCTTCTACAACAGTTGTTACAGCGTCAGACAGACTACACCAATATACATATTACGTATATTTCTATCACTCACAGGCACGCACATACACGTGACGACAGGTAAACACACAGACGTGGGAAAACTATAACAATGATATATATATTATCTAGAACGAGCTGACCAAACACGATTATTAAGTTCAAGAGCGATTTTATTATCAGGAAAAAATCGGCTCACAACATCAAAGAAAGTACATCAAGGAAAATACATATACACATAGTCATAAAAAAATCAAGGAAATGTTGCAAGGATGATAGCCCCGTTATAGTGTTAACTCTAGGTTTAGCCCGGCCCCGTTAAGAGAACAGATGATGGCGCCAGAGTCACAGATACATAGGGTTTGAGTCTAAGAGTTTTTCTTTGTTTTATCTCGTAATTATATGCACAGAGTTTGAAAAAAAAATCTGATTTAACCTAAGACAAAAACACAAGAACTCTAGCCTTAGCAACAAATTATGCAGATTGAAAAAAAAAATTAGGACAGCAACAGGGTGTCAAAGATATAATAGTGAAAATATCACTCAGACCAGCGTACACTCATTCATTCCGCCATGGCTTCTCATTCTTGTACTCACGACTTTGCTTGCTGCCTCTTGGAACACATTGATTTTAGATTTTCACACAGACTCAAAAAAATGCAGTCTTCTGCCAAGAAGTCCCCAGTTCCAAAAGACGTATTTAACTTGGAGTCTCCGGGAACGACTACTTGGGTATGCAAATTTGTTCAAATGTCTGATTAAGTCACCTAACAATTATTCCAGGCGCGGGAGTTAGCAGAGCACAGTGTCAATAGCGTAGGTTTCTAAAAAAATGATGAATGTCAGGTCGGTGCCTTCCCTCAGTATAGGATTCACTTTAGTCACACCACAGATTTGTCCACAAGATATAATCTAGTCGGGAAATGATTGTTAATATTCACGCCACCAGGCAGCAAATTATATAGAGTTTCTAGAAGAAATTAAGTGCTGGCTCCAAGGTCCAGTATTTATCATTACAGTCTTTGAAAACCCGTTATAGGGATATTAGTATTTCTGTCTAACTTGCACCGTCAGATCAGTGTTACTTGAGAAAACCCACGTGGTTCAAAATAAGGACTGTCTATTTCTTCACAAGTATGGAAACTACTACTAGGTGCTGGTAAAGTTAGGGTCACCCCAAAACTTTCACTGTGTGGAGGAAAAATAACACATATAATATAATAAACAGAATCTGTACTGGTTAAAACTTACATTTAAACTTGCAAGCAGAGAGCTTTGCTTATCATTTAAACTTCCCGTGACGTAAGTTATATTTAAAAAATCAGCAATCCTCATAAATTAAGAACACGTGCGTATTCCGTCACCATTCATGAGGCTGGATTCTAGAGTTTATACGTTAGTTTAGAAAAATACACTCGACTGAGTATTAGCAGTTAAATTAAATTTATAAATAGCTACAATTGCCGTTATAAGCTAGAAATTTTAATTTTTATTCTGCTTTCCACTGAATGCTTCCCTAGAAAATATAATAGCCTACCACTTTATTTCTCTTCTGCGCTAAAGAAATAGATTAAAATGAATTAAGCGATTTAACACTTTAACACTCACAAAAATCTATATATCTATCATATTAATTACCTCAACCACAGAATTACAGGTAGTCGCACAACTTAAGAATAAAAATGCTGAAAATATTTCTGGAAGTCTAGAAGTTCGACAAATTGCCGAAACAAACTGAGATCTTCGCTAACAGCTATTCTGTTTTTCGAGCGACCTATCTACTGTGGAGTCTATGAGCGAGAATGAAATTAAAGTTTCAAACTTGGCCAATATCTTAAAATCAGACAAAGGGCCCATACTCACTTCGCCAAGCGAAATTATCTCCCCTACTCCCAACATTTACGTCCGCTTAACGCGTGTCGTAACTGTCACCTACTGACCACGATGTACGCGTGTCAGTTTCAAATCCCAGACAGCCTGACTCCATTTCAGGGCAGTTTTCACACTACAGCTGACCATGGCCCACCGTGAGCGCCGTGTCAGTTTGGGATTTTCCAGACAAATGTCTGGATACTGACCGGTGCAGATGTAAAGTATCACACCTCACCGGGACTTATGCCGAGAAGAAGCTCGCGCGCTCGGTGAGAATGTAGACGATTTGCTACGTCCTATGTTCAGCGAACCGACTTATCACGCCTTCTGACGCCCTGCAGCCCTGACATCTACGTAATATCGTCCTAGCGCGATTCTCAGTTTTAGAGAAAGGAAAAAGGTAAAGTTTGCGAATTATATGAAATACAGAGATATGAAAACGAATAATATTCGCAAAACGAGGGAGCCCTTCAAGTTTGCCAAAGAACTGTTTGAGCAGCCACGGTCGGGTACGCTAAACATCAGGAAAGAAGACCTGGAAGAACACCTTGGAATGACATATTCAGATGGTCGCAAAGATGAGCCGCTCAGCAGCATGGCAGGCCTTAAATGGCCGAGTAAGCCAGGAGCTGAATTTAACACCAAGCCCCCAACGGTGCAAGAGGTAGAAAGCATTGTCCAGAAAGCTCGATGCAAGTCAGCTCCAGGTCCTAATGGTGTTCCATATGTGGTGTATAAGAGATGCCCTGAGGTGCTCAAACGACTGCTTCGTTTACTGAAGAGTGCGTGGAAAACCCAGCTTGTAAGCAAGGAATGGAGAAAGGCGAACGGAGTCTACATCCCGAAGGAGCAAAATTCCACAGACTCAATGTGGAAGGGAAGATATTCTTCTCAGTGATGGCGGAAAGACTCACTACATACCTCCTGGCAAATGGGTACATTGACACTACCATTCAGAAAGGAGGTATCCCAGGTACACCAGGGTGTCTAGAGCATGCCACAATGATATGGGAAGCAATCCAAAAGGCAAAGTCTGACAGAACAAACCTCCATGTAATCTGGTTGGATTTAGCGAATGCTTATGGATTCATTCCACACCAGATGTTGTGGCAGGCCCTAGAAATGTATCATGTTCCACAAGAGATTGCAGCAATGCTGAAGCTGTATTTCGCAGGGTTTGCTGTCAGATTTTCAACCAGAGAGTACACAACGAAGTGGATTGGCCTTGAAGTTGGAATTGCGATGGGATGTACCATCTCTCCGATACTATTCGTGATGGCTATGCAGGTAATCCTCAATGCGGCTGAAGGAATGGCTATAGGTCCAAAGCTCGGTGGAATGTGTCACATGCCACCGCTCAAAGCATTCATGGATGACACAACAATTCTGACATCAGATGAACATCAGGCCCGGAGGATGTTAGCACGCCTGGATGAACTAGTCAGCTGGTGCAGAATGAGCTTCAAACCCAAGAAGTCGAGAAGCCTATCAGTCAGGAAAGGGAAGATAGCAGAGGTCATATTCACGGTTTCCAACCAAAGAATCCCTACTGTCATTGAGGAACCTGTTAAAAGTCTTGGCAGGGTGTACGATGCCTCATTAAAAGACTCAAAGGCAGTGCAACAGACAATAGAAATGGCAGACAGAGGGCTACAGATCATAGACCAAAGCAGACTCCTGGGGAAGTTCAAACTGTGGTGCCTCCAGTTCATGTTGATACCAAAGTTGCTGTGGCCACTGCTTATATATGAAATAAGCACAAGTACAGTGGAAGCCATAGAGCAGAAGGTCAACAAGTTCATGAGAAAATGGCTAGGAGTACCACCAGGTCTGTCAGATGTAGCACTGTACTGCAAAAAGTCAAAACTTCTGCTTCCTTTCAAGTCAGTTGTTGAAGAGTACAAAGTTGGAAAGGCAAGGCTTGCAATGATGCTACGCGAGTCAGCTGATGACGTGGTTAAGTCCATTCAGCCCACACTGAAAACGGGAAGGAAGTGGAAAGTGGAAGAAGCTGTTGATGCTGCCCAAGAGTCACTCAAACTGAGGGAGGTAATCGGATACACACAAACGAATAGACGGGGATTTGGTCATGGAGACATCCGCTGGTGGTCCAAGGCATCAAGCAGGGAGCGCAGAGACATGGTAGTTCAGGAGATACGAGAAGCTGAGAATGATAAGAGGTTGCAAAAAGCAGTGCAGCAGGTCCAACAAGGCCAATGGACTACATGGGAAGGAGCCCTGCAGAGGTCCTTGACATGGAATGATATATGGCATATGGCACCTCTTAGGCTCAGCTTCGTTGTCAGATCACTGTATGACCTGCTGCCATCGGCCACCAACCTTGTGAAATGGGGAAAGTCGGATGATGAGCAGTGCCCCCTGTGCCAGGGGAGGCAGACACTTGAACACGTGCTCTTAGCGTGTAAGGTGTCATTAGGGCAAGGGCGATACACTTGGCGCCATAACAAAGTGCTAAATGAGCTTGCTGCGACAATAGATCTGGCAAGAATGAAGGCGAATAGCAAAGTCCGGCCAGACACCGCAAACACATACTTTCTGAGGGCAGGAAAGTCAGCACACCCCAAACCGAATAAACCTGGTAGCAGTTTACCATCTCTTCTTGATTGTGCAAATGATTGGGAGATGGCGGTAGACCTACCTGGACGAGGGGCATATCCAGAGAGTATCCGAAAATCGCGGAGACGGCCGGATATAGTGCTTCATTCTGCAGCAACGCTTCAGGTCATACTGATTGAACTGACCGTGCCATTTGAATCCAGATTAGATGAGCAACATTCGTTCAAAGCGGCCAAGTATAGTGATCTGGCCGCGGATCTGAGACACGATGGGTTCACTGCAAGGGTCATGGCTGTTGAAGTGGGTGCAAGAGGGCTTGTGGCTGCATCAGTGTATGATCTATTGAAACTGTTGGGGCTGAGGGGACAGTCGAGAACAAGGGCCCTGAAGAGGCTTAGTGAAACTGCCGAAAAGGCATCAGGCTGGCTGTGGAACAACCGCAATGGGGAATGGAGATCGTAACAATAAACGCTGCGGTACAGAAAACACCAGGAATTTTTCTAAGTCCACAATACGCTGAGGTTTGTGGTGGACTAGTCAACGGGCTGCGACTCAGGGGCGACAAGCGGTGTATACTATAAGGGGTGTCAGTATCAAAAGTCCAGTGGGGAACGCGCAGTGGCGACTCGTTGACTTCGCGCTGGTGTCTCAGTGTGTGCGACGGAATGAACGGAATAATTTGTCTTCTCTTTGTTACTTTCACAATTGCCTCCACGGCTGGCGGAGTTGTGGAATTTAAAGTTGCTACCATAAGTGAAATGGGTTCATTTTTGATGCAAGACAACAGGAAGCTGAGACGCTTGGGAGTCATGACCCAAGTGGGCCCGCCCCCCTTAGAGTGTAAAGGAGTATATAGGGCCGAAACACTTGTCGGACGGGGGGACTACTTCTGATGATCAGATTGCTTCCTGTTGTATCGCTCTGTAAAGAGTTTCCTATCATATAGATAGATAGATAGATAGATAGATAGATAGATAGATAGATAGATAGATAGATAGATAGATAGATAGATAGATAGATAGATAGATGGATGGATGGATGGATGGATGGATGGATGGATAGGTAGGAAGGTAGGTAGGTAGGTAGGTAGATAGATAGATAGATAGATAGATAGATAGATAGATAGATAGATAGATAGATAGATAGATAGATAGATAGATAGATAGATAGATAGATAGATAGATAGATAGATAGATAGATAGATAGATAGATAGATAGATAGATAGATATAAACCTACCGAGCTCAGTTGAGGTAAGTCGACGGGTACTACTTTTCCTTGTAACAGAACACGGTGGGTAAACCCTTTGTTGATCTGCTCTGAGTTGTCCCATAAACCACTGAACATTGTGATGAAGTCTAGAATGTTCTCTGAGACATCTTGACACGAGCAAAAACACGGATGTTATTTTCGGAGAGTTTAAGACACATGAAGATCAGTTCAGTTTAAGTGACCTTTTGTCCTCAGTTTTCTCCAACAAAAATTCACTTCACAATTCTTTCAGCTTTGATAAAACTCTCATGTTTATTCAAATATTTGTTTTGAAATTCTCTGAAGTGGAATTGTTTACAATAGAATTTGAATAAACATAAGACAAAAATGGACAAAACAACATACATACGTTAGCAACACATGCTTTGTCCATTTTAATAAATAAAATGTTGCAATATGTACAAACGTTAATAGTGCTTGTCTCATCTAAAAACTAGGTGGAATTATTTAAGTGTTTCTTTTTCTGCGTGAAAATATGTAGAAAACGTTTTGAGTTTAAAATCCTTTCTTCACAGACGGTTTTATTTGTACAATTCGTACTGGATGTCTATACTCTGACAGAAATGTAAGGAAGTGAATGTTGATGTAAAGAATTACCTTAGGACTAATTTTGAGCATAAAAACTGTGTGTGTGTGTGATAATAGTAATCTCAAATACCATATCTGTACCCTCTCTGTATTCCTTGCTATAAACAGTAATACATTTGTATAATAACTTAGAAATATATTCGTGTTTTGTAACCATTTGATAGTGTTTACAATAACAATTCTGTCGAATATTGTAGCATTCTTATAATTGTAACGTTTTAATTTATTCTCAACTTTTGAGGTTACATTTTTCCACATATCTTTTTTTTTTTTTGATTTCCACCGTACAGACGCGAAACGTATTCTGTATAGTTCCATATTAAGTTTTTGTATTAAATGGGGAGGTGAGTCTTTGTTTTACCCTATGCCCTATTCTCATCATTTGCGATTTTTTAATGTTTGATTTTTGAACCTGCCAGTTTGGATAAATTTATCAAAGGTATCTTGGAGATTTGTTATTGATGAAATGTTTGAAGGCAAAAAGATTGTGTCATCAGCATTTGCCTGCGACATCGACGCCTTTAATGTTTGCATTTTTTCTGATGTGTTCTATACGGCTTCTAAAACTGGTATTTATAGTAAGTGAGACTTGAAGTATTGGCCAATATTATTATTCTTTTAAATTTTCTGTAGGAAGGGATGAGAAATTCTATCGAACGCTTTCTCTTGGTCTATGGACAATATTGCTGCAGATTTAAAAAAAAAATACAATTTTGCCTCGTTTTGAAGACGCATGTCCTGGTCAACCTAATCGGTTATATTAGGGCACATGTCCAAATATAAAAGTCCTAAAGGTCTTAGATTTTTTAAAAGCAGCACGTAATTTTGTAATGCGTATATTGAATGATGTCTAATGAAATGTGTATGTTTGTTTATATTTCTCTTTTTAACACCAAAGTAAGCAAGTTGCTGCGTTTCAAATAAAACATACGTCAATATAAATCACGTTGTCTTGTGAAGCCAATCTATTATCTAATCAAATATTACATCATTCCGGCGTGACATGAATTACTATACATCTTCTAATAAACTGACTGAGACAGAGGTATGGAGGAGGAATTAAGCACGGTGAAAACTATAAGCAGCTAGTAAAGCTACAATAACCAATTATATATATATATATATATATATATATATATATATATATATATATATATATATATATATATATATATATATATATATATATATATATATATATATCATTGGTTATTAAATATATATACAGGGTGTCCATAAAAGATTGTACCCTTTTCAAAAAATGTATTCTCGGCCCCATGATATGGTACGAGGATGCTGTCTATCAATAAAGTAAGATAACCTCTGCATGTTTTTAAGCATACCATAAACGAATGTACCTATTTCTTTTTTTTTCCCTCCAACTTGACCAGTGTGTGGAGAGACATGAAACAATTACAGGTTGCAACTCAACTGCGAACGTTTCACTTGAAATACCCACCGTGCGTTTGCAAAGGGTGCACATATTGAGTCTTTGTAAGGTATGCTTAAAAACTTGCAGAGATTATCTTACTTTTGTCAAAAATAAAAACCAGATATCAGGGGCTTATTGTTACAACGGTGAGAAACACAGAAGAACAACCTGATGACTTGGAAACCCTCTGGCTTAAATTCAAGGACATCATAAAGACAGCTGCTGCAGAAGCATGTGCTGAAGTCCGACTTGGGAACAAGCGAAAGAGGACACCTTGGTGGACAGAGGAAGTCAAAGAGAAAATAAGAGAGAAGAAAATGGCATGGTAACAATACTTAGAAGCTAAAAACACAGCAGGACAAATAGAGAAATATAGAGAATGTGTGATACTCAGAACAGAAGCAAAGAACAAGGTGCTAGCAGCAAAACAGAATTCCTGGGAAGAATTTGGAGAAAAGCTAGAAAAAGATGCGCTAGAAAAAAAGAAATTGTTCTGTAAGACCCTAAAAAACTCGAGGAAGGAAAAACAATGCCCTCTCAAATTTATAGAGGACAAGCAAGGCAAATTGCTTACTGCCACGAAGGAAGTAATGAAAAGATGGAAAGAATATTTCTCAGAACTCCTTGATGGTGAGCAAGGTCAAGCATCAGAAATGATAACTACAAGCACAGAAGAAGAAACCAATGGTGATGAAGATGACATTAAGATGGAAGAACTGAAGGCAGCACTGGAGAAAATCAAGATCGGCAAAAAAGCAGGGCATGATGGTATAACACCAGAAATGGTTAAGTACATGGGAGCATCGGGTGACCTATTACTCTTAAGGGTTCTACATGCAGCGTGGTGCAACAAGACCATACCAAAGGAGTGGGAGATTGCCATCATAAAACCAATTTTCAAAAAGGGTGACAATCGACACTGTGGAAACCATAGAGGCATATCCCTTCTCAGTGTCCCTGTTAAAACCTACTCTAGAATCCTAGAGCAGAGACTCCGACGCCTAGCTGAGCCACAATTGGATGAGGTCCAGTGCGGATTCCGAGCTAACCGAAGTTAGCTAATCTTCACACTCAGACAGCTGAGTGAAAAGGCCCTTGAGTATAACAGTGAGATCCATCTTTGTTTCATAAATCTGGAAAAAGCGTTTGACGGGGTCCCTTGGAGCAAACTTTGGGACTGTTTGTCAAGGAAGAACATTGCAGCACCTCTGATTCATGCTATACAGAGCTTCTACAAGAAATTATGTGAGGACAGCAAACCATAAGTCAGAGGAGTTCAGAACCATAACTGGTGTAAGACAAGGTGATATCCTGTCACCTTATCTTTTCATACTCCTCATGGACGATGTCATCAAGGCATGTAAGGAGAGAAAAAGCAAGTATTCAGTGGGGAACTGGAAGATGAGACAGGTCTGTATTTCAGAGCTTGCATTTGCTGATGATGTTGCCATGATTGCTAAATCAGAGGCACATCTCCAGTCCAACCTGCAAGTCTGGAAGGAAGAGCTGGAGAAGAGAGGGATTGTCATAAGCAGCTCTAAAACATAATCCATGGTGATATCACGAGAAGAAAGAAGACTACCTCTCTTAAAGTGGGGTTTCAGAACGTGTATTGCCCGGTAATACTATCATCAAGTTTTCTCAATGAGGTCCAGCCCATCTCCTGTGGTTATCACCATCTCTTGTTCCTGTGACGTGTGTCTGGTCCTTGTAATCAGTTCCACATTAGTGATCACGTCATACTACTCCAATCCGTCTACCTCATGCACGCACCCCGTACTCGTAATAGATCTGGCTTGACATTTGAATTGAACATTCTGATTTTTGTATGTACTTAATTTGTTGTGGTCTCTCAAATAGCCTCTATCCTGTTGTATTCTTATTTTGATATCCTTGTCTGTTCCTGGAACAGCGACTAAATTGTTCCCAATGTATGCGTATGATTCTACGTCGTTTAGTGGTGTTTCTTAAAGTGCTATTTTATTGTTTACATACATGCGTACATGTTTGGTGAGTAAAATATTACTAATTTTTTTTTTATCTCTGAACATTTATCTCAGTTTGGAGATTCCAATTAAATGCAGAAAGGACAAAGAGAGTTATACTTATCGTATTACTTGACTTAGGATTTGTTAGAAACAGAATATTTTAAATGTTGGATACATTTCTTTAGCTGACTACCGGTATAACACACCTTTATGCTGCACAGATTTATACTTTAAAGATTTTTTTCTCCACACACCTATGCTAAGCAAGAAGGAAGGCTCAATACCTTCCATCTCCGGTGTCTATACCACATCATCGGTATTTCTTGGAAAGACAAAGTCACAAATGTCGAAGTGTTATCAAGTGCCACCTCAGATTGGGCGAAAAGAAGCTGTCACAATGATCAGAAGAGAGGAGAAAACGTCGGAAGGAACACCAGGAAAATAAATAGCCTGTCACCTCAGGGAGCGTATTCTCATAGTCAGTCATGACTGAAGCGGCTATTATTATTCTTTCTCCAATCAGCCAACATCCTTCAACTGTACAAGGAGCATAGGCTATCATCAAACACAATAAAGTCCTGCCACGTGCCAACAGCTCGAGTTCTTTCCACGTTGCTCTCATTAGTTTCACTTCTGTCTCCAGTTCATTTCTCCGTGTGTTTTGTTGTCGACCTCTGCCTCTCATTCGCTGGGAATTAAAGAACAACTTCTGCCTTGTAATGCTATTAACAGGTTTCCTTAATGTGTGTCCTATCCATCGCCAGCGTCTTCTTCTCAACTCGTGTTCCACTGGCACTTGTCTGGTTCTTGTCATCAATTCCACATTTGTGACTTTGTCATACCATTTCAGTCATTCTATTCTACGCACGCACCCGTTTATAAAAGTCCATAGCTTTATGGTTGTTGTTTTTGTTGTTCTCCAAGTCTCAGAGCCATACAATAGGACTGACTTCACATTTGAGTTGAAGATTCTTATTTTAGTGTTATACATTGCTTTCTCCATCGCGATCTCCATATATTTCGCAATACAATGAAAGCTCGTCATGCTTTTTTTGTATTCATAGTTTGATATCATTGTCTGTCCCTCCACCTGTGTCTATATTGCTGCCAAGATATGTATACGATTCTACATCTTGTACTGGTGTTTCTTCACGTTCGACCTTGTTATCCCTTCTTATATTTACTCTCTTTATCTGTGTCTTTTCCCTGCTATTTTTAGACTGACTTGTTGTGACCTCTCATCGAGTATTTTCATTTTGTCTTGAATATGGTTATGGAACATAAGAAACAAGTCATCCGCAAAATCCAGATCATCAAGCTGTAAGTTGTCCTTCATGAAGAAATCTGCATGTCAAGTCGTCATAACTTCTCTTTTTTAAGAATGATCTTCAAGGGAACTCCATAATGTCTTATCAATTTTCGAATTGATTCTTTGTGTACACTGTCAAATGTCTTTTTTATAGTCCACAAATCCAATGTATAGCGGTGAATTTCATTCCAGACTATTATTCTCAATACGGTTATCTAGTCTGTATACGATCTACTTTGTCGAAAACCTGCTTGTTCATCTCTGAATTGCTTGTCTATGGACTCTTTTAATCTCTCAAGGATGATCATGTTTAATACTTTTCCTGACTCTGATAGTTGTCACGGGTTGCCTGCCTTTGCTCTGCAGTGATGGTCCAACAATGGCCAAAACCTAGAGTATCTAGTGTGGGTCTTCAAAGGTGTCTACTTTCGCACGAGATTACTCTTGGCAGAGATGCAAATAGAAGGATGATGATGATTCTACCTTGAGGTAGTCTTTACAAGATATTCAGAAGTCAAGAACAATGGTGAATGTGTCTTAGCAAAGGTAACTTAGTATCTGCCCGCCGCCTTTTGAGAAGGGATATATTTTATGTTTTATTTATTACCTCGTTCAAACCCCCAAATGAATTAACAGTAAAATTCTTCTTATTGGCTATATACGTGTATCTTTATATGTATATGTGATAATGAGTGACGGTGCACAATTGTATGTGCGGAAAATGAATAAATAAATTGATAATGTAAGAGAGAAAGGAGAGGTGTCAAAGAACGCGACCAAATGTCGTCACGATGGTAACATTATACGCCTATAATCTGTGCACTCTTGTAAATTTCCCTCTTTCGGCAACATAACCAGAGACACTTCCTTCCATACTAATGGTATTTGTTCTTTCCTCCAGACTTTGTCAAGTAGTTTCTATAATATCTCTGTAGAGGTATTGATATCTGTTTGATGGCCTTTGTTGAAATATCATCTAGACAAGCTGCTGTTCCATTTTTCAGAAGCTTTATGTTTTTTTAATTATATCCCATCATGGTCGTTCACAGCTTATGTGTAACTCCTCGCCTGCTGGCTGGATGTCTGGGGGATTTATTGGAACTGGTCTATTTAGAAGTTCCTCAAAATGTTCTGTCCATCTCTTCATTTGTTTTTGTGCATAACTTAATTTTCTATTCTAATCTTTGATGAGGCCATTTGCTTGCTTATATTTCCCTGTTAGCTTCTTTGTGTTGTTGTAGAGATCCCTCATATTTCCTTTGGTTACAGCTTTCTTTGCTCCCATTGCCAACTCTCCAATATACTTCCACTTGTCCCTTTTGAGTGTTCTTCTTACTTCTTTGTTTGCTTATAGGTATACTTCGTGAGCCTTGGCTTTAGAACTTCTTGCATTTGCTTCTGTTTAAATATGGGTTTTTTTTCTTGTCTTATTTACGGTTTGTGTTGTTATCCATACTTTGTGCTGAAGATCCCTTTTTTTTGCAGTACCTTTCCACATGTCTCGTTCCATATACTTTTGTTTTTACTTCTTGCCAGAGGACTTTGTTGAGGATTGTTTCATGATTACAGACATTTGGATTTGACGTCGATCCGAATGGCTGTATCATGGAACACCTCAAACGAATAGAGATATATCTCCGCGACCGATATCGATGATTGGTGCATGTGTGCAAGCATTTGAGTTTGGCCAACTCGGATTGCTGCACCATGGAACATCGCAATTGAATATATATTAACGACGTAGTATGCATATCACTATGCATGACGCGTATGTCTTTGTAACGTCATTCGACTTGTGGGTTTTGACCCGAACGGCAGTGTGTTTCAGAAGTGTGGCCATTGCCACTTATATTGTGTGGTATAACCACTTGGAAAGTGTTTTTAATTGTGTGGCTGGGAAGCCAATTGAGCAGTGTATTTCTTGAGTCAAACGTAAGTCGTCTTATGAATAACGCAGTTTGCATAATTATGGCAGATTAGCCTGGCGTGGTATGCCAAAGCAACTTTACGGTACTAGCAATAGTGTAAGACTAGTATAGATAGATATTATACAGCTAGCGGCAAGCGTAAGCCTAGTGTAACGGATATTAGACGACTAGCAGTAGACGTAAGCCTAGCATAATAAGTGTATTGCAGAACTAGCAGGATAGTTAAGTCTAGTGCAAAAGGCTATTATATAAACTAGCGACGGGAGTAAGTCTAGTTAGCCTCTGAATTTATGCCAAAGGACATTGGCCGTTAAAAGGAACTGACCTTGAACCAGAACTCTAGATAGAAATTATTGAACATGTGTTAATGAAATAATGAGAACTCTTACAGATCGTACATGGAGGGGCTAAACAATGGTTCAAGATAAAGAAATCAATACTCACTAGATATTATGATGATGGCAAAACAATTATACATCAAGTGATAGTTCCTAAGGAATACAGACCATTGGTCCTACAAACAGGTCATGACTCCCCTATGGCAGGGCATATGGGGATCAAAAGAACATTGTTTCGTGTTACGTCATAATTTTATTGGCCTGGGGTTAATAAAGATACAAAGTTATACTGCAAATCATGTACAACATGCCAAGGTATAGCACGTAAGGGCAGGTTCCATACGGCACCCTTACAGATTACAGACGTGCCTGAAAGACCTTTCAAAATGATTGCAGTAGATATAGTGGGTCCGTTATCAATTGTTTCAAATAATGGATTTCGTTAAATTTTAACTTGCGTAGATCTTTGCACGCGTTGGCCAGAGGCCATACCATTGAAAACCATCACAACTGCATCTGTGTCTGATGCATTATTTTCGATATTTTGTCGAATCGGTTTTCTGGAGGATATTTTGTCAGATCAAGGATCACAATTTACTTCCAACATTATGAGGGATTTAGAATCCATGTTATCTGTTCACCACTCGTTTTGTAGTGCGTATAGGCCCCAATCAAACGGTGTGTGCGAGCGCTACAACAGCACTCTAAAACAGATGTTATCTAAGATAACTGAAGAATGCCCTCGTGAATGGGACAGGCTTCTGCCGGCGGCCCTGTTCGCTTTTCGTGAAGTGCCTCACGAAAGCACGGGATGGTCTCCGTTCGAATTGGTTTATGGCTCGAATCCTCGCGGACCAATGATGATACTCAAGGATTTGTTGATTGGAGCATCAATTGATACAGCCACTCGAAACAGCTACGAGTTAGTTATTGATCTCCGACAACGAATCATTGATGCGTGCACGTATGCATCCCAGAGTATAAAATCAGCCACTCAACGATCAAGATTATTACATAATCAAAAGAAAATATTAAGATCCTTCAAACCAGGGGAAAAAGTTTGGTTGTTGCTACCTCATAACGATAACAAATTACTGATATCATGGCAAGGTCCATTTGATGTTATCAAACAAGTCACAGATGTTGACTACTCGGTAAACGTTTGAGGTAAAATCAAAACCTTCCATGTCAACATGCTAAAATTAGCAGTTGAAAGACCACAGGAATTAATTCCTGTTATTAACTCTATTGATGATTTTTCACATCATACTGCTTCTTTTGAATTTGTTCATGAAGAAGATACCACTTCGTCTATCCCTTTACAATTCCAACTACCTTCTTTGCAATCATCGGAATCTTGGAAAGACGTAACTATTTCTTCTTCACTGTCTTCTTCACAACAAGATCAAGTTCGGGATATTCTCATTTCTTTCAATGATGTTCTCACCGACCTTCCAGGTCAGACATCGCTTATATCCCATGATATTACTCTTACTGATTATAAACCTATCAAACTTAGACCCTATCCTATATCTTTACACCACAAAGATAGGGTAGAGAAAGAGTTAACATGATGCGCCACCTTCTTGGCGATCGTAAAGATGTCATCACGTACATCGATGACATCTGCCTATTTCATGACTCGTGGGAAGACCATATTGATGGTTTAACTTCCCTTCTACATACGTTACGTATGCATGGTTTGACTGTGCGACCTTCAAAGGTCCAAATAGGTTGTCAGGAAATTTCTTTTCTTGGTCACCGCATAGGTAACCACAAACTGTGTCCTGACGACAATACAGTCAAAAGAATTCTAGAGATTTCTACCCCTTCAACTAAGAAACAAGTTAGAAGCCTTTTAGGCTTGATAAACTATTACCATAAGTTCATCCCGCATTTCGCTCAACTATCTACACCTTTGTCCGCACTGTTGACCAAAGGTAGTCCTAATAAGGTACGTTGGGACAAAGATTGCGAAAGCGCTTTAGTAACAATTAAGAAATTATTTAGTAATGCACCAATTTTGTTATTACCGAATATACGTATTCCATTCATACTTCAATCAGATGCCTCGAGTTACTCCATGGGTGGCTGTTTGCTGCAATGTTACAAGGAAACACTCCATCCATGTTTCTATGTGTCGAGGAAACTGACTCCGGCTGAACAGAAGTATGCGACAGCTGAACGTGAGATCCTGTCGATGGTCTGGTGCCTAGAGAAGCTGTCAAGATATCTCATCGGCACGCACTTTTACATCATGACAGACCATAGTCCTCTTACTTACATAACAGCTAGAACAATGCGTAACGCTAGAATACACCGATGGTACTTGTTTATTCAAGAATTTTCATTTACGATTCTGCCTATTGCTGGAACAGATAATAACTTGGCAGATCTTTTATCGCGCAACTTCTCTGAGAAGAAATTGAATTAACTCTTTAGTCACCGTGTTGACAAGTGCTATTATTAATGTTATAAAATTTAATGTGTCTACTTAATGAGTATTATGTTTATAAATAGGTATTACTAATACTAATATAGTCTAGGGACGTACATCTTCTCCACCACTATCATCCGTGCCACAAGTGTCACGTTTGGAAGTGAGGGGGATGATGTTGAGGATTGTTTCATGATTACAGACATTTGAATTTGACGTCGATCCGAATGGCTGTATCATGGAACACCTCAAACGAATAGAGATATATCTCCGCGACCGATATCGATGATTGGTGCATGTGTGCAAGCATTTGAGTTTGGCCAACTCGGATTGCTGCACCATGGAACATCGCAATTGAATATATATTAACGACGTAGTATGCATATCACTATGCATGACGCGTATGTCTTTGTAACGTCATTCGACTTGTGGGTTTTGACCCGAACGGCAGTGTGTTTCAGAAGTGTGGCCATTGCCACTTATATTGTGTGGTATAACCACTTGGAAAGTGTTTTTAATTGTGTGGCTGGGAAGCCAATTGAGCAGTGTATTTCTTGAGTCAAACGTAAGTCGTCTTATGAATAACGCAGTTTGCATAATTATGGCAGATTAGCCTGGCGTGGTATGCCAAAAGTTAAGTCTAGTGCAAAAGGCTATTATATAAACTAGCGACGGGAGTAAGTCTAGTTAGCCTCTGAATTTATGCCAAAGGACATTGGCCGTTAAAAGGAACTGACCTTGAACCTGAACTCTAGATAGAGATTATTGAACATGTGTTAATGAAATAATGAGAACTCTTACAGATCGTACATGAATGTGATGTGACTTTTGTTCCCATGTAGTTGGTGTCTGCTCATGGTATGAAATTACTAATTAAATATTTTGAGTCGTCAAAATCACGGTCTTATCAACTGTCGTATTCGGAGTTGAGTTAAATGCTGTTTATCTTCAACTGATCATGACCAGTGATGATTAATGTCTTAACACGCTGCATCTCACACTGCCAATATAATCAATAAGACAAGAGACTAATACAGGTCAGTCAAGGGTCGAATATTTAATATGAAACATGTTCAGCACAGAATGTATCACAAGGGTTAAGCAGACATTATCGATACCAACGAACAGTATTACGGAATCCTACAAAAGTGATAAGAACCCGAGGGACTTTGACTCTATAAACTGAATACGCATATAATAACTTGGTCATCCTCGAATACTAGAAGTCATCGAAGCACCCATAATATACTGGGGTCCCGAGGCCTTAACAGACTTCTATATCTGCTTCATGATCCAGCTGTTGGAGTACTTGGTATTTGTTGAATACTGTGATTGAACATATTTCCTGATTGATTCGATATCCCTCATAATACAGTTATCTATAGCTTTAGGTACTGTTGTACATTTCTTGAGTTTTAATTTAGGTTTCGCTAAAAAATGATGGGGATCTGATACCACTACTTATTCTTTGATCCTTAGCCGCTGACAGTCAAAGCAGTCAGTCGCCATCACGCCTGGTAGCGTCTTGTAGGGCAGCAACAAATTGCTTCAACTTTGTACGGTCGGCGGCCATCCTTCGTACTGTGCCCCAGCTCTGATTCACTCTTTGCATCTCAGCCTCCACAGTTCTCCGCCAAGTGGTTTTTGGTCGGCCTCTCTTTCGCTTTCCTTCGTTGGTCCATAACATAGCTGTTTTTGTAATGGCATGAGGGTCCCTTCTGAGGACGTGGCCAACCCAACTCCAGCTTCTGCCAGCTATGATGGTGTGCATGTCTTCTTGGTTACTCCGAGTAAGTAGTTCTTGGTTAGTGATAGTATTCGGCCAAAAGATTCGGAGAATTTTCCTTAGGAAGATTGTGTGGAAGGATGACAGTTTCAACATTTCCTTCTCTTTTACTCTCCAGAATTCTGCAGCATAGAGAGGCACAGAAAGTACACATGTCTCAGATAATCTTAATTTGGTATTTGTGCTGTATTGGGAAGACTTCCATATGTTGTTGAGACTAGCCAAGGCTGTTCTCGCTTTATTCAATCTGTTCTTGATGTATTTGCGTGTTCCGCCGTCTGGTGTTACTATGCATCCTAAGTATGTAAATGTGTCTGTCTGTTCCAGATTCTGGTTCTTTATTGTTATGGGCTCAGGACTGACCACATGTTAGTGTCTTGACATCTGTCTTTTTTCGATGTGTTGATGTGAATGTGCGAGTAATGCAATATCATCTGCATATTCCAAATCTTCCAGTGTAGAAAACGTTGTCTATCTAAGTCCTCTTGGACTGCTTTCTGTTGTCTGGCGCATTTCCCAGTCTATGACTGTCAAATATAAAGTTGTTGATAAAGGTATCCCTCACGTACTCCTGTCTTCAACTCAAAGACTGCTCAACCCAACACTGCATGTGAAGTTAGCATAGAGCCTTTTTATGATGGAATCAACGCAGCTAGAAGTTCCATAAACCCTCAGTATTTTCCATATGCTGTCCCTGTGTATGCTGCCAAAAGCCTTTTCAAAATCAACGAAGTTAATGTATAACTGTCTGTACCATTCCGAGCACTGCTAAATAATGTTCCTGCGGGTGAATATATGATCTGCATATCTTCTGTTCTTTCTGAATCATGCTTGTTCTTTCCTCAGATTATGGTCTACTGCTTTTGAAATTCTCTGGATAATTATCCTGCCTAGTATTTCACTGGGAACTGAGAGGTCAGTAATTCCTGTCGTGAAGTCTGATTCACAACACGTCATTCTTCCCCAAACGGTACGCCATACTTTATAAATAAAGGATGCTAGACGAACCAATGAAATCGCACTTTCATGCAGTGTTTACAAAAGTATTAGCTTAATTAATGGGCCGGAGGCTTCTCAGTCTGTGTATACAATGGAAGGTATGCTACAGACCTTATCGCAAAGTACTACTGGGAACTCTAATTCCTGTCGTGAAGTCTGATTCACAACACGTCATTCTTCCCCAAACGGTACGCCATACTTTATAAATAAAGGATGCTAGACGAACCAATGAAATCGCACTTTCATGCAGTGTTTACAAAAGTATTAGCTTAATAATGGCCGAGCTCTCAATCTGTGTAACATGGTTGGATATGGAGGTAAGCTACAGACTTATGCGCAAAGTACAGAATGGCAGAGGTCAAGAATTCACTAATAGGAATGTTCATTTAATAGTGTTGTTACCTTATACTTATTGACGGCTATTGGGTAACGAGTATATTAATGTGCTGCACTGGTCTTGTAAAATATTTTGATATAATAAACAACAGTCTCAACAGTAACGTACGGAATGGCCAACTTGAATAATCTTGATCAACAGCTTGTTGTACGTTTTATCACATTTAATATGTCACAATACAACATAAGTGTACTTCACTTCTTTTGAGAGCATATGATGATATAACGTTACACCAGTAATACAAATGTGATCAGTAGCAGCCATAAGCAATAATGTCGTTGTGCCGGTTTAAAGTCAGAATGTCTATGTATCGTCTACAACGCCTTCATACTTTACAAATCCGTATTGATTCAAATCACTTACTGTCCATCTCCTTAAGCCACACATAATCAGGCACACATTCTTAATGAATTGAGTCAATTATCCTGACTCTGAAATATTTTATAACAATAAACACTGGTCTGTCGCTCTCACATAAAAATCCATACACTTCGAAAACACAAGCCAGACACAACTGTCCTAACGATCACCTTCGTTCCCCCCGCAGAAGACCCGGTCCACGTCATACACTAAATACCTGTGTCACACACATACCACAACTCGCACGCTTTTACAATCGGAGCGTATTTGCGTTCTGCTCCATTGCGCACAGCGATGAATTACCAGCCTGTGAGCAAAGTGATAGGTAACACTTTTACCCCGCCTCCCAGCGAAAACTGAAAGTTTTCCATATAGGAAGTCATTTTTAGAAAATGCGAGAAGTTACCGTCCAGTCTATGTCATACCTGAGCAACAGTCTATGGAATGTAGTCAGCATCATGGAAAAATGAGAAAAATCAATGAAAATGTGAAGAAATATGATAGTGAAATTGTGAAGTTTTGGAAAATGAAATATCTGAATGCATTTAATTAAAAGATGAATGAAATGAAAGATCTAACTAATTAAATAGTATTAAGTAAGTATAATAATTACGTTAATGTAAATGTCCACATGATCGTGTGTGTGCTGTCTGTAGCATTGTGTAAAACTAATTAACTATAGTTACTGAGTGTCTTCAATGATAGGTTCTTCTTTCATAAGTGTGAAAGCTTACTATTTGCAATTTTAGCACTTTAGAGTCACATAACTGGTTTAAGTAATAACAAAAAAGAATGTTCAAATGGCGAAGTTCTCCATAGGCGTATCGAATCGATTGTTTCTTGTGTGAGATTTCTTTTCATATGTTGCCTCTTGAGTGTCACAGTCTCTGAGCCCCAATATTTGAAGTTCGTTTGCTGGAATAGGACATATGATCTTTTTAAAGTTCTGCATCCCAGTCATTTTGTGAAGGATTGCCATTAAGATATGACAAAGAGCCTTATACTGTTTACTTGAGATACTGTTTGATTTGGTTCCTTTACCGCATACGTCATGACTGTCCGGAAATCAGATCTTATGTACTGTTCATGGAACTTGATGTAGTGTGAAACGATTTGAATGTATCCACACAAAACGTCTCTTATCTTGTCTTCAATGACTTGAGTTGTTTCTCTTGATAACGATGGTAATATGTATCTGGTTATGGATATTGTCAAGATAGCGTTTTTAAGTTATCGAGGTATCTGTAGACTATCAGCAGTGTACCTTTGTCAATGGGTCGCAGCAATGTCATATCCTTGAGAATCGGGCAGGTCTGTCTGTGTACATCTCGACAGAACATCTGCAAGCACATTGGACTTGCCCTCAATAGGTCGAATGATATAGTCATATATTTGCAAATTAATTGCATAACGTGCGACTCGTGCGTTTTTCATGTTGGATTTTTGAAGGAACGACAGGGCCTTCTGGTCTGTCTCAATGATGAAACGAGAACCAAGAAGGAAACGCTGAAGCTTTGTGACAGCCCATATGATCGCGAGAAGCTCGCGCTCAATAATTGGATATCTGGTTTCTGTCTTTGTGAGCTTCCTCGACACATACATCACTGGATGAAGCATTCCATCTACTTCTTGCATCAAGGAGCCACCAATACCGTACATCGAAGCGTCTGTCCTGAGAATAAATGGGAGATGAGGATCAGGGAGTTTTAAAATTGGTGCACATGAAAAGTAATGCTTTAAATGGACTAGAGCTATGTTGCAGGCCTCCGTCCAGACAATTCTATTAGGGGAGCCTTTCGTAGTTAACTCAGACAGGACTGACGTAACTGAAGATAAATGAGGCATAAATTTATTATAGAACTGTATAAGGCCGAGAAGACTCCGCACCTGCTTCTTAGTCTTAGGAATTGATAGGTTAAGAATCTTCGAGATAGTTTTATCCTCAGTTTTCAGAAATCCATGGCCCACTCTGTGACCTAAGAAAGAAATTTCTTTGAAACCTATTTGAACTTTCGAAGGATTCGCTGTCAGATTATTAGAGCGAAGAATTTCGAGAAGAGATTTCAATCCAGAAACATGTTCGTCCCAAGAGTTGTGGAACAAACAAATGTCATCTATATAGGAGATGATATCAGACCTATGAGAAAATAGTTTCCTCATCATCCGAACGAAAGTCGCTGGTGCGTTTACCAAGCCAAAGCACATGAAATTATACTGAAAGAGACCCTTAGGGGTAGCAAAAGCAGTGAAAGGTTTTGCGTTTTCCGTGAGAGGTATTTGCCAATAACCCTTGGCTAAGTCAAATTTGCTAAAGTAGGTTGCTTTAGAAAGTTTTGACAGTAATTCGTCGAGAAACTGGCATTGGCTCTGCGTCAGACTCGTTATGGAATTGAGTTTACGAAAATCCATGCATAATCTGATATTATTATCCTTCTTCTTGACTATAACCATTGGGAAAGAATAAGCAGACTCTGATGGTGCAATAATGTTAAGCTGTAACATTTGACCTAATTCTTTTTCAACCTGATCCTGAAAGTGGATAGGGATAGGGTAAGGCTTTAATTTAATAGGTTTGTGATCTGTGAGTCTAATATCGTGAGTGATTATAGACGTTCGGCCTGGAATATTAGACAGAACTTGCTGATATGATTCTAGAATAGAAAGAATTTGAGATTGTTGTTCGTTGGATAGATCCGGACAAATAGATACATTTACCCATGATTCTGTCGGATAAAGAGACATGACAGGAAGTTGCAAAGGTACATCATGAAAAGAAGTGGGTTCTTCTTGAATCACTGACAATGAAGAGTAAGATGAAGGATGATCAGTGATTACTTCATTAACAGCATCTAAGATAGGTTTGAGATATTCAGGTCTATCATGGAATTGTTTGAGCATGTTGATGTGAAAGGTTTTATTCTTGCCTTTCACGTCAAGAATGTAATCAACATCTGTCAATTTTGAAATAATTTCATATGGACCACTCCACGAAATGAGAAGGCTATTCTCTCTCGTTGGTAGCAGGACGTAAGCTTTGTCTCCAGGAAGTAATTTCCTTAACTTTTTCCAACGGTTTTGAAGAGATCTAGCTTTTTCTTTTGCCTTTTCAGATGAATCAGTCGCTATTTTCCAAGCGTCTATAAGTGTCTTTCGTAGATTCACCACATACTCATAGGATGACTGGCATTCCTGAGTCATCTCCGAACCTGTAAGTAATTGTTTTTATTATCGACATGGGTCCTCGTGGTGGAGCACCATACATGAGCTCAAAAGGCGAGAACCCAGTGTGTTCGTTTGGGACTTCCCGATAAGCGAACAGCACTGCTGGGAGCACTCTATCCCAGTCTTGTGGATACGTCGTGGTAACTTTCCCCAGTATTTGTTTCAGCGTTTTATTTAAACGTTCTATCATGCCATTTGACATAGGATGATAAACAGAGCTAAGAGATCTATCAATATTGCATAGTTTCATGACATGCGACATGACATCTGACACAAACTGTGTTCCCCTATCTGATAAAATATTGTCAGGGAACCCCACTCTCGTAAAAATGAGGAATAGTGCATCAGCCACATCGGTGGTAGCAATGTGTTTAAGAGGTATTGCCTCCGGCCACCTGGTGCACATATCAATACAGGTGAGGACATATCTATGACCTCTGGCTGACGGAACTGACAGTGGACCTATTAAGTCTATGGCCATTTTTTCGAATGGTCGCACCGAAATATCCGCAGCCTGTATAGGTGCATTATGGTAAGCACCCTTTGTAGCCACTTGTTGGCATGTCTTGCACGAACGACAAAATAAATTTGACATCCCTGACTACTCCAGGCCAATAAAAATGCTGTAAGACTCTATATTTCGTCCTAGCAAAGCCCATGTGGCCTGCACAGTTTGTATCATGCGCATGTCTGAGAATGTAAGGTCGAATATTGGTTGGTACCATAATTTGCTGCTGTACCGATGTAGCATCTCTAGCATTACGAATTAATATGTCATTTTTAATTGTATACCAAGGTTGTGACCTTTCCGAGCAACCGACATCATCTGATTTTACCAATTTGAAAAATCTTTTTAAAGAATTGTCATTCTTTTGCATATCAATAAATGATGTCTTCGTTAACATCGGTATAAGATGTTGATCTTCCTCCTTGTCATGACTGTTAGTCATTTCTTCTTCCTCTTGAGCCTGTGCCTGTGCTCTTGTAACGACCATATTAGCGAGTAGTATATGCTGACGTTCCCAGATTTCTATATCTTGGAGTGAACACGCTTTTATACCCACAATATTGCCCATGATTATGTCAGCAATTGGTTCCTGTAATAAACATGCTTTCACTTGACCTGAGAAAAATGGAGTATCAATGTGCACAATGGCCACAGGATAGAATTCCACCGTGCCTCCAAATAGGACACATTTTACATTCTCCCCGGTGCAGCAAGATGGGTCTACCAACGATTTGCGTACTCCAACAGTTGTGCAACCTGTATCACGCAAGACTGAAACTAGTTGATTATTTAAAAAACCCCTGTGAAACATTAGCGAGCCTTTCCCATCATGCGAGGCTAATGCAGGTAACAACGCGGGCACAGGATGACCGCAGGAAAGTCTGGAGACCACATCTGGCTGAAACAGAGTGCTGCATTCTGAACAATTTGATGGATTAAATAAATCAGCTGCACACGCATTTGCAATATTTGTGTTTTCCCCATTGGGATTAACTGCTCCTGTGTTACTACTCGTATTATGATTCCAGTTCGAGTTTTTTCGATCCATGCTCCGAGAGCGATTAAAGTTGTTATTACCCCGGTAATAATTCCGACTCTCTCTACCATTCTGAGGATTATTAGAATGTTGAGGACACGTACAACCTGGACAGTGTTGAGATGGAGGAGAGTTTTGGTTGTTCTTTGTATAATAGGATCTGTCTCCTCTGTTCATGTAGGTATTATCAGATCTACGCCATCCTCTGTTAGATTGAAAGTAACCCTGTGATGGTCTATTTCCATCAAAATATCGTTGGGAGTTTCTCTGATATTGATAAGGTTGATTGCCAAAATTGTACCGTCCTCGGAAAGATCCACTATTTCGGTCATTATTCCTGCCAAAATTTCTATCCATACTTTGCGATCGAGCTCTAGGGTTGTTTATCTGCACTGAATGAGCTGATGCAACAGGTAATGCCTCTTTAATAGTAGAGTTGTTCACACTCTTCCCTGGGTGTGCCGTCATAAACTGGCGCCCTAACAACTCAAGGGATTGTAACGATTCTGGCTTCCGTTCATGTAAATAGGCCAAAAAATCAGGGCTAATGGAAGAAAGTACTTTGTCTCTCAAAATAAGGTCCATCAAGTCCTCATATGTATGTTTGATTTTAGCCAACTCAATCCAACGATTGAAGCATAACTTTATAGTTGAAATGAACTCACTAAAGTCCTTGTTGCTTTCGGGTGTGAGTTTTTTAAATCTTAGCCTGTATCCATTCTCGTCTAATTGATACTTTCTTAAAAGTAATGTTTTAGCTGCCTCATAAGATTTTATGTTTTCCTCATCCATTGTTGACACAGCTGTCAACGCTTCACCTGTCAGTAATGACATTAAATGTATCACCCATGATGATTTTTCCAGTTTGTATTCCTCACACACTGTCTGGAATCGGTTTAGGAAGCACGAAATGTCGTCTATATTTTGATTAAATTTAGGTAAGTGAAGTTTAAATGATGAAGCATGTTCTCTCTTGACCGAACCTGCCCCTTCTTGATTACTCTGTTTATTACTAGCTTCCAATTTGAGTCTCTCCAACTCTACAGAAGCCATTTTTTCTTCATGCAGAAATTGGGCTTTCTTAGCCTCTAAATCTATCTCATCTTGTCTTTTCTTTTCTGCCATTTCATCTTGTCTTTTCTTTTCTTCAAATTCTTCTTGTCTTTTCTTTTCTGCTATTTTTTTCTAACTGAATTCGTTCATCTTTTTCGATCTCTCTCATTCTTGCTCTCTCATCCCTCTCCAGTTTCTTTTCTTCTCTTTCCAGTTGCTCCATGGCAAACTCTTTAAGCTCCTGGCCTTGCATTCCCATCTCTTTACCTAGCTGGATAAAATGCTCCAGACTAGACATTATGTAAGTTTAAGTATATATATATATAAGTTACTTAGTCTGAATATGAATATGGGTACTGATGAGCGATAAGCAGCACCAATGCCAATTCGTTAAAATTCAGTACTCTGCAAATGTGACTTAGCAAGTAATCAATGCAAACAAAAAAATTAGTGTCGTACACTATAAGACAGAACACGTAGTACAATAGTGTAGCAACAGAAGAAAATACTAAGGTGTAGAAAAAAAGGATAATGTTTGAAATATATGCTTACACTATAAGGTTAGACTAGACAAGACGAATTTACAACGTAAAATCCATATATCAACATAATGATAGCTAGAGAAGACCAACAATAGACGTACAAAAATGCAGAAAAACTGAATTAAAAAATACAACTGACAAATACAAACAACAGTGAAAAAACAGGACAGCACGTCTATAACGTAAAGTAAATATAGTATATTCACAAAGAGCGCTTTCCACACAGCATTTTGAGCCGCGCCTCTTTGAGAAAATATTACATAAATTTCTCTACTGACACCCTTGATTGCAGACCCGTCCGAAGATAAGATGTAATTCTGCTTATCAAAGTCCCACAAACCCCAACAAACATAAAACAGATAAACAAAAAGGCTCTACTATAGAATTGTGTAAGACTAAGGCTACAACAAACTAGTCCACTTATCTTTTTATGATCCTTCCTCCGAAGTATAAATGCACGTGACAGTATTGTTGCCTCCAACATATGCAACAGGTAGAGCGAAATTTCATCGATGCAGATTGCTCCCACATGTAGAACTATCCATCTTGTTTCACTGGTTGAATGACTGTGCTTTGTCTTGACTGCAGAAATGTTGTTTGATTACTTTAATTTTTCCTGACGAATCCAACCTTGAACTGCGTAGAGTGATGATAACTTTCGTCTCAAAAATGTTGATGAAGAAAATACAAACTCCTATTGGTAAAGTTCAGCAAATATTATGATTGAAGTGTGCTGTTTACTCTTTTAAGTTTCTTCTTGCCGGCCCTAGTTTGAAGAAAACCGGTTGGCATAGGTTGCGCCGAAATTTCTATTGCTTTTCGATACTGTAAAATTCGTCGATGTGGCTAGGGACAGTAGTATCATTTGATAAAATCTTGTGGGTAGAACGAAATCCCGTGTATACTAACCACCACGTTATACTGTTACCTTATACTTATTGACGGCTATTGGGTAACGAGTATATTAATGTGCTGCACTGGTCTTGTAAGATATTTTGATATAATAAACAACAGTCTCAACAGTAACGTACGGAATGGCCAACTTGAATAATCTTGATCAACAGCTTGTTGTACGTTTTATCACATTTAATATGTCACAATACAACATAAGTGTACTTCACTTCTTTTGAGAGCATATGATGATATAACGTTACACCAGTAATACAAATGTGATCAGTAGCAGCCATAAGCAATAATGTCGTTGTGCCGGTTTAAAGTCAGAATGTCTATGTATCGTCTACAACGCCTTCATACTTTACAAAACCGTATTGATTCAAATCACTTACTGTCCATCTCCTTAAGCCACACACAATCAGGCACACATTCTTAATGAATTGAGTCAATTATCCTGACTCTGAAATATTTTATAACAATAAACACTGGTCTGTCGCTCTCACATAAATATCCGTACACTTCGAAAACACAAGCCAGACACAACTGTCCTAACGATCACCTTCGTTCCCCCCGCAGAAGACCCGGTCCACGTCATACACTAAATACCTGTGTCACACACATACCACAACTCGCACGCTTTTACAATCGGAGCGTATTTGCGTTCTGCTCCATTGCGCACAGCGATGAATTACCAGCCTGTGAGCAAAGTGATAGGTAACAAGTGTGAGCAAAAATTTCCACGAGAAGTAATATAGTAATGGACAAATCTCGAGTGGAATGCATCGAGACATCAGGCAAGTCAAAAATTTTGCTGTTTAGGCAACGCACATCATATAAATAAAGTATGTAAATAAAAGACTGTTATCCAGAACGAAAAAGAATAATCCAGGGCGTAATGTAAGCCTAAGATGAAGGAAATCGGCCCAGGAATAAGGAGGATATGTAGATTACTAGTTTTTCATATTTGCACATCTGGACAAATGTATGCCTGTATTTCGGAACGCAAACACACTTAAGCAGTAAAGCTCCCTCTGTCGTTCGGCCTTGGCCTATATAAAGGACGTGCCCTAAAATGAAAGCAGGCCATAACAAAAATTTCAAATACAGCGAGAGTGCCAGTTCTGTCTGTGAAAACTTCTTTACCTTCTTCATCTGAGAGCAGACTGCGTGACCATTAACAGCTCGATTGTATGTACTTGAGGGTAAGAAAGAATGTAATATATATATATATATATATATATATATATATATATATATATATATATATATATATATATATATATATATATATATATATATATATATATATATATATAAAATTCTAGGTAATTAATTAACTTGTGCGTTAGGAAGTGTGTAGATGTGTTTCCAACTACTGTGTAATTTCTGGAGGCTAAACCAAGCCTGTGTATATTTAAATAAATTAAGAACGGAAGCAGAAAGGGTGTCCATGGTTTTAGAAAAGCATTTAAAGAATTATTTCTGGATGGAATGGGACACACACCAGGAATAAAGAAAAGAATGGAAGGAATTGTATTACTGTATTGTTTAAGATATCACTTATTATTTTACACAAGACCTAATAATTGTATGGAGGCAGATCATGGACAAATGGCTTTGTATGTAATACATACATATGCTTTGTATGTAATGGGATTGGCCACCTTCAATTCGATTGTCCTAATAGGAAGTTTGAACGCGCAAATTCGGTGGTAGTCTTAGATACATTCAACAGCGAGACTTGTGAAGGGTGCAGATCACTTTTTCATAAAATAAGTCACCAGTTCTGACTTGTGGCCACCCACTTCCATGTTTGTTACCAGTTCATACAGATGGGAACATAAACTTGCATCCAGGGTACGTAGGACATAACGTTGTGTCAGTGTTGATGGATACAGGTTGTACGACGATTGGCGTTCGGAGATCGTGTATTGAGGAGTCTTGTTTGTTGGGTCAAACTGCTCGATGTATTGCTTTTGGGGGTAGAGTTGAAGTCTATCCTCTAGCATTGATAAATATTGATACGCCATTCATGTGTGGCAAAGTGAAAGCTTTTGTTCTTGAAGATCCGGTCGCCGAACTGATAATTGGAAATATCCGTGGTATCAGAGAGTGTACAAATGAGGATATCAAACTATGGAAGCACAAGCATAGAGATGGTCCTTATGGAGGAACGACAAGATTGCAGGGAAAACCTAGGGTAATTCCTGTGGATAGCATGTCAACTGATAATGTCCGGGTTGCTGATACTTCAGTATTAAATTTAATTTCACCACAACAAGAGGATGTATCGCTTCCAAAACAGTTTGGTCAACTAGAAACTAAATTGGGAGGCATAACTTATCAGCAAAGGAATGGGGTGAACGTAAGATGCATATTCCGAAAAATTCAGTAAAGGAAACGATGGTGAACTTTACTTTGCCAGAAGAAGGTAAATCTGTCAAATATCCTGAGACAGACCGGATGAAACAAGAGAGCAGAAAGCTGATTGAGAAATATCGCAGAGTGAGTCGTGATGCTCGTATGTTGCGCGAGAAACGTTACAACAGAGAAACCAATGGCGTAAGTGATTTCAGACACTTTAGTGGAAGCCGTACAAGAAGTAATGGTTACTGTGGTAGTTTTCAAAGTGAACGTCGTATTGCATTTAGAAACAGAAACAGAGGACAAGAGATAAGCAGGGGATCTTGTTCCAACAAACCAAGCTATAGTGAACAAAGAGCTGGACAATTATACAGATGTAGTTTCAGAGGAGATCACCGCTGGAAAGACAGAAGAGAGAGTAAAGGAACGCTCTTTATAGTAGAGCACGTCATAGATGGAGTGATGGTGGTGAGAGCTATTGTTGTAGCTGTGGTAGTAGTCGTGGATACCGTTAACCTAAATGGAGCAACTACCCTGAAGAGTATGACCAAGGCTGAGATGAATATGATGCCGGAAGGGTCCTCTGATAGTATAATATTGAAATTACAGAGCCTGAAAACTAACATCACTAACACAGAAGGGAAGGCCTAATAGAGTGATCTGTACAAGTAAGTGTTAAGGTGACTTAGATAAAATTTGAGAAGATATTTGCAAGTAGTCAACTTTTGTTGCTTTCTGATTTAGACAAAATTTTCTTTCTCATGACAAATGCTTCGGTATTAGTCATATGTGGTTGCAACGAGTTTTCTGCAGTCTGCCAAGTCACCAAGCAGCTGGATAACCAGGTGTACATTAACCTTACAACAGGTTGATGTTAATGGTAGGACAAGACACCAGACGAGTGGATTTTAATTTTGATAGACCCTTCTTGCATGAAGTTTTCTTTGTATATTTCGATGACTTGACATGAAGGTTGTAGATTATACATGCATTTCTCTGATGTGAAAATGAATTTTGTTTAACTTTAGAGATATTGAATGTGATTATCGCTAGAATAATTTGTATGCTATTATTGTGGGTTGATGTATTTTGTATGGAAGCATTATTTACTTTCATGATGTATTTTGAGTTTGAGGATGTATAGGACTCCCATCTCTGTCTCCTCGGTGAAAAAGCCCAGTTTTTCACGTGGGGAAAGGGGTGGATGTCACGGAGTGTTTTGAGGGTATTTTGCATATGTGAATGTTCCCATGCTCCAGCGGGAGTTTATTAGTCATGTGAGTTGTTGTGAGTTGGGAATGCTTGCCTTGTAATATTTTAGTTACAAGCAATGTTGTGAGCAGAGATTAAGACAAGCTGCTAGCTTTAGTCATGCGTGAATGAAGCTCAGTTGAGTGTGGAAGGTTAACACGTGTTTGGTGAGTGCGGGTGAAAGGGGGGGGGGCAGTCAGGGAGAGTAGTGTGTTGGTTTAGACGTGTGTTGAGTCAGTAGAGAGTTGAGTCAGTAGACAGGAGACAGCGAAGAGCGTAGAGAATAGAAGGGTGGATGTCTATAGTATTGCGCGAGTCGAGGGCCAGAGTTGTGTAGTAGATGTTGCAGTAGTTATTCATGAAGTAGCCTATTTTGTGGCTGTAGTTATTTCGATGATCAGAGTGATCGTAGAATACTCGGGATTTGTTATATCTCCAATATTTGTAATTGCCCTGCGCCCTTTGTGACTTATTTGTGATATTATATATTCACGGAGATTGATATGGTTGTTGGAGTTGGTGTATTTACTCCTTAGACAGTGAGCTAGACGAGTGGTGTATAAGTGTTGTCTGACTTTCTACATCCATCCACATACACCTTACCCGTCACACTAACTAAGGATTTAGAGAAAAAATGTATTCACAGTGACCTGGATTGTGTTATTACTGATATATTATGCTCTGTGCGTCTACTTGCACATTGTCTGAAACTGTCTCTCATCCCCTACATCTGTAATAGAGAGATAGTGATAGACAATTTAGTGGTTAATCAAATATGTTTCAGGTTATATCCTGTCATCCAAGTACACCTTAAAGAGTCAGCCACTACTGTAGGAACTAGTGGTGCGAGCGCCCTTGTTGTTCATAGGGACAGCCACCCAGTATCCACTGCCTGGAGGAATCTCATGTGACTTTTCGTTCCATGTCAGGAGTGTGACAGGCTTCAATTTACCAGATAAGTGGCCAAACAAGGCAACTGTTCAGACTACACCAGTCAAACCACTATTAAAGACAGTAATATCTAATGATGACATCTGTTTGGGCATGGTTATAGCCAGTATAAACAATCATTCAATAACCGTGAAATAAGATGGGTCTTAAGATATAAATATTATACAACCAGAGTGAGTTCAACCAAGAGAGAAGAACTTTCTACAAATTTAGAGACTTTTGATACTTTTAAACAATTTTCAAGTGTTTTTATTTATTTAAAGTTGTAATCCAATTTTAGTTCAGTGAAAGATTTTCACAAAGAAAAGAGAAACGTGTAAAAATAAATTGTAAATATTTACCAGCAGACTTACTTAAATTATTTAAGTTAAGTTACAGTTCTTGTTGGTAGCTAGTTTAGTTAATACCCCTAGCAGAGCTAATAATATAAACAGAGGAGGATCTTGAGAGGAGCATTTAGGGACCTAGGATAAAACACTATCATCATTACTAGGAACTTATACAGCTTGATCTTACCTTTCATGTCTATACACCCTTAATCGTTTCAGAGAAGGGGGTATTACTTGTAAGACCAGTCTCTTATCTGGCACTATCCTGGTATCACCTGATACAACTTTGGGTTCAGGATACTTTATAATTTCAGTAACAATCAACCCTCTCGTGACAATTCCTCTCGTTTTTGCAATCTGCAAGGTCACCCTTCTTGGGCAAAATTAATCCTTTACGCCACTCTGTTGGTTATGTCTCTGTTTTCCAGACTTGTGGTTCTAAAAGTTCTGCTGTTAGTTCAGGTTCTGCTGTGAATAACTCAGAATTTAAATTGTCGTGGCCACGATCTTTTCCATTTTTTAACCATTTGATAGCTGTAATGATTTCTTCTCTTCGTGGAATGTCTGTATTTATGTCTAGATCATTTTCATCACAGCTCTGGGGGTTGTTAAATCTGATACCACACGATATGGTATATTGAAATAACGCACTATTACTGTATTTAATGTAACACTAAATTACATGTTAAAATATTTTACGGAGAATAAAGATGCTATTCACTTCTATGTGGCAGCAAGACATGGACAACCTAAGCTAAGCAAGAAAGAAGGCTCAATAAGTTTCATCTACGGTGTCAACGCCACATCCTTGGCATTTCGTGGAATGATAAAGTGACAAATGTCGCAGTGTTGTCACGTGCTGGCCTTCAAAGCATGTATACGCTGCTATGCAGCGTAGACTACTCTGGCTTGGCCATGTCCGCAGCATGGAAGATGGTCGCATCCCGACAAGATATCTTCTACGGACAACTGGCAGCTGGCAGAAGAACAGTTGGGCGACCGAAGCTGAGGTTCAAAGTTGTGTGCAAGAGAGACATGAGGGCACTGGACATAAATCCAGCAACCTGAGAGGATGATGCTCCCGATCGCATCAAGTGGCGATGCTGTCTGCTGCGCCACCTCAGATTAGGCGACAAGCTCACACAACAAACAGAAAAGAGGAGAAAACGTCGAAAGGAACACCAGGAAAATAAGCAGCTGATGGCTGTCACCTCGGAACCGCATTCCCATAGTCAATTATGACTAAAGGGACAATTATTATTGTAAAGATGCTAATATATATATATATATATATATATATATATATATATATATATATATATATATATATATATATATATATATATATATATATATATAGGAACATATCCGATACAACAAAAAAAAAAAACACACGCACAAACTCTGTACATACACACAACACCACTATTGAACTACACGATGCGCATTCAACACTAGTTGTCAACTTTAATGATTTTCCTTTTTGATTTATTGTTTCTTTCCTTGTCAAGTATTAAATGTCACCCTATGTATTGTACATATTTTAATGATTATTTTTTATAATTTTAGAAAGCTTAAAACAGATTCAAACATTTGACACGCTGTTCTTAAATATGTGTTTTGTTCTTATCTATCTATCTATCTATCTATCTATCTATCTATCTATCTATCTATCTATCTATCTATCTATCTATCTATCTATCTATCTATCTATCTATCTATCTATCTATCTATCTATCTATCTATCTATCTATCTATCTATCTATCTATCTATCTATCTATCTATCTATCTATCTATCTATCTATCTATCTATCTATCTATCTATCTATCTATCTATCTATCTATCTATCTATCTATCTATCTATCTATCTATCTATCTATCTATCTATCTATCTATCTGAGTTTTAGAACAAATAAGTCTCACTTTCAGCTCTGGCTTGTCTCGTCATCATACAGGAAGTCAGGATGATGACAAAGAGTCTTGTCAAGAACATCATTGTAGAGGTTTTCTAAGCTAAAACGAAGGAATAGTGAGTTCTGCTATGTATGTCTTGCCTGACTAATGACTCAGGTTATATACGAAATATATACATTAATGAAACCAACAAAGTATACGTATGAAAATAATATTTATGTGCGGATATTATTAATTAAAATGTTTAAGTATATCTTATGCATGTGGAGAACATTTCACACATCAACACACAATGTTGTTTACTAAAATATTGTAGTACTGTATCCCAGTCAGTGGCGGTTTGTTGTTAAGGGAAAGAGAGGTTCACCCCTACGTGAACTTAAAAAAAAGTATTTCCATGCTGTCATATAACAGGTCTCCCAACGGACTGATCACCCGTTTGCCAGTCACTTTGATTACGGAAACAACGACAAACGGATTGATTTGTCGTTGCCCTAAAGACGCCATTAGGCGTGATGGGAACAACGGCAAAGAAAATCTATTTGCTGTTGCCCTTAAGACGCCACTAGGCGTAATGGCCACTGACTGCTTTGCCGGTCGTTGGCTAAGGACGGAAGAAGAGAAGAAGAAGATATAACAGGTCTGCATAGGCATATTGGAACAGCCATGATTCTGTGTTGAATCCCACACAAGCTCTTTCTTCCAAGAAACTCTCTCGCTGCTAATCCATCACATTTCCACTTCCTTAATGCGTCCGTCCAGTTCCCCCCCCCCCCCTCCCCCCCCCCCCCCCCCAATTCCAATCCTGTCTGCCCATCCCCAAGAATACGAATGAATTGTTCGATAAATTTTGTATTTAACAAATCGTGACATCACAATAGAGCAAATATATGTTTAATTACTCACGCCCAGAACATCGCAAAAAGGTCCAATTTTACAAACCCAAAGCGAATTGACATTTCAGAGCGCGTGCTTTCGAGTAATTAGAAAGTTAATACAATTATAATATCCTTTTTTGTAAATGGTGTGTCTGGATAGTGTAATCTTCACAATACATAATCTAGACTTAGTTTACTGTGTATGATATTATCGTTTAAAACCATTGTTGTATTATAAGCAATATACCCTCGCTTGCATTTGAACACTCGAAACTATGAAAATTATTTATTGATATCCCTACCACCCATAAAAGTATTTTAGCCGCCGCTGATCCCAGTAAATTATGAAACGAACTGCATTACTTTTCGATACTGACAGTGGCTATAATCAGCTGTATATGATAATATTATTAATGACATTATCCCTTCAATTTATGTAACAACGTAGTGGCTAATCGACCACCTGGGATTTAATATAAAACAGACGTCACGAGTAAGAAAAATTAACTATTTATTTATAAATGTGGATATGTATTAGTCAACATGATGGTTCTTCAATGATAGTGGTATATATATATATATATATATATATATATATATATATATATATATATATATATATATATATATATATATATATATATATATATATGTTTTTTTTAAATTAAAGCTACTGCAATTAATTTTTTAACAGTGGTTCCTAAACTCTTTCATTTCACCACAGCACTATAAAAGGAAACAAATGGCATCTTTCTCTGCTATCAATCAAATACCGTGCCGTATTCAGCATTTCAATGAGTTTTCTATTTTTGTTTTAAACAACAGTTTCTTTTTCACTCTTATATTACGCGAACAGACCATTATAAAGAACTAACCAACAGTTTCTACTTTAAAAAAAAAAAAAAAAAAAAAAACAGATCACGATCCTACACCATCATTATCTCAATTCTCAAAGCATGGACTTGTAACATTCGCTGGTCTCTTGTAGGAAGGCGGTGCCCCAGCACACACTCTTTCAGCTGTGATAATGTAATATTTTGTTTTTTAAACAGGATAAGTTTGATGTAAGCTTTGTTTTACAGCCTCATAGTAGTCGTCTTTTTCAAGATTGCTGAAGATACAGTAATCCTTATTTTTACTGTGTCTTCAGAGAATATATCTTGATATTTAAGTCGATTACGTATTTATTAATTTATTTGTTTGTATGTTGGGCTTGATTACGAAGGGTTTTCTTTTTATTTCAACGCATAATGATAATTCTTCTTGCCTTTTGTACTTGTATATTTTTTTTAAATGGTTGGCTTTCTTGAGTTAAATTTGTGACGTGTGTGTTTTTATATCAGGGCTAAGTGTTTCTTTTATATTGATCTAAACTTTACTTTTAAAGTTTCTCTATGAAATAGCACTTTCTATTTATAATTGTATTATTTGTGCCGGTTACAATTTACTGGACCTAGCTCGTTAGTCACAGCTTTACATTTACATAAACAAATATGAACATGAAGATAGACAATAGCTATAATACAGGTCAAGGTTTTGGTGCAGAAAAATTATTATTATTTTTTTTTAATACATTTAAAAAACATTTTTTAATGTAAGTGTTGCTGTCGTTTTTGACGGAGTCATAATGGGTAAATCTATTTTATACTTTTGTCGTTTTGACGGAGTCATATAGGTAAATCTATTTAATACTTTTGTTGTAAAACTTTGTTGGTCAAAGTTGAATAATTGGGTATTAACTTCTATGACAGGTTGTTTAAAGGGTTATCTTCTCTTTCTTTCAATCGTTGTCGTTGATCTGTCTGAACGATGCTCATGTTTATGCTGTCTAGTCATGCGCAGGGTTCTGAGCGCGAACTGTGACTTCCGTCATCTAGACTGTGATCTGGGCTGTCGGACGACGATGTCCGTTGTGATTTTCCTCTATATCATCATGGGGATTGGGAAGTTTCGATATGACTGAAATGTCAATGTTTTCCCCAGTGATTGTTTGTTAAGTGTGTATCCGGAAGATTCTGTATGAAGGTAAATGACATTCTTATTACTATGCCTTTGGCTGCAGAACATTTGAAATTACCTATCGGTGAGTGAAGCTCACAGATCTTGAGAGACAGAATTTCTTCTTTGCTTCTAGTTCTAGCCAAATGAGACTTTATGTTTTCAAGTGAACAGAAGCCTAATGATGATGATAAATTATTGTGGACGGTACTGAAATCAAGATTTCATTTTTTCGTGGGGATGCCACACTGACTTTAGTTTGTATCTTTCTTTCATGACACTTTCACTAAAATCAAAGTGATCACTTGGTTTTTTATTCAATATTCAACCACATTGTGTGCCACCTTTTATTTCATTTCGTCCATGAAATCACGCACAGTGCCCTATAAAGTGTTGCACACTTACTTTTTTTCCATGAGTAGGCCTATATATATATATATATATATATATATATATATATATATATATATATATATATATATATATATATATATATATATATATAAATATATATATATATATATATATATATATATATATGGAAGTGAGAGAATTCTTTTTTCTTTACAAGACTGACAATCAATTAGTCAGATTAACTGAACGAACTTTATTTTCAAAGGGTTGAGAATTGGGCACGCAGGTCCGTCTGACCTTCTGTCATTCCTATCTCTCACCTTTCATACTGGATTCATTTATTCTCACATACATTTGACATATCAATGTCAAGGAATTCCACGTTGTAAAGTAAAATAAAATAGCACACTCATATTAACATTAACTACTTATAAATATGACATAAAGTATGTTGAAAAGTACAAACATTGTAATTAGAACCTACAGTTGACATTATAAGAAAAAATAATCTGATAGATATGTGATGGGGCCGTAAAGACACCCCAGCTTCCCCCTTCATGCTCATGGCATATTTATCGCCCGTATATTTTCGATATGCGCGCAACCCACGTGACTGTCAGCCCACGTGACGGCGCGAGCAAGCATTGCTGGGATGTGAAAAGTCTTCATGAAAATATATTACTTAGGCCATAATAAAGCCTAAAATCAATTGTGGTGTAGAGTTGTGTGTTATATTTGATGGTTATGGGCCATACTTGTGTGTTTTAGTGCCTAATAGAGCAATAAAGGCGAGTGTTATTTGCGGGGCGCAATTACTACGCGCCGCGCAGTAAAGTTGAGTGATTAGCCTAGAGCCTATATAACGAGAAAGCGGGCAGCGAACGGGCCTATTTTGCAAAAGCGGCCCAGACGAGAGAGAAACGAAGTTAGACACCAGACTCAATCTGTAAATGCCTTGAGCACGTGAGTTAATTTAGAATAGCATTAGTGTTCTATAATTCTGAAATTATACTGAGCGTGTCTGTTTTAATGGTTAATGAAATAAATAGATTGATAGATGTGAAAGTTTAAGAGCGATTATTTCATTCATCAGAAAGGCAAATATAGTATGAAACTATTTCATTTGAATTTAGATGATATTGACTGTTATCAAGATGGCAGCAACGTGGTCATGAAAGGTGGCGCGTCACCATGCGTGTGTATAAAAAAGACGCCAGTTTTATATTGTGTGAATTGACACCACGGTAGAAGCAGATTAAGATAATTTTCCCCAGTAAAGGAAAGAGAGAGTTGTCGTGTTAAATTTCCTTTAGATGTGATGACTTTAGTTCTAGTGTTTAGTCAAGAGTAATTTTATTTTGTTCTTTAATGTAAGAGTAATTAAGTGTATTTCACGATTATTGATTATTCTACTGTATATCTGTAGTGGGTTACTTTGAGTGAGGTGAGAATATGTATTTAGATTTCTGAAGAGCGCGAGGCCACTCCTTGGGACGTAAGGTACTTTGAGACAGGTGTTTCTCTGTTTGCTCCGTGCGGAGCATGGAAACACCAATGCAACTGGTGTCCATTACAGGCCCACAAGAAGCATTTGGTTGTTTCTGTAACAATGTGTTTCATGTGATGAGTTCCCAATCTCATCAGGGGTCATATACGACACGCTGGTTACCAAGCGCACCAGTCGTCACTTACGACATGTTTAGAGTGCAGGAACGAATATTGATGTGGATCGGTTACGAGGTAGTAGCTCATTCTCATTAATGAGAGTATTGGTGGTTCATATTGGTTAATTCTATGTTATGCATATTTTATTATTATATAATTATGGTTATGTGTAGAATGGTTTGTGAGTGCACGTGGGCTCACTTGGAGATATATATATATATTTCTCTTCTCCGCTCCTGAGGGCGCATGGGGCCATCAGTGTGGTTTGCCTCCGTATGAAGCATTCAGATGCTCGTGCTGTAGTAGTTTCGGTAGCAATCTGTGTTACATGGTGATATTGCCAGCCTCATGCACAACACCATACTAGTCTTATTGGACGACATGCGTGCGTGTGTGTGTGTGATAGTTGGGTGTATGCTCTTGCAGTAGTGGTTTCGGTAGCAACCGATGTTACACGGTGAGATTGCCAGCTTCATGCACAACACCATACTAGTCGCATTGGACGACACGCATGAGTGTGTGCGTGTGTGATAGTTGAGGATGTCAGGGGGCGTGGAAGGACTGTTTGGCAGGTGAGAGTATGATTATTTAACTATTATGATTTTAACCAGTCGTTGCTTTGTTTGCTTCTTCAGATTAGAAATCGAGCACTAGCTGGGTGTTTGTTTGGTGTTTGGTTTGTTGGTTTATTTGTTTAATGTTTGCTTCGTGTGTTTAGATGTCACTGATAGGGTTGTAGAAATAAATACAGCCCCTGCCTTAAGAATCAGAGTTTTATTGTTGATTAGGGTCGGTTGCGAGTGTGCAAGAGAGTTATCACATATCACAACATCATCATTACCATCTCGCCCCACCCTATCACAGATAGATAGATAGATAGATAGATAGATAGATAGATAGATAGATAGTAGATAGATAGATAGATAGATAGATAGATAGATAGATAGATAGATAGATAGATAGATAGATAGATAGATAGATAGATAGATAGATAGATAGATAGATAGATAGATAGATAGATAGATAGATAGATAGATAGATAGATAGATAGATAGATAGATAGAACAAACGAGCTTTTTTTTGAAAGGGTTAAGATTTGGGCACGCAGGCCCGTCTGACATTATGCCCTTCCTCTCTCTCATCATTTATACTGTATCCTTTCATCCTCACATTTACTTTAAAAGAAAAGATTCATCATTGATAGTTGATAGAGTTCTTATGAAGGAAGTTCACTTTGGCAGCGTACATATTTTTCACTTTGCTGCCAATAGTAGTTTCTGCTTCCGTTGATGGGTTCTGTATACGCTGCTCTCGCTCGTCGCTGGAATAGGTTAAAGGCTACGCACGTTCCTAGAACGTCAAGGAGTAACTACCAAGCTGGTCCTTCGTCTGTCTATGAGGCCCTCTTATGATGGCGTCTCGCACAAAATCAGTCTACTTCTACCTTCATTTGATTCCAGAGATAGTACTTTCTGCTGGTACCATCAATAACTATGATAAAGAGTAGAAACGAAACGCTCTCCTCAGTATTGCGTTTCCCGACACATACTTATGTGCCCCCCCCTCCCCTTTCCCTCTTCTATTCTACCATCCTATTTATCGCAGAATTTACCCTCGATGAGAATTAAATTTAATCCCTCGGGATAAAACTTTCTTTACATTTAAATTGAATAGTTTTAGCTTTACATTACATTTAAATGGAAAGGTTAATAATACAGATATAGTCTGTTTACATCTCCACTGACTGAAACGTGTTCACAATATAAATTGAAAATGTTTTCATTTATGTTTACACCGATTTGAAAAGTTTGAAACTTTCATTAGTTTTAAAGTAAATATGTTAACATTGTCATTTAAACTTTTTTAAAGCTTGAAAACTTACATTAATTTTAAAGAGAATATGTTTATAGGGACATTTACACTGCTATGGAAATGTAAGTATTATACTTAAAATGTGCATCATTTCTTTCATTTTTCCCTTCCTGCTCCGTATGGAATCTGGGACTACTTTCTGCTTTCAGTTCTAATTAAGAAACTAGCAATAAAGCAATCACCAGCCCGAGCATTGGTGGTTCATGAATCATCATTCTATACGCTGAGGTTGACAGCCTCAAATGACTTGGACATCCACTAGCGATTTTCAAATATTAAAATTCACATGGTAGTATACATATATATGTTAGTTCACATGATAGTAATAAAATATTGAATGTAAAATAACAACCTGTGCTAATCCTGGCTCACAGACGTATTGCTCAGATGAACAAAAGCGACTTGAATCGCCCTCTTACACATTGTGGTAAAGGGGGATGATATAAATACTTTTAGGGGACTTAGTGTACTGACTGAGATCAGCTGTGAAGGTATCTGTATCTAATAGGTGTAGTGTTTTACAGATAACCTTACTTGCTACCACATTTATACCTCAGTCAGAATTATTCTGGAATATTGTGATGACTACGTTGAATGTCTAGGGTTATGTAAATGATGAAGTGTAAGTCACAACAACAACAGACAGATAAACATTTTAGTTTATTCCACAACACTTGACAACACTGTGACACTCACACACATTTAACACTCTATAAGACTATCTTAAATGAGTCAATGGTAAAGTTTCAAATATATATGTATTAATTACTTTCACTAATATATATCCTGATTCAACTACACAGTGAACCAGGAATCACAATCAAATGTAATCACAATTTATATGTACATAATTTATAAATATGAACCTTGTAGTGACATATTGTATTAGTATTATCCTATGTGTGTCAGTTGTGTAGCAGTACTATGAGGTAATACTGGTTTTGTTTTTCAAGCTATGTTGTTATTTGTCATCATGACTTCAAGTGTTTGTTTATCTTGGAAATAGTATGGGGAAAAGTTCACAGTTCCTATCAATTTAAACAAGGTATTGTCCCTCTGTTTTACTATAATGTCAATTTTAGAGGGGGGCACATAATGTTGAGCTCCTCTGGCCACAGAAGCTTATCTTTCGTGATGGCGGCAGGAAAAGACTCCTCTGCTCGATAGCTTCCCTGTGTTCTGGAGACACCTCACTGGTCACTATCTGGACCCAGGAGTATGCTGTCAGCCTCTAGATTCAGCAAAGCTCAGACCAGGTGCTGCTCAATAACTTTAGGACCACGGTCCCTGAAACAAGAAGGTTGTACCTCCTATTTCATATCTAATTTATAATCTATTTCCAGGCTGAACACAATACATAACAAACACTGAGTTCAGAGCGGTAGGCAAACTGCCAGCTTCATCTGAAACAATTTACACCAGTATACTCCTCCCTAATGGTTACTACGCCTCTGCAATTCCAGCATTAGTTCGTTCTAGTCAATAAGATAGGTGTCAGTGTACTGTTTGGCAATTCCATGCAGTTTTACTTTTCTCCGACACCTTCTATTCAGGTTGGAGCAATATATAGGCTTTGCCTCATGTTCGCTACTGAACCACACACATATACAGACATAAATTATCAATTTACATTCAATTTTCATTAAAAAGATATCAAATATTTCAAGCTTACCACAATTCATGGAAAAAATACACAATTACGTTGACTGGCAATGAGTATGGCACAAAATCCGACCTGCCGCTGTCTCAGGCTTTTATTTAGAAAAATATAAGCTGAATCTCAACGCACTGTTGCTTTAGAAAGTTTATTTGAAAATGTGGTGCTGAACTGACGCTTCTAATTGACTATATTGGCGGGTCTAACCAATCGTGCCATGTTTACACAGCTTTTCAAAAAAGTACCTCTACTACTGTTTCCCCTAACAACAACAAAATTAGTCTTTGTAGTCCGACTAATCGTGTTTCGCCTTACATTTACTGCGCTCCAATCAAATAGGATTTAACATGGGGACCTATTTCCCGTACAATGGTGGTTTCAAAATCTGCCACTGAGCGATTCTGATTTTGGTGTTGTCTGACACCCTCACTATTTCTTTTGGCTATAATTTGTTAATTCCTAGACTATTTGCGTAACACTTAACATATTATTTGTCAGCAAGTCCTAAGGAACCCAACTATATAAATTTTATGGGGCTAAGGGGCTGCGTTCAAAATATGCATTTTCTTCTACCTCCCGTTCACTTCGATCGATGTGGTGTCTGGGTACTGTCATGTTTTCAGACATAAAACAGTATAATGTCATATTTCCTAATAAGCATTTTTCAGGTTTTTAAACCTAACTCTCGTATGGGTAGTGTTTTTTTTATCACTGTCTATCTGAAAAAAAGTTAGTTAGTGCCTCATGCCTTTCGCGTGTTAGGGGTGGCATTAATTGTGTATCGCGAGACTGTGGTAGTATTGCCTGTGTTCCTCCGATCCGCCCTCTCTCTCCCTAAGTTCATCTGTCTTCTCATCACGCAGTGTATAAAATGAAATGAATGGAATATTAAATATAGGTCAGCTTGTGTATCTCAAGGTTTTTCTTAGAAATGCAGTACACGTTTTATTGTAGAAAGCGTGTATTGATGCAGTAGGCTTACTATCAACGTGAAAGCGTGAGAATATGCAGACGAAGCATAAAAAGGGGATCTCGAGTACCGTCATTGTGACAGCACTGTTGTTTACCATTCTTCTTGCCTTTTATTGAATTTATGTGTTAGGCTTTACATTTACCTGATAATTTATATATGTGGAGTAGAATTTCTCACGACAAATTCTCCCCACTTAAAACAGACGTTATATGTCAGTCTATAATTTTATATACACATAGAGAAATTTATTATTTTTCCTGGGGTTTAGGGTGATTCTCATCACACGGATGACGGCTTAAAAAATCCGCTCCCAGATTTGTTTTTCCACTTATATACTCTATGCTAAACTCAAATGGCTGCATCAGTAATGACCAACGGAGTAATCTAGAATTTTCATGTCTAGCCTGCGCTAGAAACGACAAGGGTTTGTGATCCGTTTGCAACTTAAATGCCTTCCCATACAGATAAATATTGAATTTCTTTATCGCCCATATTACTGCAAGACATTCCTTTTCGCTAGTTGAGTAATTGGTTTCAGCTTTATTCAACTTTCTGCTAGCATATGCCACTGGGCTTAATTCCCCATCCAATGCATCTGATTTCTGTAGCAGAGTCGCACCTAACCCAATATTACTGGCATCCGTTCTTACAATGAATTCTTGACTTAAGTCCGGTAATTTCAAAATAGGTTTGCTTGTGAGCTTTTCCTTCAATTCCTGGTAAGCGAATTCGCATTGTGGAGTCCATGTAATTCGATCTGTATGTCCTTTACGTGTCAAATCAGTTAACGGTGCACATATGGAATTAAAGTTTTTGATATACTTTTGGTAGAAACCACATAATGAGACAAAGGATCTCACGTCTTTCTTGGTTTGCGGTCTTGGGGCTTTCTTTAGTTTCTCTAAATTCTTTGGGTCAGGGGTCATGTTTCCCTGATAAACTGTGTGTCCCAAGAATTCTAATTCTTTACATCCAACGCAACATTTGGTTGGTCGGGCTGTTAAATTCGCTTCCCTAAGTCGATTAAACAGCATGTTCAGAGAGTCAATGTGTTCCTCAAATGTTTCTGTGGCTATAAGGATATCATCCATGAAATTTGTGATGCATGGATTATTCAGAGGGTCCAATATTTTTCTCATCATTCTAGAGAAGACACTAGGCGCATTCTTCAATCCAAATGGCATTCTGTTAAACTCATAGTGTCCTTCTGAGGTACTAAAAGCTAGGTATGGTCTAACCTCAGGCTTTACTGGAATCTGATAGTATCCTTTACTCAGGTCCACTTTTGAGAAATATTTAGCTTTATTTAGCCTGGCAAACAACTGATTTGTATCCGGCAATATATCCACCTGTCCTTCTGTAATAGCATTCAGTCTCCTGTAATCTATACAGAGTCTATGTTCTCCAGAGGGTTTCTTTAAGAGTACAACACTGGAACTATATGAAGATTCACTGTGTGAAATAATTCCTTCCTTCAACAAATAGTCTATCTCTTCCTTCAAAGCTTCCTCCTTAGCAAAAGGAATCGAATATGGTTTCATACAGACAGGTGTGGGGTCTATCAGTTTCATATCATATTCCAATAAGTTTGTATGCCCTGGTCGGTCTGTTAACACCTCTGTATGAGTATCTAGAACCTGTTGTACTCTCTTCTTTTGCTCTTTCGTTAAGTGTGTACTGATTTTCACATGTGCCGCTGTCTCACAGGGATGTAATGGATATTCAAATGATGAAAGTGGTTCCTTTTTCATCTCCATGGCGATGGACAAGGTCAACAAGTGTGTCTCTTCCTGATTTTCTCTTTCCAAATATTTCTTCAGGAGATTCACATGATAGATTTTTTCTTTCCCCTTCTTATCTATCTTATAATTTGTTCTAGACACCTTCTCTAGAACTGTATATGGACCTTGCCATCCAATTTGTAACTTATTCTGGCTACCGGGCAGAAGAAGCAGTACCTTCTCTCCCACAGCCAAATCTCTGTCTTTAGCTTTCCTGTTATAGTAAGCAGCATGTTTTTTCCTGGCTTGTCTCAAATTTTCATTGGCAAGTTTCCAGCCAGTTTTTAAACGAGTGGTCAGCTCATTCACATATTGGTATGAGGATGTAATAGTTTCCTCTGCCTTTTCATCAGTCCACGTTCTTAACAGCGCTTCCAGTGGACCTTTTATTGGCCTTCCAAATAATAATGTTGCCGGGGCCATTCCGGTTGAACTATGGGGTACCTCCCGATAAGCAAAAAGGGCGGCGTGAAGGTACTGATCCCATGTATCTGGTTTTTCGTGTGCCAACTTTCTCAGGATCGACATCAACGTGCCATTAAATCTTTCCACTTGGCCGTTCCCTTGGGGGTGGTACACACTACAATGGAAGTGTTTGGCCTGGAAGATCCTGAAAACTTCTTCTGTTAGTTTCCCCTTGAACTGAGAGCCATTATCAGTCAAGATTTGATTGGGAAAGCCTAACCTTGTGAAAATTGTGAGCAATGCCTCTGCCACATGTTTAGAATCAATCGATGACAGGGATACTGCCTCTCCCCACATAGAACAAGTGTCCACCAGAGTCAGAATGTAGCTGTTCCTTCTCTTGGTTCGGGTGAGAGGTCCCACAAGATCCACGGCAACTCTCTCAAAGGGTGTTCCCATTATGGGCATTTCCCCCAGAGTTGCTGGTGCAGTCCAATGTTTAGGTGCTACTCGTTGGCACTCTGGACAGGATTTTACATATCGTTTGATATCTTCAGTTATCTCTGGCCAGAAATAGTGACAAGCTATACGCTGTCCTGTTGCGCTGATCCCCATATGACCACTGAAGGGAATCGCATGCCCTAGTTCCAACACTTTAGTCCTATATGAAGTGGGAAGGACCAGCTGTCCGTGACCATTGGATTCCGATCCAGCCTTCCTATATATCAGCTTGTTCTTCATATAAAACTCTCCCTTGCCTGGAGGTGTATGGGTTTTGGGCAACTTCTTGAAACACGGCTTGAGTGTTTTGTCCTCAGCCTGTGCCTTCCTCATCTCATCTGGATGAGTATTTATTGGATTATCCTCCTCCTTTTTAGACTGTGATCTGGTCTGCACTGTTGCCAATATCACAGGTCTCTTGGGATTCCCCAAGAAGACATATCTACACCCCAATATCAGAGGGTAGATTGGCTCATTTATCACTGCTGCTTTTATGATTCCTTCCACATATCGCGTTTTCACCTTTATCCGGGCGACGGGAAGTGTCATGGTAGCTACATCTTTGGTTGCAGTTTGAATCTCCACTGTTTCTGTGGTGTATTGATCTGCCTGCACCAGGTGAGAACTCACAACGGAATCGTAATCTAAACCGGTATCATATAAACACCTTATAGTGACACCATTACAGATGACATCTTCACACACTGGGGGGTGGTATGGTTCCTGTAGTTCTGCAGGTTTTACCTTTTTTTCCTTTTTTCCAGATGTCATAGCAGCACAATGAGGAGGTTTCCTTCTACAATGGTCAGTGTCATGATTGTTCATCTTACAATTTTTACACCACCTTTTCCCTTGGTTGAAAGATTTTCTTTCATCATATTTCCTTTCATCGAATTGTGGGGTTTTATTTTTATTGTCATACCGTGGCCTATCAAACTGGTGCTTACCTTTGTTTTGATCTCTAGGATAAAATTTATTAAAGTTCTGTGGTGCCCTAAAATTTTCTACCTGTTTCTTTTTTTTACCTGATACCTCTGCCTGAGCTGCCTGATACCTTTCAGCAACATTTAGCAACTCACTCAGCCTCTCTGCACCTTGTTCCATGAGAAACTTTCTCAGGTCTGGAGCCATGGACTCTCTTAGTTGTTCTATAAGGACCATTTCCTTAAGATCTTGGGTTTTCCCCAGAGAAGTCCATTTCTCCAAGTATGTCTCTAACCGGGCAGAGAACTGGTGATAGGTTTCACCTGACAGTAATTTAGCATTCCGAAATTTTTTTCTATAAAATTCTGCGTTCTTTTCATATCTTAACAAAAGAGCCTGCTTTAGCATGTCATAATTTTCTTGATCACCTCTGTTCATTTTGGCAAAATCTTCATAAGCTGCACCACGAAGCCCTTGAGATAACTTTAAGCTCCACCTTTCTCTCTCTAACCCATATGTGGTAGCTAATAGTTCATATCTATTTAGATAGCTCTCAATATCATCGTCTTTCTCAACAAAACGATCTAAATGAAAATTCATAGCTGAGGTTGAGGCTCCCTGGCTAGCAGTGGCATCAGAGGTAAAGGGACTGGCACCATTTTCAGGAGCATGGCCTTGAAACTCAAACTCCCTTAATCGTAACTCATGTTCCCTTTGTAATCTCTTCTCCTCCTTTTCTGCTTCCCTCTCTGCAGTCAATCTTCTTTCCTCGGCTTCCCTTTCTGCAGCTAATCTCTTGTCTTCCCTTTCTGCAGCTAATCTTTTTTCTTCTGCTTCCAATTTCTTAGCCTCAGCCTCAATCTGCAGCCTCTTAGTCTCAGCCTCCAACTTTCTTTCAGCCTCTTTTTCTAATCTTCTTTCTTCCCGTTCAATATATTTGTCACATTCAGCAGTGACATAAGCAATCATAATTTGCCCGTCCATTCCTAACTCTTTCGCAGTCTGCACAGCAGCAGATCGAAATTTGGCCAGGTCCGCCATTTTCTAACAGGTAAATGTATAAAATATTTAACTAAACAATACAATCTGTAATTACTTATCCAAGGACACCACAGGCACTGAGAGCTCAACGTTATTTATTTCCACCCAAGGATACCTTTTAATTCTTATTATTCCCAATATATATAACAGGAGAAAATTCAATATCCCGGACGAGCCCCCAATATATGTGGTAAAGGGGGATGATATAAATACTTATAGGGGACTTAGTGTACTGACTGAGATCAGCTGTGAAGGTATCTGTATCTAATAGGTGTAGTGTTTTACAGATAACCTTACTTGCTACCACATTTATACCTCAGTCAGAATTATTCTGGAATATTGTGATGACTACGTTGAATGTCTAGGGTTATGTAAATGATGAAGTGTAAGTCACAACAACAACAGACAGATAAACATTTTAGTTTATTCCACAACACTTGACAACACTGTGACACTCACACACATTTAACACTCTATAAGACTATCTTAAATGAGTCAATGGTAAAGTTTCAAATATATATGTATTAATTACTTTCACTAATATATATCCTGATTCAACTACACAGTGAACCAGGAATCACAATCAAATGTAATCACAATTTATATGTACATAATTTATAAATATGAACCTTGTAGTGACATATTGTATTAGTATTATCCTATGTGTGTCAGTTGTGTAGCAGTACTATGAGATAATACTGGTTTTGTTTTTCAAGCTATGTTGTTATTTGTCATCATGACTTCAAGTGTTTTTTTATCTTGGAAATAGTATGGGGAAAAGTTCACAGTTCCTATCAATTTAAACAAGGTATTGTCCCTCTGTTTTACTATAATGTCAATTTTAGAGGGGGACACATAATGTTGAGCTCCTCTGGCCACAGAAGCTTATCTTTCGTGATGGCGGCAGGAAAAGACTCCTCTGCTCGATAGCTTCCCTGTGTTCTGGAGACACCTCACTGGTCACTATCTGGACCCAGGAGTATGCTGTCAGCCTCTAGATTCAGCAAAGCTCAGACCAGGTGCTGCTCAATAACTTTAGGACCACGGTCCCTGAAACAAGAAGGTTGTACCTCCTATTTCATATCTAATTTATAATCTATTTCCAGGCTGAACACAATACATAACAAACACTGAGTTCAGAGCGGTAGGCAAACTGCCAGCTTCATCTGAAACAATTTACACCAGTATACTCCTCCCTAATGGTTACTACGCCTCTGCAATTCCAGCATTAGTTCGTTCTAGTCAATAAGATAGGTGTCAGTGTACTGTTTAGCAATTCCATGCAGTTTTACTTTTCTCCGACACCTTCTGTTCAGGTTGGAGCAATATATAGGCTTTGCCTCATGTTCGCTACTGAACCACACACATATACAGACATAAATTATCAATTTACATTCAATTTTCATTAAAAAGATATCAAATATTTCAAGCTTACCACAATTCATGGAAATAATACACAATTACGTTGACTGGCAATGAATATGGCACAAAATCCGACCTGCCGCTGTCTCAGGCTTTTATTTAGAAAAATATAAGCTGAATCTCAACGCACTGTTGCTTTAGAAAGTTTATTTGAAAATGTGGTGCTGAACTGACGCTTCTAATTGACTATATTGGCGGGTCTAACCAATCGTGCCATGTTTACACAGCTTTTCAAAAAAGTACCTCTACTACTGTTTCCCCTAACAACAACAAAATTAGTCTTTGTAGTCCGACTAATCGTGTTTCGCCTTACATTTACTGCGCTCCAATCAAATAGGATTTAACATGGGGACCTATTTCCCGTACAATGGTGGTTTCAAAATCTGCCACTGGGCGATTCTGATTTTGGTGTTGTCTGACACCCTCACTATTTCTTTTGGCTATAATTTGTTAATTCCTAGACTATTTGCGTAACACTTAACATATTATTTGTCAGCAAGTCCTAAGGAACCCAACTATATAAATTTTATGGGGCTAAGGGGCTGCGTTCAAAATATGCATTTTCTTCTACCTCCCGCTCGCTTCGATCGATGTAGTGTCTGGGTATTGTCATGTTTTCAGACATAAAACAGTATAATGTCATATTTCCTAATAAGCATTTTTCAGGTTTTTAAACCTCACTCTCATATGGGTAGTGTTTTTTATCACTGTCTATCTGAAAAAAGGTTAGTTAGTGCCTCATGCCTTTCGCGTGTTAGGGGTGGCATTAATTGTGTATCGCGAGACTGTGGTAGTATTGCCTGTGTTCCTCCGATCCGCCCTCTCTCTCCCTAAGTTCATCTGTCTTCTCATCACGCAGTGTATAAAATGAAATGAATGGAATATTAAATATAGGTCAGCTTGTGTATCTCAAGGTTTTTCTTAGAAATGCAGTACACGTTTTATTGTAGAAAGCGTGTATTGATGCAGTAGGCTTACTATCAACGTGAAAGCGTGAGAATATGCAGACGAAGCATAAAAAGGGGATCTCGAGTACCGTCATTGTGACAGCACTGTTCTTTACCATTCTTCTTGCCTTTTATTGAATTTATGTGTTAGGCTTTACATTTACCTGATAATTTATATATGTGGATTAGAATTTCTCACGACACACACGACTTGGGTATCGATAATTTAATAAGTTCTTCTCAGTTATGGCGAAATGAATGGAATATTAAATATAGGTCAGCTTGTGTATCTCAAGGTTTTTCTTAGAAATGCAGTACACGTTTTATTGTAGAAAGCGTGTATTGATGCAGTAGGCTTACTATCAACGTGAAAGCGTGAGAATATGCAGACGAAGCATAAAAAGGGGATCTCGAGTACCGTCATTGTGACAGCACTGTTCTTTACCATTCTTCTTGCCTTTTATTGAATTTATGTGTTAGGCTTTACATTTACCTGATAATTTATATATGTGGATTAGAATTTCTCACGACACACACGACTTGGGTATCGATAATTTAATAAGTTCCCTCTCTGACTTCTTGTGTGGTCCTTCAGTTTCCTCAGTCCGGGTTTCCTTATTTAATATGAAAGAGATTTCCTGGGCTATGAAAATTCGTTAACAATTCTCCAATAAAAAATGTCCGGTATGTTAAGAAGGAATTCTGAATTCTAGACTTCACTTCTAGCGCGGTCTGGGATCTTGGCACGCGATCTTTACAGTGGAATAACACTGAAATGTATCAGGTTATTTTCCCGGTCTCCCACGCATATATCTGTTATAAAGTTAGATAAAACGCTCCAATCATGTTCAAACAGGCGGGTGAAGGTTGTGGTACTTTCAAAATATTCCACGTGAAATAAGATGCGTACGGGAAAAAGGTCACATATTACCATATATGGCAATAAAATATACGAGGCCTTGCGAACATGTCGATAACCTCATATGTCAACGTGTGTCAAAAGTAACAATTCATTACTTTATCAAAAAGTATTCTCTTATCTGTATCTATCTATCAGTTGTCCCCGTATTCCAAGTTTTGGTGATGCGCGCTCTCGTCTTATCGGTGATTAGGCAGTTAGCGCCCGGCCATGTACGTGTTAATCCGTAGCAGCCAAGCTTGGTACAAAGGGATTTTACCAACCTGCGTCCCGTAATATTTTCTCTACCTCTGCTTGCAAATGTGAGGTGTTATTTATCCACAAGGAGTGTCAGATAACAGACAAGACACAATATACTGAAAGTAGTGAAAGAATACTTAAAAATAATCTGCTACATAGTATAGAAAGGAAGAAAGAAAGTGCGACAATTGAAAGCACGTAATAAAATCATTACCACAAATGCACCTATTACTGCCGGAGTGAAACATAGATCGAGAAGGGCGTCCCATTCTGTCACAAAATTAAATACATAAATCTTTGTCACCTGTTTATAACTGTGGCCGACGAAGGGTAAAACCCGAAACGTCCCTTGTTTCATGTAAACCGTTAATTTGTAGAACTGATTCAATACCGTTTTATTGGTTTATATATATATATATATATATATATATATATATATATATATATATATATATATATATATATATATATATATATATATATATATATATATGACTTCTGGAAAGACAGATTACACTGGGAAAGACTAGAAACTAGCTGACCGGGTTAGCACCCCGTAAGCTGTATTCAATTGCTACAGGACCCAAAAATGATAGATGCCCACAGGATTCACCAAAAGTGAATTGGGGGGCAGGATAATGAATCCACAGGCGCCTCATTATAATCGACCAGACCCGTTACACGGACTTCGAGCTCTGAACAACGGCTGGAATTTCCATGTGCCTTTGGTAGGGAATTCTCTACTCAAAGAGGAAAGAAAATCCACAGAACGAAAAAGGGGTTTGGGAAGTCATCAGGGGGAGATCAACAGCGCTCTGTCTCGACGGATAAGACGTTAGAAGAACGCAGCCAGGAGTCAATCCACAGTGCTGAGTACATTCAAGTTGATCTGCCAGATGATGACCTCACACGCTTCTTGGACGGGAAGAGAGATGCAATCAAGTTTCCACCTGCCATTGCAAAAGGGCTTTGGGAACAGCTGGACGAATCCTTGGCAAAATAGTTGAATAACAACCTGAAGCAGATAACTTTGGAAAAGAAGCTGGAAATCTTCGGCGACATAATATATCTGCACTATCGCAAAGGGTTCGGAGTGAGGGAGGCAAGGGAAAGTAACACACCACGAAAAAGTAGAAGACAAATTAAAATAGAAGAAATCAGGAAGCAGAAGAAGCATGTTCAAGAACGCAGTTGCCACAGAGAAGGACGGGTTGCGACAAGTTTGGAAGCACCTGAAAGGCCAACATAATGCCCTTTGTAGAGCAGAAAGGTTGTGCAGGAAGAGAAGGAAGACTCGAAGGGATAGGGAACGATTCTTTAGGGAGCCCTTCAAGTTTGCCAAAGAACTGTTTAAGCAGCCACGGTCGGGAAAGCAAGACATCAGGAAAAAAGACCCGGAAGAACAACTTAGAATGACATATTCAGATGGTCGCAAAGGAAAGAAGACCCGAAGAACAACTTTATTTTCATAAGGGTTGAGAGATTGGGCAGTCGCCAAAGAACTGAATTCATTTAAGCAGCCACGGTCAGCAGCATGGCAGGAAAGAAGACCCGGAAAGATAGATAAGCCAGATAGATAGATAGATAGATAGATAGATAGATAGATAGATAGATAGAGCCACTCAGCAGCATGGCAGGCCTTAATTGGCCAAGTAAGCCAGGAGCTGAATTTAACACCAAGCCCCCCAACGGTGCAAGAGGTAGAAAGCATTGTCCAGAAAGCTCGGTGCAAGTCAGCTCCAGGTCTTAATGGTGTTTTATATGTGGTGTATAAGAGATGCCCTGAGGTGCTCAAACGACTGCTCCGTTTACTGAAGATTGCGTGGAAAACCCAGCTTGTAAGCAAGGAATGGAGAAAGGCGAACGGTGTCTACATCCCGAAGGAACAAAATTCCACAGACATCAGTCAGTTCAGGCCAATCTCACTACTCAATGTGGAAGGGAAGATATTCTTCTCAGTTATGGCGAAAAGACCCACTACATACCTCCTGGCAAATGGGTACATTGACACTACCATTCAGAAAAGAGGTATCCGAGGTACACCAGGATGTCTAGAGCATGCCACAATGATCTGGGAAGCAATCCAAAAGACAAAGTCTGACAGAACAAACCTCCATGTAATCTGGTTGTATCTAGCAAATGCCTATGGATCCGTTCCACACCAGATGTTGTGGCAGGCCCTAGAAATGTATCATGTTCCACAAGATATTGCAGCAATGCTGAAGCTATATTTCGCAGGGTTTTCTGTCAGATTTTCAACCAGAGCGTACACAACGAAGTGTATTGGCCTTGAAGTTGGAATTGCGATGGGATGTACCATCTCTCCGATACTATTCGTGATGGCTATGCAGGTAATCCTCAATGCGGCTGAAGGAATGGCTGTAGGTCCAAAGCTCGGTGAAATGTGTCACATGCCACCACTCAAAGCATTCATGGATGACACAACAATTCTGACATCAGATGAACATCAGGCCCGGAGGATGTTAGCACGCCTGGAAGAACTAGTCAGTTGGTGCAGAATGAGCTTCAAACCCAAGAAGTCGAGAAGCCTATCAGTCAGGAAAGGGAAGAAAGCAGAGGTCATATTCACGGTTTCCAACCAAAGAATCCCTACTTGAGGAACCTGTTAAAAGTCTTGGCAGGGTGTACGATGCCTCATTAAAAGACTCGAAGGCAGTGCAACAGACAATAGAAATGGCAGACAGAGGATTACAGATCATAGACCAAAGCAGACTCCTGGGAAAGTTCAAACTGTGGTGCATCCAGTTCATGTTGATACCGAAGTTGCTGTGACCACTGCTTATATATGAAATAAGCACAAGTACAGTGGAAGCTATAGAGCAGATGGTCAACAAGTTCATGAGAAAATGGATAGGGGTACCTCCAAGTCTGTCAGATGTAGCACTGTACTGCAAAAAGTGAAAACTTGTGCTTCCCTTCAAGTCAGTTGTTGAAGAGTACAAAGTTGGAAAGGCAAGGTTTGCAATGATACTACGCGAGTCAGCTGATGACGTGGTTAAGTTCATTCAGCCCACACTGAAAACTGGAAGGAAGTGGAGAGTGGAAGAAGCTGTTGATGCTACCCAAGAGTCACTCAAACTGAGGGAGGTAATCGGATAAACACAAACGAATAGACGGGGATTGGTCATGGAAACATCTGCTGGTAGTCCAAGGCATCAAGCAGGGAGCACAGAGACATGGTAGTTCAGGAGATACGAGGAGCTGAGAATGATAAGAGGTTGCAAAAAGCAGTGCAGCAGGTCCAACAAGGCCAGTGGACTACATGGGAAGGAACGAACGAACGAACGAACGAACGAACGAACTTTATTTTCAAAGGGTTGAGAATTGGGCACGCAGGCCCGTCTGACATTCTGCCCTTCCTTTCTCTCACCTTTCATACTGAATTCATTTATTCTCATATGCATTTTACATATCAAATTCAAGGAATTCAACGTTGTAAAGTAAAATAATAATATAGCACACTCATATTAACATTAATTACTTATAAGCATGACATAACATATGTTGAAAAGTACAAACATTATCAGAGATAGATAGATAGATAGATAGATAGATAGATAGATAGATAGATAGATAGATAGATAGATAGATAGATAGATAGATAGATAGATAGATAGATAGATAGATAGATAGATAGATAGATAGATAGATAGATAGATAGATAGATAGATAGATAGATAGATAGATAGATAGATAGATAGATAGATAGATAGATAGTTAGATAGATGGATAGATAGATAGATAGATAGATAGATAGATAGATAGATAGATAGAACGAACGAACGAACTTTATTTTCAAAGGGTTTAGAATTGGTCACGCAGGCCCGTCTAACATTCTGCCCTTCCTTTCTCTCTTCTTCCATAGTTAATCTATTTATTCTCACACGTATCCTAAATGTTACTTAAATAATAAAATAACAAGAAAGTACAATAAAATAAAATCCCAACATTGTAACAGTACAATAACAGTTACACAAATTTACAGATGCGTATCATAATTTATACTAAACAGGACAAAATTAACTTTAAAACCTACATATGATGTTATGTAATAATAATAATAATAATAATAGCCCCTTCAGTCATAACTGACTATGGGAATGCGCCCCTGAGGTGACAGCGTAATTATTTAAGAACATAACGAAATTAGGGTGGCATATAATCTGCACTCATGATGTATTTGAAAAGTCTGTGATTGAATGAATATGGACTAAGAGTATTTTTTAAGTCGTGTGGAAGAGTATTCCACAGATGAGCAGCAGAAAAAGCTAAACTTTTCTTGAATAAGTCGAGCCTAGGCTTGGGCATGTGTAATTTATTTAAGCGTTGACTGCGTCTTCCGCTGTATTTGAAAATAGGCCACAGATACGTTGGAGCATTCTGTGACAAGATTTTGTGAATAAATTTGGCTTTGTTGAAGAGAAGGCGCTTTCTTAGTGGTAATATGTTAAGATATGTATATGCGTCTACACACTGTGTGAGGTTTTTGTCTGAAATTAGGCGCACTGCACGTTTTTGTAATGAAAAGAGTCTTTTAGTGTTGGACATGGTGCAGCCATCCCAAATTGTGGAACAATAGTCTAGATGTGTTTGTATCTGGGATGTATAGAACATTTTTCGTGTCTCCTCATCTAGGAAATGTTTGATTTTAGCTAACTGGTAAACTTTTTGTGCCGTTTGTTTGGTCAGTGCTTGTACATGCGAATTCCAACTTAAATGTTGGTCAATTATGAGTCCTAGTGTTTTATATTCATTTACATTTTCAATTAAAGAGGTTCCAATGTAGAGCTGAAGTGTTGTTTTCGGCGAGTTTTGTAATTTTTGTCTAGTTGATATTATCATACATTTTGTTTTAGTGATATTTATTTGCATGCAGTTTTCATTGCTCCACTTAATAAGATTGTCTGTGTCGCTTTGTAATAATATTTCTAGCGTGTGCAACTTTTATCACTAGTATAAATGGTACAGTCATCGGCAAATAGGTCGCAGGATGAGTGCTCGATGTGTAGTGGAAGGTCATTTATGTAAATGGAAAAAAGTAGAGGGCCGAGAATAGAACCCCTGAGGAACACCAGTGTCAATAATAGTTGGGCTTGACAAGGAGTTATTGTACCACACTACTTGCTGTCTGTCGGACAGGAATGATTTAAGTAATGTCACTAGTTTAAAGTTAACTTTCATTGTTTCTAATTTTCTTATTAAAACAGCGTGATCTAACATATCAAATGCTTTCCTAAAGTCTACAAAGATTGCTCCACATATGTTATCGTTATTTATGTTTAGGTGCAAGTTGTCTATCATCTTAGTTAGAGCTGTGTGGCATGAATGCTTTTGTCGAAACCCTGACTGACTGTCAATTAGCAAGTCATTGCTAACTAGGTAATGTAGTGTTGCTTTATGTATGTGTTTTTCTAGTGGTTTAGAAAGCGATGATAAAAGAGAAATAGGTCTATAGTTACCAAGATTACTGTTATCTGACGAGCCAGGTTTGAAGAGAGGATATACTTTGGCAATCTTAAAGGCTGAAGGAAAATAACTTTTAGCAATACATTGATTATATATAAAAGTTAGTGAATCACTAATAGCTGGTGCGGCGTAACGCAGTATTCGATTACTAATTCCGTCAAGCCCTGATGAGCTATTATCCTTAAGGCCAATAAGATAGTTATACACTTCATTAACTGTCATAAAAGGAATGTCGGGTGGAACTGAGTTTGTACATTTGTTTTTACAGAATGCTGAAAGTTTGTCTAAGTCACTACAGGAAGGTGGTATTGTGGATTTCAGACCGTTTATTTCTGCTTGAAAGTGATTGCTGAAGTCGGTGCAAGTAAATGAAGTGTTGGAAGAGAATGAGTCTGGTGCATTACGTTTTTTCGCTAAGGTGTTAATTGCCTTCCATATTTCCTTACTATTTGATTTGTTCTGAACTATATTTCTAAAACGATTTTTCTTTTCTTTCCGAATTAAATATTGAACTTTGTTCCTGTATACCCTGTATGTGTTGAGGTCCTTATTTTTGTGCGCTTGATCTCTCTGCCTCATAGCCTCCAACACTTCCTGCGTGATCCACGGAGATTTTAATTGTCGTTTGACGCGAATTTCCTTAGCTGGTACGTGCGTGTCAAAAACATTATAAAAAATTTTTGTCCAGTATTCAATAGCGTCATCCGGATCAGGAAGTTGGTAAACACGGGCGAGAGGTGCAGTTAGCAAGTCATTTAAAAATAATTCCTTACTGAAATGTTTGAAACTTCTAAATTTGATACTTACATGTTTATTTTTCGGAACTTTACATTTATTCTTTGACCATGTACAGCATACTGGATAGTGGTCACTCATTGCAATATTAGGGACAGAGCATTCTATGATGTTTTCTGGGCAAGTTACGTAGATGTGGTCGATTAGTGTGGTTGATGCTTGTGTTACTCTTGTAGGCTGGTTAACTATTTGTTTTAAGTTGTACGATAATATTATATTTTTCCATGTTAGATTTGAATTGTGTATATCGATGTTGAAATCACCAAGAAGAACAACCTCCTTGACTGTGGCAAATACATTGTCCATCATTATGGTGAAATCTTCGTACCATATAGGTCCTGCACTAGGATTTCGATAAAGATATCCCACCAGAAATGGGCCCTGATTCGGTAGCTTTATTTCCAACCATACACATTCTATCTCTGCTGTCTCTAAGTCGTTTCTGCGGCGAAAATTAAGGGAAGTGGAAATATAAACTGTTATACCTGTCTCTTGTTTTTTGCTTGCGTCTCGCCGAATAGTTTTAAAACCATTTAACGCAATGTCATCGTCTGTTATTCTGTCATTTAGGCGACTTTCTGAAAGTCCAAAAATGTGAAAATTATTACTTAGAATGTATGTAAGTTCGGGGAGTTTACCTAGAAGATGGTAAATATTCAGATGACCAAGTCGTAGACCATCCTTGTGAAGCCACGGTACATAATTACCAGCCATGCTTGTATAGTAAAAAGAAAGATATATTTTAAAAAAATATAAAAAAATATAATTAAAAAAATACAAGTTAAAAAACAGTTAGGCTATGCACACAAAAAGCGCAAAATATTTTTTACGAATTAATACTTCACCAAGGAAGTGGAATTCAAGAAATGAGAAATTGCAGAAAATACAATATTAAAATAATTAATACAACTAATAAAAAACAATTTCAACTGAGTATATGAAAATTGTCACAAAACAATCAGGCATACAACATATCACACCAGAACTGCTCAACACAACAAAGTGAAGTTAAACGAGAGATGGAAGAAATTAATAATAGTCACAAGTCAGACAAGTTAAGTATACAACACTTCACACCTTAACACCGAAAATTCTAACAAATTGAAGCTACGCGTGATAATAAGAAATTTAAATTGTAACGAAATAAGTAATCAAAGAAATTTTTTTTTTTTAGAGGATATTAACCTATAAAACTATTAAAAGTTCTGATTATTACCGTTGTATTAAAAAATCAACAAATGTTCAAATGGAGTGAAGGCTGTAGTAAACAGAGATTTAGTGAAGCAAAGTGTTTGTTCGTCAATAACTGACGTCTCTGCCGGGCATATAATAGGGATGACTTTGGGCAGACATCATTAATGCTTGTCTAAGTGACGCAGGGCTGAATTGCATCAGATAGACAAGTTCAGGGTTCCACTGAGGACGATAATAAGAACTAGGGGAGGAAGCATGGTGATCTCTGATTTCTTCCGTCCTTGTTGTAGTGTTGGTAGGAGTATTCTGCGCCTGGGACATTGGAATACTGTTGGTAGAGGTACCTGAGTGGGGCTGCTTTGTGACTAATGGGGGAAACATGGTATCATAAGATTCGGCTTCCTGATTGAAAGTGGCGTTGTGATAGCTGGAAGGCTGCCTGCTTGCAATAGGTGTGCTTCTTTGAGGGGTAGTGGGGTTTGTGATGCGTTGTAATTATATGTTGATGTCTCAGTAGATTTCGTTGCATTCTCTATATGGGTTGAGCTGTCTTGTTGTGTCCTTTCTGGATATTTTATGTTTTTGGCCAGGATACTGCTTCCCAGTGTGGATGTGTGAATTTGATCTCTGTAGAGTCGTTTCTTAGGTGCTCCTGAGTTAGATGTAAAGAATGGAGTATTGTTGATGAAGCCAAGGCCGTTTTGTTTACAATAGTTCTGTAGTTTTGTGTTGTAAGTGTCCGCTGTGCGACGCTGAAACCCATAGCATGGTGGTATGATTGATGAAATAAAGATGGAGGCTTTGGGAAATTTTTGTTTTATTGTAGCCACCAATCCTGAGGGGTTTAGGCTCTGCTCATTCATGATATCATTAATTCCTACGTGTAGTGTTGTTTTTGTTATCTTGTGATTAATATCGAACTTATTAATTATGTCCAGTAGTCTTTTAATACCAGCCCCCGGCACTGTCATAACTGAAACGATGTCTTCTCTTGTAGTGGACATTCTTTCACAATAAATACCCTTCAAGAGGGAGTCACCAATTACAATATGTGTAACGTCACTACGTATTTCTTCACTTTGTTTTCTATTAGATTGATGCTGCTGCCTTTTGTGGTGTTCTTTTTGTGGACTGTTGTGATGGCTCTGAGATTTGTGAATTTGGTTTTCGGGCACTGGAACGTTGTCTGGTAGGGATGCTGATACCTGCTCATTTTCTGTTGAACAATCCTCAAGAACTTGAAATCTGTTGGTAATTTGACTCCAATGGGATATGTTGTGTTTGTGAGTGTCTCTTCGTGTTTTTTGTGTACAGTTTGGTGGTGACCTTTTTGCTGATTTGGCGTATTTTTATGTATGGATTCTTCGCAATCTACTATTGTTTGAGGATGATCTGGTTGTCTTATCTTATAGAGTGAGAAGTCTCTCTGCAGTTTTTCGATGATGTCCTTCATGCTAGAATTGTCTTCCCTCAGAGATACTATCTCCCTTTTAAGAAGTTCGTTTTCGGCCTTGAGCGATGTCTGTATACTAGACATGAGATCACCAATTAAACTTCGTAGCGTGTCCTCCATATTTTGCATTAGCTCCTGGCAGCACGACACAGGTAACTTCGTGGTGTCTTCTTTTTGTTGCTCAAGAGATACAGTTTCAGCTTTTCGTATATTTTCATGGTCCATGGGGTATTCGATGGCCAACATAGGTTTAGAAATTGTAGGGGTGTCTGTTATTGTATCCAATACTGCAGAAGGTAGAATTTCTGATTCACTGTGAGACATTGGGTTGCAGCTGATGTTGAGAATGTCGTTGTCGGTAGTAAAGTCACTTATGCCTGGAATCATTGAGTCTACTGCCAAGTGGGGCATAGAAACAGCGGAGTCCATTTTAGTGTTTTCTAACTCAACATCAGTTACAATTTTTGCAGATTCTTTTAATTCTTCAAATTCTGTTTCTAGCCATGATTCGATAGCTGCGGCAGTCCCCTGGGTCATAATTTTGTTCTTAGTGTGATAAAGGTGAATTTTGAGAAGTGGTGTTGTTATAACGTCTTCTACTAGTGCACCATTTATGTCTGTTCTTGACTCTACAAGTCCTGTTTCGTAGAATTTAATGACAATGAAACGAAATGCCTCGTACTGAAAGGTGTTCTGGAATGTTATAGTTACACATTTTCCATGACTTGATAGCTTCAAGGTTATACCGGACCCTGTTCTACAACCTTTAAGTTTTAGGTGAATAGCCCTCTCTTTGTTCAAAGCATAGTTCTTTATGGTCGTTGATCTTAAACGAGCGTCCCTGGGGCCCACTGTTAGCTGCGAACTAACACCTTCTTCCAAGCATGACATTGTTACATTCCACCGGGCGTTTTGTTATCGGTGAGGAACATTGTATACCGGGAAAATTTTATGATGCTTGACGCAACGCTTACCAACAACTGACCTCTTGCTTTGGCGAAGGTCACATTCGGATGAGTCATGTAGTCATTGTTAAAAATATCCTCCAGTAACATAGAGAAAAAACTGATACACATTTCAACGGTATTCTATAAAATGTTACACATTACATTAACACAATATCATGTTTAAAAATTTCACCGTCTAATAACTAATATACTGATATAAAAATCCACGGAATGTGACTTAAACTTCCTGCGTTAATGCTGCGAAATGTGAGAGCAGATAAAAAACACGTCCGTCCATGACGAAGGGCATGACGAAGGAGCCCTGCAGAGGTCCTTGCCATGGAATGATATATGGCATATGGCACCTCTTAGGCTCAGCTTCGTTGTTAGATCAATGTATGACCTGCTGCCGTCGGCCACCAACCTTGTGAAATGGAGAAAGTCGGATGATGAGCAGTGCCCCCTGTGCCAGGGGAGGCAGACACTTGAACACGTGCTCTCAGCGTGTAAGGTGTTATTAGGGCAAGGGCGATACGCTTGGCGCCATAACAAAGTGCTAAATGAGCTTGCTGCGACAATAGATCTGGCTAGGATGAAGGCGAATAGCGAACCCAGGCCGAGCACTGCAAATACATACTTTATGATGGCAGGAAAGTCAGCACACTCCAAACCGAGTAAACCTAGTTGCAGTTTACCATCTCTTCTTGACTGTGCAAACGACTGAGAGATGGCGGTAGACCTACCTGGACGAGGGGCATGTCCATGTAGCAAAGTCGATTTTGCTGGAGAGGTTATGATGGTATCCTAAGAGAATGAAAAGGTGTCTGCTATAACCGTGTGAGGTCAAGCACATGTAGGTCTCTGACTCTATAAATGAGGATGATGAATTATGTGCAGAGAACCTACCGCTACCTCCCTAGGTCTCACACGGTCACTATTCTGGCTCTAGTGTATGGTGTATGGTGTACCTAGTGTCTAGGGGAGAAATGAAATGATGGTACACAATAATCAAACACTTTAAGTTTCTATAAAGAAGATAATAAAACTAGCAGTTAAGTTTTTCTTTGAACAAATCTTCTTTACAATTTATTTTGCCTGTCCATTCATAGCTTGTGGACAGGTCTTTGAAAATAAGGACAAGATAGTTTACAGAAAAGAACAATTAAAATTGTGGGACAATTTGCCCAATAACTAAAAAGTTATTATGTATTTATATATATGTCTTTCCTGTAGAAAATATTAAAAGAATTCACTTTATTCATATAAAGGGAGAGTCACTGTATATGAGGGCTGTTGTTCATCCTACCCCCATAAATGTCCTGTGTATTGTTTTGAAACACAAGAAAATGTCAGAGATGCCCCAGATGTCTAACACATCACCTGGGAGTCCTTGTTGTAAGATATTTCAATGTGTAGTTGCAGAAAGTTTCAATTTCACCACTCGCCAAAGCTCCTACTGTTATCTTCGACAGCATATAAGTCTGGTTGGAGACTGGTTGGCGTTTATTAGTACTCAGCAGGTTTCCTGTCACCAGCCGGCAACAGGAACATAGACCCTCTGCAACAAAAGGACACCCTGGCCTTTTATCTCTGATCACTTATTCTAACACTTAATTTCCTACGTGGGTATGGGGTCAGCCTCACGTGCCTTACAAGTGCACTAGCCCCGAATTGTACAGGACTCCCACCTTGCTGTGACCACACCTCAGGTCCTTATAGCAGATACGCCCCTGTACGTTCTCATACTTTTCCTCCATACAATAATGTGGAGTAACCACATTTCCTTTGATATGATATTCTCTTCTTTTCTTTTCAAATATATTTGCTTCAGGCATGTTAAACAGTGTTCATTGAACACAGACGCTTACTAATCTATTTTAATACAATAATATGACAACATAATCATAACAACATACATCAGTTAGAAACCGTTTAATGTGAGGACTCAACAATGTCTGCTCCCGGCATGTCCTTCACTTTTTCCCAATAGCAGTATCTAACTTTGTAGTTGGACCAAACATATTAAATTTCATAAAATATCCTTACCACAATCAAGAAATATATAAACAAATGACGCTGACTGTGTGAAGAAATGGCCTCAGCTTCCTCCGAACTGCACAGACTGTGAATTTATTCTTTATTTAAGTTTAAAATTAACTCAGCTGTTTCTCAGCGTATCTGAATACAATTTTTAGTTCAACCGGCAATGAATAGTCAAAGCCTTTTGCTAATATTTACTAGCACTGGCCAATCGAAATGTTCGACTACTCGAATTCAAAAGCAGTTTGAATGAAAAACCAAAATAATTTCAAATACTTTCTGCGTCTGGTGGTCGATTGGGCAGTCTGCTTTTGTCATGTCCGTAGATATTAGTATTTCTTCAATAACTTCTCTAATTCTGGGACTATCATATTATTTAAAGTACATTCTTACTCAGCGAACTCTACGTCATACTACCATATAATTTTTATGGGGAACTTCATAATGGTTTAACTTTTCAATTTTTGTCATCGTCAATCGTCAAATAAAATTTTGCACAAGACCGCCATCTTTCCTCTCCTTCATCTCGCTAGCATGTATTTTTCCAAATAACTAACTTGTTTTAGTTACGTCAGAAATGCTACCACTAGGAGAAAAATAAAATAGTCTGCGTGGTTTTGCCTTGGCTGGCTTTTCCACAGCGTGTGTATATGCGTTGCAGACTGTGTCAGCGAAGCGGGGTGTTGACGGGACGGGTTAAGAATAGGCGTTAATAATTAGTATTGTATCGTGTAATACTACCAAACAATGTAAGGATTACTACTAAGTTTTGCGTTAAAGTTGACAGAAAGCGTTAATTCAGATAGTTATTTTGCGGCACGCTTCCGCCAATCGTTAATTATAAGGCTAGACTACAAAGTGTATGCAGCAGATCGGGCAAATGTTAAATATTAGTAGTGTTTCTCGAAAACGAAACCAAAAGCGTGTCAGACTATTACCGTGAAATCGGTCTATAGGCTTAGCACTGTGCATAAAGCAGCGCTGCTGGCGTCGAAGATGCCAACCGTCAGACACATGCGGGCTAATGTATTTATTATCGTGTTATGCCTAAAACCGTACTGAATTGAGCGTTTATTCTCGCAGATTTTGCTACAGTCCAGAGAGTATCAGAAAATCGCGGAGACGGCCAGATATAGCGCTTCATTCTTCAGCAACGCTTTAGGTCATACTGATTGAACTGACTATGCCATTTGAATCCAGATTAAACGAGCAACATTCGTTCAAAGCGGCCAAGTATAGTGATCTGGCCGCGGATCTGAGACACGATGGGTTCACTGCAAGGGTCATGGCTGTTGAAGTGGGCGCAAGAGGGCTTGTGGCTGCATCAGTGTATGATTTATCGAAACTGTTGGGGCTGAGGGGACAGTCGAGAACAAGGGCACTGAAGAGGTTTAGTGAACCTGCCGAAAAGGCATCAGGCTGGCTGTGGAACAGCCGCAATGGGCAATGGAAATCGTGACAATAAACGCTGCGGTACAGAAAACACCAAAATTTCTCTAAGTCCACAATACGCTGAGCTTTTTGGTGTACTAGTGAAAGAGCTGTGACTGAGGGGCAACAGGCGGCGTATATTATAATGTGTGTCAGGCGCAGAATTTCAATGGCTAGCGCGCAGTTGATAGACTCGTCCGCTTCGCGGAGGTGTGCGTCCTTAGTTGTTATGTGCGACGGAACGAACGGAATAATTTGTCTTCTGTTGGTAATTTTCACAATTGCCTCCGCGGCTGGCGGAGTTGTGGATTTTAAAGTTGTTACCATAAGTGAAATGGGTTCATTTTCGATACAAGACAACAGGAGGCTGAGACGCTTGGGAGTCATGACCCAAGTGTTCCCGCCCCCCTTTGAGTGTAAAGAAGTATATCGGGCCGAAACACTTATCGGACGGGGGGACTTCATCTGATGATCAGATTGCTTCCTGTTGTATCGCTCTGTAAAAAGTTTCCTATTTCTTATATATATGTTACAAAAGTACTGTGAAACTCCCTGAAAAAGAAGCATCATTCTTCTATTGATATCTCTGCCAAGAGTCATCTTGAGCGAAGGTTGATACCATTGAACACCCTCATCCTGTTACTCGAAGTTTGACAAATAGTTGACCACTTCTGCAGAACAGGGGAGACAAAATGCGACATTATGACAGAATTAGGAATTAAAAGATTACATAATTTTCTAAGACCCACGACCTTACAATTAAAACGGACACAAGAAAACTGAATGTATTTAAAACATAATTAAATACAATTATATAGACCGTCCGAGTGGCAGAGTTCTTAGACTACTTTATTCTAGAAGAAAATGTACCGGGATCAGGGTACGAAACCTGATAACGTTCCAGGTCAGCCCACTGTAAATGGGCACTTGACTCTGCTCTTTAGATAAGGTACACAACGGTTGTGAGGAAAGGAATTAGCAAGTTGACATCTTAAAGCTGGAGTTAGTATATTGTAATATTTAACTAAGGTGACCAGACGTCCCGGTTTTTCCGGGGCAGTCCCGGTTTTCGACCATTTTTGATAATTTGTCCCGACTTTTTTTCGATGCAATCCGGGACGCCAATTTGTCCCGGTTTTGGACGAATTTGCCAATTTGGCATAAATCTCACAGATTAAAAAAAAACAAAATTATTATTCCGTGGCTGACGAGGGAATTTTTAATTATTAGTGAACTGGCGCCGAAACAGCACAAGAGGTTGTCAGGACCGCGAATTAGTTTTGTAGTTCCAATGTGATATTCGCAGTTATTTGAAATTTTAGGTAGTGGTAAAGTACCAAGATTTTGCGTATGGTATACGTATATTTAATTTAAACGGTGAACTATTTGTGCATATTTTGTTACTGTTGTAAGAAAATGGTACCAAAGAGTGATGCAGTTTCAATGAAGATTTATAAAAGGAATATCCGTTTATTAAAAAGAGTAGGCTACATCAAACTTCAATGTACGATGCAATATATGTGCCTCCGGGTTTTCCATAAGCCATAGTTGACGTGGTGATATTAAGAACCACATAAGCAGTAAGAAACATAAGAGAGCCGTCGTTACAGTTGCATCAAGCTCGTCGTTAACCACTTTCTTCAGAACTGATAAAATTGGTGACCAAGAAGAGCAATTAGCTGCTATAGAAGGCGCCTTTGCATACCATACAGTGCTACACAATCATACTTTCAGGTCTATGGACTGCACATCAAAATTACTTTAGGTTACTTTAGAGCCAAAATTTGCATGTGCACGCACGAAAAAGAAGCCATTATTCGAAATGTCTTGGCACCCCATATTCTAAATGAGTTAAGGTGTGACCTAGAAAAGTCTACATTTATTTCTGTACTGACAGATGCATCCAACCACAAAGAATTCAAGATTTTTCCTTTGCTTGTCAGATACTTTGATCACAGTAATGGAGTGAAAATTAAAGTATTAGAGTTAAAGTCATTGCCAGGTGAAACATCTGATATTGTAAGTAGTTTTCTTAATGACTGCATAACTGAAAATGGTTTAAACAGGAAAGTAGTTCGATTATGCGCAGACAACACAAATTCCAATTTTGGAGGTGCTGAAAGGAAAGGACAGAACAATGTTTTCAAAAAACTGCAAGAAAACCTTGGACATGGTCTTATAGGAGTTGGGTGTGCAGGCATATTTTCCACAACACTGTTCCAACAGCTGCAGATGTACTGCCTGTTGATGTCGAGCTGATTATTGCTAAAAATTTATCTACTCTTCAAATCATACACAGTACGAGTTGAAAGACTCAAGGAGTTGTGGGAGTTTGTGGAAACAGACTTCCAGATGATCTTAGGTTATGCTCAGACTAGGGGACTTGCTCTGCTGCCTGCAGTTGAAAGGGTTCTTCAGATGTTCCTGCCTCTAAAATCATATTTTCAATCTCAAGACAGATGCCCAGTTTTTATACAGACATTCTTTGAAAGTCCTCTATCTGAGGCCTGGCTTGTTTTTGTTCACAGTCAGGCCTCTCCATTCCACGAAGCAGTGCAAAAAATAGAGGGACAGACGGTCACTGTGTTTGAAGTCATTGACAGCATCAACAGGTTGAAAACTATTTTGAAGTCCAAACTGGAAGACTGTTTCTTGCCATCAAGAGTTAAGCTAATCCTTGAAAAGCTGGAAATGGAAAGACTTCCAAAGGAGGATGTGAAAAAGTTTGTTGCTAGCGTTTCTTCGTTCTATGAAACAGCTTTCAATTATTTGAATAAATGGGCTGCAAAAAATTTTCAAGACCTAGAATCCTACAGCTGGGTAACGCTGAACAGAATACCAATTTGGGCAGATATTGAGATATCATCATCACTAGTGATTCAAACATTACCTTCAGCCCACTTTACAGAAACTGAAATTTATGACGAATATGTCTATATGAAGCAGTTTGTTACTTCTCAGAAAATTAGTGAATGGAGTGCCAAAAAAACATTGCTACCACAACGTTGGATTGAAATAGTTTCCCATTTCAAAAACAATAATGTGACATTTTCAAATACAAGTGTATTTTGAAGTTGGCAGAGTTTTTTTTTCTGTCTACCTGGAACAAATGCTGCCACAGAAAGAGTGTTTTCTTTGATGAACAGCTTATGGGCAAGTGATAAAACACAGCTAGGTGTTGAAACTTTGAAAGCTATGTTGACAACCAAAGTGAACTGTGAGGAAACATATGTCGAGTTTTTTAAGATGCTGCTTGCAAAAAAGGACCTATTGATAAAAATCCACTCATCTGAAAAGTACAGTAACAGCTTCACCTTAAGTAAGGATTATTGATGTTTTTCTCTTTTATTAGTTTAAGTAGTTAAACTTATACAGTAAAATGTATGTTATTCAATGTTATTCAAATGTATATATACAATGTAAATTATTTTAAATTGACATCAACTTTATTTTTCCGGGACATGTCCCGACTTTTGACCTTTTCTTTACCCTTTTGTCCCGATTTTTTGCATTGAAATAGGTCAAATCTACTATTTTGTCCCGGATTAGGGTTTTGAAAATATGGTCACCTTATATTTAACACTTCACTACCTTACTGCACTGTCTACTAATATACTAACTTTATATTTTACCGCTTGTTTTACATCAAAACAATTATCTTTGTCACAACATGTGGTACCTCTCGCCTCTGAATTGACGAAGAAAGAATCGAGCTTTGCTTCACTTCCACACGTCTAAGATGGCGACTAATGTAACGTTGTTCTTAGCACTTTCAACGTCATCATGTACAAAATGGCTAAAGAAACAACAGCTGCGTTTACAAGTTCTACAACGCCGGCTTTCTTTAAGGGGTCCAGTTAAGTTGTAACCCCATGCTCCATAACGAGCAAAGATGGGTATAAAGATGGCAGAGTCTTGTTTGTTTTTTGAGAAGCACAGAGTCTTATTTTTTATTGTTCATGGAGGACATTCTTGTCACCAATAAATACATACAATTATTTCAATACGGCTCATCTGGCGATCTTTGGTCGAGAGCGGAGATTTAGAAATAAGTCACTAACGTAGTGTCACAAAGCAGACCTTGAGTGAAAATGTTTTGGAATCACCGATTGTATAGAATAATTATTTCAGAGTATGTTTAATGAAGACACTTAATGTTGCCTTCATCAGAGAAACAGCCAATGAAGTGATACTTTCCAACACGTGATACTAAACAGGCAGTATATCTTACATCTGCTATTCGTTATATTTTAACACAGCCCAGGTGGTCTGTTTTTGGCACGACTGTCTCACCAGAAAGCTACGGAACTAGTACACTTATCTTAGTTTGACAGTTTGATGTTAATAGCATATTAATAACTTCGTTAGATCCAACTCATTATAGTCACAGTGTGTGTTCGAATGTAGTGTTGATCATTTTACCACACAAGTAAACATTACAATTATAACGAAGGGAAATGATAATTGACTATTTTAACATAATTATAGCAATGCTTGTTAAACTTCGCGAAGAGATATTCATATACTTTAATACATAAATTATTCAGATGTAAGATCTTGGTACCTGATCTTTGACGTGTACTGTATATAAGATAAGAGCTGACACAGGCCGGCTTCAGTCTTCCTTGGTTTGAGTTAGACACTACCAGCCATGATGTCCTTGACGAGTCTCTTTGTCATCATCCTGACTTCATGTCTTACGACCAGGCATGTGACAGCTACAGGTGAGAGACTTTATTTGCTCTAAAAGACAGACATAAGGACTGATAAATACTTAAAAAGGCATACATGCATTCAGTGATAAATACATCAACAGATAGAACGGTAGATAGACAGACAGACAGACAGACAGACAGACAGACAGACAGACAGATAGATAGATAGATAGATAGATAGATAGATAGATAGATAGATAGATAGATAGATAGATAGATAGATAGATAGATAGATAGATAGATAGATAGAGAGAGAGATAGATAGATAGATAGATAGATAGATAGATAGATAGATAGATAGATAGATAGATAGATAGATAGATAGATAGATAGATAGATAGATAGATAGATAGATAGATAGATAGATAGATAGATAGATTGCCACGGAACTGCCTCCCTTGTTTTGCAGTAGTGGTCCAACAATGGCCAAAACTCAAGAGTATCTAATATGGGTCTTCAAAGGTGTCTACCATCGCACAAGATTACTTTTGGCAGAGTTGTAGATAGAAGGATAGTAATGCTTCAAGAGAGTTTTCATAAGATATTTCCGATGTCAAGAACAATGCTGCATTGGCAGGGCAATTGTTAACTTATATCGGTCCGCCGCCTGTTTTGAAGAATTAAGCAATTACTAATTTCAGCTAGTTCAAGCCCCCACCCTGATTTACTCAGTGCAATTCTTATTATTATTATTTAGTAGCTCTGATTGAGTGTATTTAGTAAATTGACTGAGACAAACATGCAGTACTTTTAACATGGCTAAATAGATGTTACATTTGTCTATATACAAATAACAGATTTAAGAGTCATTTAGGTTTTAACAAGGTTTTAAAGAGATGAATAATTAATAACAAAGTTTATCATCAATATTGTAATGGGAGTAGAAATGTATAAAGGAGGTCACTTGGCAGCTTTTATGTGTTACATAGCTGTCAGTGATGGTTATGCTCCTTCTGATGGTTTAGGTTCTTGGTAGACTGCCACGCTTGTCGCTGGTCAAGGTTGTACGGGGCAGCACGTTTCCAGAAGTATCAAGGAGAGTCTACGAAGTTGATCCCTCTTCTTAAAGCTCAGGCCACTTTTCCCTTCTTGTTTCAGACATAGTACCCTCAACTGGTACCACCAACAACTATGTTCAAAGAATAGAAACTAAACGATGTCCTAAGTATTGCGTTTTCCGACACATAGTTATGTGTCCCTTTCTCCTCTTCCACCATCCCATCTAATTCACAATTTACCCTCGATGAGAATTAAACTTAATCCCTCGAGAGGAAACTTCCTTTACATTTAAATTGAATAACTTTATATTTACTTTACATTCAGATCAAAAGGTTAATAGTATAGCTATAATATGTTTACATTAACATCTTCACTGATTGAAAAGCTTTGAAATTCTCATTAATTTTAAACTGCATTTGTTTACACGGATATTTAAACTGGTGTGTACTTGTAAATAATATAATTATTAGCATATCCTAATTTATATTAATCAAAATAAGTACTTGTAAATAATATAATTAGAATGTACATAATTTCTTTCATCTTTCCCTCCCTTCTCCATATGGAACTTGGGACTGCCTGTGCTTTTAGTTCACTGTAAGAAACTAGCAACAAAGCAGCCACTAGCCCCTTTGGTACATGGGTGTCCTTCGAGTCTCTTAAATTTGTCCGCTTGTTGTAGAACTCTGCTGTCACGTCTGTCCTCCATTGACTTTAACCCTGTAATGTTTTCCATATGGTTGATTTTTGTGGACTTTAGGACCCCTGTTATAATACGTGCTGCTTGGTTTTGGTGTCTGTTTACTCTGTCAAAACTTGACTTTGCTGCCGTCGACCAAGCTATGATGCCGTATTCCATAGCAGGTCTCACTCTGCCTGTGTACAGCTTTTTGAGGATATTCTCATCAGCATCCCATGTGGTACCAGCAAACATTTTCATGATGGTCATGCGAAGTTTTGCCATTAGCTGTATTTTGGTTATCTGTGATTTTCACGTCATTCGGCGGTCTAGTGTGATTCCTAAGTATGTTGGTGTTTCATCTTCTCGTACTGTCTGCCCATGTAGTTGTAGCTTTGCTTGCTGTGGTTTGTTGGACAAGGTAAAATAGTGTGTGTTGTTTTTTGTTCATTGATTTTGAGCAGCCACTTTCTGGACCAACTTTCAAGGGCTAGCAGTGAATCCTTGCATTTTTGCTGTGGTGATGTATTCTTCTGAAGTCCACATGGCCAGGTCATCAGCTTAGAGGGAGTTGTGGACATTCTTGTGGATGTTTTCTGTTATATCATTTATATATATATAAGGTAGAGTGTTGGGGAAAAGACCCCACCCAGTGGGACTCCATGTTCCATTGTAGTCTTTTTGCTTAACTGTCCGTGCACCTGCACTCTAGCTGTTCTGTTTATTATATAGTGACTGATCCAGTTATACATTCTTCCACATACTCCTTATTTAAGCATTTTAACTCTTAGCCCACACTTTATCAAATGCTTTCTCTATGTCTACCCAGACAGCTAATGCGTCCTTTCCTTCTTGGAAAGTGTTACGCCACTGTAATGGGCTTGTGGGTATATCCTCGGCTGAAGATGTGTCTTATTTGAGCAGGGTATTTGATTAATAAATTGATTGTCATCGTTTGGTTTTTCCCTTCCGAACCCTGTTTACAAGTTCATCAATATTATTGTTCTTTGAAGAGCAGTATCGTGATTAAACAGAATCATAGGATGAAAACATAATGCGTTAATAAGTTCCGCCAACTTGAGGATCAATCAATCAAATTAGTTGATAATCCCAATTCTCTTTTGAGTCCATCTGACAAATTTATTACATGAAAAATCACGAAGACACCATATATTATGGCATTGTTAATATATTCATTGATATAAAGCATTTCCACTCAGTGCAAGTCCAGTCCACAATTATAGAACGATAATTAATCGTCGTCAAAACGTGGTGAGCTGTGTATACGCGTTACGCCAAAGCAGTAACCAAAATTGAGACTCGCCCGTCTGCAACTATAGATCATAAACACATGATCAGAAATACTCCCGTATTTTGGACTTCAATAATTCCTGGGTTTTCTCTTTAACCGTCCTTACCTCACATATAATTAGGCCTGACCCTATAGCCAACATTTTTATAACGAGAATACTTGCACTATCAATAATTTGAGAGTTGAACAGAATTGCGTCCGTCTCGCTCGGAGCTTATATCAAAAGTGGGTGACCGTGACTTGTAGTCAAGCGTGACCATAACAATCCTGACACGTCATCAAGTTACTATATACTTCGCGTTCACTAAATACCGTGAAGCGTGAAAACCATTCTGTCTTTTAACAAACATCTCAAGCATCCAATGTGCAATTCTACAAGTGCTCACAATGTAGCAGACGACATTGTTAAAGACTATGTCGTAACATACCCTGCCCGACGGGGGGAAAAAATCTATTCTTTAGATTTTTCTATGAATTATCAAGATAATTATCATATAATTTTAATAATATGATATATGGCTATGAAGTTCTGCTAGGAACAATGTCTTAAGTCATGTCAACATAGTACCTATCATATAATACATGTCATATAACAAATGAAAATAATCCTAAGTTAACTAAAGAAGGAGTCAACTGTCAGAAAGGATAGTAACTAAGTATCAATGTAATCTAAAGTACGTGCAGTATAATAGAATATACTAACTAAATGTAAAATTAACTAATTAATTAATTTAATATGTGTAGTAAGTAATGGAGTGAAGTTATAATTAAATAAATCAAAGTATTGTATTAAAGTGAAGGAAGTAAAGAAAAATAAAGAAAAGTACGATAGAGAATAAATGATAGTTAAGTAGTAAGAAAGTAATAAGATTAAACTCAAATAGATGTGTAAGGAATTATCTATGTACTTAAATTAATGTATCAGTTAAAGAAAAGAAAATATATCGTGTTATATCATAATCAAATTCACATCATTAATTAACTACATTAATCGTAACTAATTATATCACTGTAGTACTGATTACAATGACCTGTGTCATCATATTTTGTTTTATATTTTATTTTTTTATATCCTTATATTTTTTTCACACTGTCTTTTATTTCATTCAATTCAAAAGTAATGAAATTTATATTATAAGTTCCGAAGATCAGTCTGTTCTTAGTTCTTTCCTGTGTGTGAACTATAGTTTGTTCTATAAAAACCGAAAATTAGTTCCACAATCGATGTTCTTGAAATTCACCGATCCAATATAAATGCATGTCACGTAACGTTCTATTCAAAGTTTTATCGATTATAGATTAGTAGACCATCTCTGATTGCTTTGGCGAGGTATGAAGACCGAACCAAGTACCTTGAAATTTGATTGAAGATGAGATCGTTCCATGAATATATGTTATCTATCGTAATGTTTTAAATCAATTATATTGTTTGACTATCAAGAGTTGGATCGAAATTTGCAAATTTCCGTAAGGAACGTAACTTCGTAGCTCCTTATGCGTAAACCGTAGATCTTGTTCTGAATCTGAACAAAACAAAACTTGAATATCCATTTCCTTTATGTTCGTTGAGTTGTTAGTTATCACTTGAATCTGATGGAAGTCGCGACAGTGAGTCTCCCATCACAGTTTCGTAACCTCGATATCACGAAACGTTTGATATACTGAAGACTTGAAATGCGAAATCGTACATTCTTGAAGTATACTACACTGGAAACGTAGTAAGTCGTATGATGTTGATAATAGGTAAAGAAACAATGAGTCAGTCGCCCTGTTCTTCGATCTTGAACCAGTTTCAGTAAATTTAGTCATAAAGGAGACCAATACTTGAGTACAAATTGCCTGCATCTGACGAAAAATAGTAAATTTAATTAATATCTTGCAACATTAAAATAGGTTGCGTGGAAGAAATTGACGAAATTCAATTAGAAATTTTGTTGCAGTCTGTATTGCCCGTGATCTTCGTAGGCATGTCTTTCCTCAAGAGGGAAGACAAGATACTAGCTCATGCTGCATTGGCTGAACATGAGTAGAACAATCAACGATATTACTGTCTATCGTTGGCATGGTAAAACAAATAAAGACAGAAAACATGTGTACAACAAGAAAAGTCGATACCCCATCTATATAGATGAAAATAGATGACTATGAGAGAGAATAACTGATGACTGCGTATGCTTAGTCATCAAAGAATGTGATAACTAATCCTAATATCTGCGTGAAGCAGAATCAGAAACCATGTGTAAATGGAGAGAATGGTGATGAAACCATACCCCATTGTCACGCTCGACAACCATACGAGCATCCCTATTGTTACATAAGGTAACCAACGCCTTACTGTTCTGACCATTGAATGATGGCCAAAGGTGAACAAACTTAACGTTTGCCGTATACTGAAAAAAATTACCAAATTCCTGCCATGTAGTACCTCGTGGCAGATTATGTACTAATACCGTGCGAGAATATGCACTTTTCCCAATATATGTAGTATCATTATCACTAACATGGGAAAATGATTTATGTGCAACCTTAGTTGCATGAGGTACATTGCAATGTATGTCCTTCCCGTAAGTATAATTCTTTCTATAGACTGTATTGTTATGTTGAGCCTGAGTAAGATGAACCTTATCCTGTAATAGTACATTTGTAGAACCTGTAGTCGTCGACGGATCAGAAGACCTACATACATTCTTTTGTTTCATTGTGCTGGTATTAATTTTATTGAGTGTCTTCCTATCACTCTTAACTCCAACATTATTTTCCAACATATTACTCTTCCTCGTAACGTCCTTGTCAATGTTGACAACGGCAACAGTTTTCTTAGGATCAGTTGTAATCTGATCCTCTCGCCAACATTTATTTTCTGAATTGGCAATATTCTTCTGTCGAGGGAAGGTGTACTTGCCTCGAAATGATTTGATAATTTTCGCTGGGTGTGTTGATACCTTAGTATCACCCTTAGCACATGAGGCATGTCGTACCATAGGTCTATCATACCTGTTTTTGGACAATATCTTGTTGTCCAATATCATATCCAGCAGACCATAAACCCTTTTTAAAAAATTAATAATTTCACCATTTAACTGTGAGATTTTCTCACTTTGCTTGACCTGCATTTGTTTTAATTCAATATTTTCATTTACCTCACCCTGCAGTAATGATTTTGATGTAGTCAATTGGTCCTCATACTTACTTTCGTGTTGAACATGTGGATGTTCATCGTCATGAGTTACCATCTCTTCGTTCTGAGTTAACTTCAATTGACTAACTTCCAACTTCAAGTCATTAAGCTGAGCAGCATGAGACTGAGTCTCTATATGTACTCTCTTTTCTATGTTTTTTTCTATCTTTGCTCTCCTCTATCGTGCTATTTTCTTTAATTTCTTATTTTGTTCTACTAACACATTTGGCTGCAATCGAGCTACTTCGGAAGTAAGCTCTTGAATCTGAACACATTGTGTGATAGTTTCTAGTTTTAAAGCTACATTTGTCTGATCAAGTGATTTCAGTCGCTCAACCTCAGATAACAACGACTGAATGTGTGCACACTGTGCATGAAGTTTTCTTTGGTAAGATGAGGCATTATCTTGTGAAATTTTCAATGCAAGTTTCTTAACCTCAGACTCCAAAGCTTTATTTTTATCCATGGTGGATTCTAATGAGGCTTCTAATTCTTTCTTCTGACTACGACATTTAGTAAGATCTACTATCAACACCGACACCTGATTATTCGACCCAGTAATTTCAAAATCCATTGCTGACAGCTCCTTCTCATATTCACCTTTTTGCTGTATCAGCTCATTAGTAAGGACAATCTCCATATCCTTATGCCTCGTTATAGTTTCCTTCAACTCATTCAACTCAATACTACCACCTTCCTGAGCAGTCATTTTACCTTTATCATAAAAAATAGTGGATAATAGTTTATAGAGTCTCACTGCTTTCTTCTGTGAAGGGGCATATCTACATCCACTCCAAGCAAACTCCTCAAGATTATGGCTCATTTTAGTTAAGAAATGTTCTATGGCATAATCCTCACATCTTGCACCAAATAAACCCAATCTATCTCCCTCCTGGAGAAAATGTTGAAAAATATCCATAGTAACTATATATATATATATATATATATAAATATATATATATATATATATATATATATATATATATATATATATATATATATATATATATATATATATATATATATGACTCCCTGAGTAAATTAACTTATTATATGGATGTGCAATAACGCAACATAACCAATTATAATATTCCTTAGTCAGTCAATTATATAAATCTCCAATACTGATATACTCAATTATATATATATATATACACCAATTGTGAATAAGGTACTGTGACTAGCCCCGTCACCTAATTACCCATTCATATGCTTAACAAATTCATTGTAAGCTCAAAAATTATATTTATTTCCCAATATTTTATACCACTATTACATATTCATGACAACACCTAGTGGTTATAAAACCTGCTAGTTTAAGATGCTGAAAATATATCATGCATCCAATATCTTCACTTAATAATTAAGGGTATCCGTTATTATATTATTCAATTATCTATCATATTATGCCATACTCAGGCAGAATAAATAGTTGCTACTTGCACCACTAGAAAAAACACCCAGAAAATATTTACTGTATCAAATATTTTCAAATTAATCACCTATAAGTGGTATATTATGTATTATATATTTATCTTATAATAATATTAAGGTTATTAATGAAGAACATATACAATTATTAACTAAAGAGTTTGACAATACAATTTTAACAAGACAAGTCGAATTACCAACATTAAAATGAATCTAACAATTGAATAAAACTACAGGAAGTGATGAAACGAAGGAAGTAGGTCGAAGCACGGAAACTAAAAACTATGACGTCACACATGGACTCATAGACAAACAATAAAATATATATTCATAAATAAAAAATAGTCAGGTTAGAATTAACAATTGATAGCACGAACAAATGACAAAACTGAATAAAAATAGAACTTAGTACAGAGAAAATACAACAAGTATCACGTAACCTTACAGCTAACAAATAATATTCGACTGAATTCGGGGACGAACAAATTCTGCCGCAGCCGTTAGCGGATTCTTCGTCATCCGAAGATAGTCAAACTGTTTCCTATCGAACGATTCTAGATTCTACGGTCTGCGAAGCGACATTGTAGACATATCTAGAATTCCCAGCCAACCTGCCCGCTAAATAAACATAGACACCACATTATAAACCAGTTAACATTGAAAGAAAAACATGCCTGAAATAGACACTGGACACAGAACTGCCTTTGGGCCTAAATATTACTTATCTTTAAAAGACGAATTCCATAGTCCGCACGACGCTGGCATACACCAACATCCAGGCATAGATGTATGGATCATTCATGTTGAACATCGTCGGAGTGAATTGACATGAATAACTGTTCATCGTGTTGAATTTGAACATTGTTTTGCGCTTGACATTTAACGGCTGGTTGAAAGTCATTTTTGCAGGGTTATGGGTTATGACGTCATAGTCGTACGTAGTGCGCATGTGTCTTGACCTTGCAATATTTATGCCGTTCGATCGAAAGGAAATTTGAAAATACAGTTCTTGACTTGTGAATGATGTAATTTTAATTCTTCAGCAACCACGCTGGCCGCCACTCTGTTACGCCACTGTTACGGGCGTGTGGGTATATCCTCGGCTGATGATGTGTCTTATTTGAGCAGGGTATTTGATTAATAAATTGAGTGTCATCGTTTGGTTTTTCCCTTCCGAACCCTGTTTACAAGTTCATCAATATTATTGTTCTTTGAAGAGCAGTATCGTGCTTAAACAGAATCATAGGATGAAAACATAATGCGTTAATAAGTTCCGCCAACTTGAGGATCAATCAATCAAATCAGTTGATAATCCCAATTCTCTTTTGAGTCCATCTGACAAATTTATTACATGAAAAATCACGAAGACATCATATATTATGGCATTGTTAATATATTCATTGATATAAATCATTTCCACTCAGTGCAATTCAAGTCCACAATTATAGAACGATAATTAATCGTCGTCAGAACGTGGTGAGCTGTGTATACGCGTTACGCCAAGGCAGTAACCAAAATTGAGACTCGCCCGTCTGCAACTATAGATCATAAACACATGATCAGAAATACTCCCGTATTGTGGACTTCAATAATTCCTGGGTTTTCTCTTTAACCGTCCTTACCTCACATATAATTAGGCCTGACCCTATAGCCAACATTTTTATAACGAGAATACTTGCACTATCAATAATTTGGGAGTTGAACAGAATTTCGTCCGTCTCGCTCGGAGCTTATATCAAAAGTGGGTGACCGTGACTTGTAGTCAAGCGGGACCATCACAATCTTGACACGTCATCAAGTTACTATATACTTCGCGTTCACTAAATACCGTGAAGCGTGAAAACCATTCTGTCTTTTAACAAACATCTCAAGCATCCAATGTGCAATCCTACAAGTGCTCACAATGTAGCAGACGACATTGTTAAAAACCATGTCGTAACAGAAAGCATCTTCGATTTCTTGTGCAATGTAGGTGACTTTGTCCTCTGTAGACCTATGTTGCCTGAAGCCTGCCTGTTTGTGCAGTAGAATTTGTTTTTTATCGAGGTGCCAACTTAATCTGGTATTGATCATTCTCTCCATATGCTTTCCCGTGCAGCTTAGAAAGCTGATGGGTCTGTAGCTGTTGGGGTCCATTCGGTCTTTGTCCTTTTTTAGGATTGGAACTAGTACTGCTTCTTTCCAGGTTTGTGGTACAATTCCACGCTTCCAGCTTAAGTTCATAATCGTGAGGAGGGCTTTCTTGGCATTAGGCTCTAGTCCTTTAAGCATCTCATTTGTTACCCCGTCTTTTCCAGGTGACTTTCTTTGTTTAAGGGTTACAATGGCTGCCTCTAGCTCTCTCATGGTGACGTTTGCTGTCATGTGCTCTTCCGGAACAGTTGATATATTTTGGTAAAGTTCTTGCTCTATGATAATTTCCTGTTTTCTGTCAGATGGAACATTTATCTGGCTCTCCGTTACGTCCTTTTTGGGTGCCTTAACAGTATTAAAGTATACACGTCTTTCTTCTGTTAAGAGGGTACGCATCAACAAATGTGGTAAGAATATATTTGTAATTAAATTCATCATGCACGGAAGCGCACATATTTGTGCGTGGGTATTGGTTGCGTTTTGTTGCTAAACAACTGGATGACGCAGTGACCTCAGAGAGAGAGGTAATGGCTGGGATGGAAGTCAGACGTTGGTCTTTTTGTTCGAGCCCCATATTGTGGGTAAACTACCGTTGATGTCTATTTTATACGACCTTCCATGTGGAAGCTATCGCCGTGAGGATTTAACAGTAAGTTTCTTTAAGCTTATGAAAAATATATATATTATGTTTTCGCCATGTTTAATCTAGTCAGAACATTCAATGGGGAATTGTTGACCCTTCATTAGGGTGTACTGAAATGGATTAAAGATGAAGGGAAGTTATTGGATCCAGCCTATTATTTTCAAGTACGCGCCGCTTGGAAGAATTGTATTACAAACGTGAATACAAATATAAAGTATATTTCCGCCGTCCTATGGATTACGGCAGATGATGAGAGGTCAGTCAAATTCAAGACTTAGGATTTTATATGCACTGTTTACTATGATGCCTCAAATATGATGTTCGGATAGTCCAGATTTATTGTTTAAGGGGCCATTTAAAGATGGGACATTCTTTGATGTATTACTTACTCTTGGTTATAATATGTATGTCTGCCATTGAGAGGTCAGCCGTTATATGAATATATGTCAATCAAACTCATGATCCAAATTGCCTGATCATACATGAACATAGATACGTTAACTATGATGTCCTGAGATTATAATGTGAACTGTTTATATGATGCCTATGATTACATCCATGATCGTCTGTCTTACGTCAATTAATAAACGTGATGTCTAATGTGAAGACCGGACTTCCAGCTGAATTTTTTTACAGTTCAAAGTTCTATTATATTAACTTTGGCCCACCTCTTCGGCCCACGATATTATCATTCGCGTTTTAAAGTTTGTCGGCCATCTGTAAGCCCGACCGGAGCTGATAATAACTTAGGTCAGCCATACAAGAATATTTGTTAACTCCAAAATCATAAAGGACCCCTACAGCTTTAAGAGTAAAAGGATCTTTACACTCTCACGTGCGAATTTTTGAGCAAAGACATTTGCTGCTTCTTTCTTTGTGAGTATTTTCTCATTGTGTTGTAGGGCTATTTCCTTATTTTTGCATTCCTCATCATTTAAGGCTTTGGCGAGCCTCCATAATTTTCTTCCATCTTTGTCGAGGTTAAGACTTTCTGTTGTTTTGATCCAGCCATTTTTGGTCGAACAGTTTAACGTTTTCCTGTATTTTGTAGAGATAGCTTTGTAGGCGATGTTTGCCTCAACTGTTTTGTCTTTTTCTGCTACATGTCTGGCCTCTGTTACCTGTTCTTCCAGTTCTTTGAGTTCTTCTGTCCAGTACGGCTTATAATCTTGTCTTGCCCCTCGTGGTATTGATTCTAGGGCAGCTTTCAGAACTGCTTTGTTAAATCCATCAGCTATTTCTTCAATTCTTTTGTTTTGGGTGTTTATCAAGCCACAGTATTCATCTGTCAATGCTGAGAACTTGTTCCAGTTGTCATTTTTGTAGTTCCAGTGGGGTAATGGCTTATGAAAGTGGAGTGTATGTTCCATATTGATCATTAGTTTGATCGGTTTGTGGTCACTGCATGCCAATTGGTTGAGGACAATGCGTTCGATGGTATGTTTGATGTCTCCTGTTGAGAAGGCAAGGTCGGGTGTTGAGGTTGATTGCCATCTGGGTAGAAGCTGGGTGTATCATCTGCTCTATTGATGAGTTGCAGATTTGAGTCAATCTCCCAGTCCTCTATCTCAATGCCACTGGTATTGGCCTCTGTGTAACCCCACCTTTCTGAATGGCTGTTAAAATCACCAACAACCAAGCAGTTGGTGCGCCTAATCTCCATTGTGGCTAGTGAAAGATCTTTATCTGGGGGAGGGGGGCCATATAGGTTGTACACTCTAATGGTCTGGTCATCTATCGTGATGTCAGTTCCTATAATTTCTGCCTGACCGTTTGTGGCAACAGAAAGCTCTATGCTAGGCAAGGAGTTTCTGTTTAACATGAGTACTCCTCCCTTGTGTCCCTCTCTATCAAGCCGGAAGGTTTCATATCCTCTTACAGAAAATCTGTGGTTTGAGTTTAGATATGTTTATTGAATGCAGGCTATGTCAATTTGTTCATCATGTAATTTTTTTGCCAGCAGTACTTTCTTCTTTAGGAAACCTTCTGCATTCCATTGGAGTATATTGAGTGTTCTTTCCTGTGTGTTTTGGCCAGTCGCATTGTCCCTAATATTCCGCGCCCTGGCTGCACGATGCGGAGATAGGTGACCAGCAGTAGCTTTGGGTGGACCCCGTCGAGGCAAGGGGTCCGGCACTCTTCCCCGCTGGCGGGTCTCCTTTGGTCGACCACCATCTCGTTTGTCATATTTGTGTCTGACATCTCAAGGCGGTTTGCGTTGCACTATGTTGTGCGCCTTGCGGCCCAGTGCATCCGTCTTCAGTATGCATTTGTTCGGGGCTGCTTCCTTAGTCTTTGGTTTTCGGTGACCTTCCTGCAAGGAAGCAGTTGTTTGGCATCAGAGTTGTGTCTCCTTGGAAAGCTGTCTTTCCGAACTAACAGAGTCTTTCCTACCCGGGTTTGTGTTGAGTTGTCCTTCTCTTAGGTGGATTGTCAACCAAGACTATCGTGCCCCTCCTGCACTGATTTTTTTCTTGCAGGGTTTACTCCCTGGCTTTAAAGGATAGAGGACAGACAGTGAAGAATGAGGCAAGAAAGCATTTAACCTATGACGTGGGAGTGGATTGGTGCAGACCAGAGCATGTACCACTCGCCGGTGGGTTCTGCATCTACAACTATAGGGTTCCACCGACGCCTCAGCCCATTTAGTCTGACCCCTCACCAAGGACCTGTCCGGCTTGGGTGACCCTGCCAGGAGTAAAACTCTCGCCAGTATAACTCCCGGGATCATTGGGGCACTCAAGCTCCCCAACCAACGGCAAGGTAGGCTTGCATATGGAGAGTCACGAATATTAGGAGCATGACTCTGTGGCAAGAGGCTCAGTTTAGGGCTTATGTCAGATCTTTAATCGTTACATTTTCTTGTGACCTACTTTAACTTTCTCCTTGCCCTTCCTTTCCTTTTTTTCCCTCAACAGCATTTTCACGCTTTTATCGGTCACTGTTATCTTATCATATCTTGTCTTACTTCGTCACTCCCCATTCCGATTTCACCTGACGGTTCGACGTGTTTGTTAGATTATGGCGATATTCGTATTTTTAATACTAGATGAAGAGTGAGAAATAAGCCGGAATTGCTTTTACATAAGATGGCAAAGGGCGAAAATACAGACGTTGTCTGTAAATGTAGATATCAACCTCTAATGAGGGGACATGGGTTGCAGATAATTACAATTACCCATGTTGTCTCAGTTGTCCATTAAGGATAACAGATTGTGTTTGAAGATAGGTAAGAGCTCGTAAACATGACGTTTCCCAAATACAAGGCCAATTTTACCGGGATGTCGGAAGATACCAATCTTATTAAAGATTAAGACACGGAAAGTGATGTACACTTCTGGCAATTGACTTTACCGGAATCATCAACTACGAGAAAGTATCTTCTTGGTGGAAATTATCAGCGATAGATCTGTGAAGTAGTGAGTTGGTAAACATGATAAGCAACAATGGAAGTTACAAGACAATATTTGGTCACTAGTAGGCTGAACTGCCCATGGTAAACTTCCGGTGTTATGTATTGCGGTTCGCACTAATGACCTGTCATCAAAACATAATTTTTTTATGATGCGTAGATGGCAGGGAGGATAGTGTGATTCGCTTGCATAGCTAGTGTGGCGTAGCGTGTGAAGGATAAGAATTATTTAGAGGAAATAATAGATCTGAATGTGGACGATTTGGCTCAAGGAATTCCTGCTGGGTTTTTCACCACTGAAGGGAGACAAAGAGGGTAAATTCTCCTAACTAGACAGGTCTGGAAAAGGTTGAAAGGAGATATTTGGTCTCTCGCTACCGTCGTCCCCTTCTCAGTTATCTATTATTGTTATTCTTTAAATTATATTATATTTTACGAGCCCCCCCCCCCCCCTTATAAAGGAAGATAAACCTCAGACAATATGTAACATCTAATAGAAGGAACAAAGCATGGGGTACAGTATATACACCCAATTGGTTTATTACAATAAACTGAATAGATGGTGGATGATAGTATTGTCGATGAAATTAGTGTCTGCTGTATGTATTATGTGTCTCACATCAAGTGTTTTTCATCATGGATGACTAAAATATGGCATTGATATAGGCGAGTTCCCCTTTTCGAGGAACTTATCTTTTCAGCCCCTGGCTGATAGTGAAGCGTGGTTAGTTCTCCGGTCTCCTGACGTTGCCCCAGGTAGGTCTTGAATGGTTCGGATTTGCCTTCTCTGTGCTCGACTCCGTATTCTGCTCTGAGATTGGACTGTCGTGCAAGGCTCCACCATAGACTACTCAGATGGACGCTAACCCGCAATTAAGACACGTGGGTTCAGTGCTTTTAATGCGTGAATTCGCCGATATCGGGATTAGATCTAGCGGTCGAGGTTTCCTGGGCAAGTGAAAAATGGCTGGATTTCCCGCACTTTTTGCGGGTCATTTCCGCTTGGACACGTGATCCGAAGCGTTCATCATGTGACCTTAGCCTCATATAGACGCTCCAATCAATAACGTTAAAAGTCACGTGGGGGGTTCCGAAAGTGGCATAAATTGGTCCTATCTAAGTTTATGTAGTCGGTCCTAAATTAAAACAGGTTTCTAGCTATCGAGGTCAGGGGTCAACAATGACGTCGTATCTAAAAATAGTATTAGACTCGAGGAGAAAATCACTGAACGCTAGGAGAATATCCGCAAGTGACATTTCCCATGACTTTACGGGCTTTTCGATCATGCATTGAAGATGATAAAAAATGATGTGCTCGTAAATAATAATAAAAATGAAGAGAAGATTGGGCAAGTCGTCACACAAGCCCCTCCTCAAGTTTGACGTTCCGTTCAACTCCTCTGGTCCTGTCTTCCTCTTCTTTTTCAGTTTCTCATATCTCCTCCATCCTCAATATTCTCTCCTATTTCTCCTCGTTTGCCTAAGAGTGTTTACTAAAAAATCTGCCCCTACGTTGTTCTTCCTAGGTAAGTATTCTGGTTTTCTTCCTGGTTTTCTTTGGATGCCTACGTCTGCAGCAATGCTTTCCTAGGTCCTGTAACTGGTCTACCCTATGTGTTGAGGTTACCTGGTTACTATCTGAACAGGACTTCACATATCGAGCTATGTCTTCCATGATGCCGGGCAAATAATAATGGGTGGCTATCCTTTGATTTGTGGCACCATTACCCAGGTGTTCACTCAAAGTAGCACCGTGCCCCCATTCCATAACTTTATTTCTATATACGGATGGCACCACAATCTGTCCATGACTTTTTAGCCCTCTGCCAGCTTTCCTGTGCAAGAGTCTATGTTCCATATAAAAGTCACCCTTTCTTCGAGGAATATGTGTGTTTTTTAATTTGCCAAAGCAAGGCCCCAATGTGCTATCAGCTGCTTGAGCCCTTTTCATCTTATTCGGATGAATTTCTAATTTAGAATCCCTCTCTATGCATTTGGAGTCAGACCTGGTCTGGATGGCAGCCATAACCACAGGCTTTACTGGTTCTCCTAAAAAGACATATCTACGTCCTAACATCAGGGGGTAGAAAGGATCCTCTAAAACTGCAGCATTGATTTCCCATTCCACATAGCGACAACTGACCTGAATCTTCGCTATGGGCAAATTTAAGGGTAACGCTCCCTTGAGTGGCCCCTGGATATCCACGGTTTCTGTGGTGAGTTGTTCGGGGTGCACCAGAGATGAAGAAACGACCGCGTCATAGGACAAACCTGTGTCATACATCCCGATGACCTGTTTGCCATTCACGGTCACTGTTTCTGTATAGGTGGGTGATGGAGGCTATTCTGACTCACTGTCAGTTCCTTCCTGTCAACAGCCCTCACCTGCAAACATGCAACCTGATGTGGAGGGTTTTTCCTTCTGCACTCGGCAGTATTGTGGTTGATCATTTTACACGTCTTACACCACTTTTCTCTCCGCCTCTGAGGCTAGAAAACTGATCTCTGAGTAGTCTTATTTTGCCTGTCATGCTTTTTGAAGTTAGTATACGGTGGTTTCACTTGGGGGTCCATGTGTGACTGAGCTGTCTGCCTCGATAATTCTTCCGGTTGGTTCCACCGGGATGGGTCATTCTCTGTTAGCGCTGCCTGATAACGTTCCGCTAACTGGACTATGGTTTCTAAAGTGCTGGCCCCATTCTCTGTCAGAAATCTTCTCATGTCGGAAGTCATGGTTTCCTTCAGTTGTTCAATAACGACCATCTCCTTCAGACCTTCCCAATCATGAGAAAAATTCCATAGGGCACTCCACTTTTCCACGTACGAATCCAGTCTAGCAGCAAATTGAGCGAAGTTCTCTCCGACTTCCCAACTAGAGTCACGGAACCTCTTCCTATTTGCGTCAGCATGTAGCTCATAACGTACCAGGAGTGCCTTTTTCAGAGAGTCATAGTCATCCTGTAAACCTGGAGGAATCTTGCTATACACTTCATAAGCAGTTCCTCTAAGCCCTTGTGACAGTTTCAGGTTCCACTTGCTCCTCTCCAACCCAAATGTGGTGGCAAACGTTTCAAATTTGTCCAAATACATATCGATCGAGTCGGCTTGTTCAGAGAAAGCTTCAAATGGAAACGTCTAGGGTCCTAAGTTTGACATGTGTGAGGATGGCAAAGGTCCTATGCTCCCCGTTTGCAAGGAGGGCATATGGTTGCCTGATGATGTAGATGCTGTTGCACCGGCTACTGGTTCAACTCTTTGAGCCTGTCCCTGCATCTCTAACTGCTTCATCTTCAGTGCATGCTCGCGTTCATCTCTCTCGCTTCTTTCCCTAGCGTCTACAGCTTTTATCCTCTCATCTATTTCTGCTAACTTTATTCGCTCTTCTCTTTCAGCTTTCGCTGTTTCTCGAGCGTAATACTTATCGGTCTCGACACTGACATAATTCGCAAGGTCCACCCCACTATAACCCAGATCTCGACCGGCCTCCCCTAGTGCTGCCTTAAGCTTAACTATTTCAGTCATCTTTTGCTGTTATAGTCCACACTGAGTAAGCTAGTGCTACATTCCAATAGTATTTCCAACAACAAGGAAAAACTTAATAATTATCACACTGCTGTAGAATGAAATTACCTCAGTTATGGAGACTTAAGGTCTGTAATTCATTGAAATACAAAATCATGAACTAACTTAATTAAATACAACATATATAAAGGGATTCACCAATCAATGCCTGAAATTCTAGAAAAAATGTTTTCTGTCTTTCTAGAGCTCACTGTGTGAAAATACATGTGTTAAAATGGTATACTGTAATGACTGAATGAATGATACTATCCCAGAGGTATGATAAAATACATAAGTTCAAATCCCGGACTGAGACCCCAGTGTCGCGTAGCGTGTGAAGGATAAGAATTATTTAGAGGAAATAATAGATCTGAATGTGAAAGATTTGTCTCAAGGAATTCCTGCTGGGTTTTTCACCACTGAAGGGAGACAAAGAGGGTAAATTCTCTTAACTAGACAGGTCTGGAAAAGGTTGAAAGGAGATATTTGGTCTCTCGCTACCGTCGTCCCCTTCTCAGTTATCTATTATTGTTATTCTTTAAATTATATTATATTTTACGAGCCCTCCTCCCTTATAAAGGAAGATAAACCTCAGACAATATGTAACATCTAATAGAAGGAACAAAGCATGGGGTACAGTATATACACCCAATTGGTTTATTACAATAAACTTAATAGATGGTGGATGATAGTATTGTCGATGGAATTAGTGTCTGCTGTATGTATTATGTGTCTCACGTCAAGTGTTTTTCATCATGGATGACTAAAATATGGCATTGATATAGGTGAGTTCCCTTTTTCGAGGAACTTATCTTTTCAGCCCCTGGCTGATAGTGAAGCGTGGTTAGTTTTCCGGTCTCCTGACTTTGCCCTAGGTAGGTCTTGATTGGTTCAGATTTGCCTTCTCTGTGCTCGACTCCGTATTCTGCTCTGAGATTGGACTGTCGTGCAAGGCTCCACCATAGACTACTCAGATGGACGCTAACCCGCAATTTAGACACGTGGGTTCAGTGCTTTTAATGCGTGAATTCGCCGATATCGGGATTAGATCTAGCGGTCGAGGTTTCCTGGGCAAGTGAAAAATGGCTGGATTTGCCGCACTTTTAACGGGTCATTTCCGCTTGGACACGTGATCCGAAGCGTGCATCATGTGACCTTAGCCACATATAGACGCTCCAATCAATAACGTTAAAAGTCACGTGGGGGGTTCCGAAAATGGCATAAACTGGTCCTATCTAAGTTTATGTAGTCGGTCCTAAATTAAAACAGGTTTCTAGCTACCGAGGTCAGGGGTCAACAATGACGTCGTATCTAAAAATAGTATTAGACTCGAGGAGAAAATCACTGAATGCTAGGAGAATATCCGCAAGTGACATTTCCCATGACTTTACTGGCTTTTCGATCATGCATTGAAGATGATAAAAAATGATGTGCTCGTAAATAATAATAAAAATGAAGAGAAGATTGGGCAAGTCGTCACAGCTAGGCGGAGATGTCGCACGGAAGTTCCAGGGTTCAAATCCTGGGTAAGTCACTCACGTCCGTTGTTTTTCTGTTGTCTAGTATTCTACTTCTTTATTTCCTAAGAATGCCTGATAACATACCTTTATGTTTGTCTCATATTAATTTATCCCCTGAGTTATATGATATACGTTTAGGGAAATTAAAAAATTCAGTGAAAGGAATCTGTTGATGGACAGCGGAAAATTCAGTGAAAGGAATCTGTTGATGGACAGCGGAAAGGAGCCTGATTAATAAAGCAGAGGTTTCGTTCTTTTATTTCGTCTATAGCTTTTGGTACGAATCGAAGAGACTATTTAAGGTACTACTTTACGATACCAGTTATACTACTATTATGCGGTTCAAAGGTTGTTCTTCTTCTTCTTTTTCTGCGTTCGTCCTAAAAAGGACGTTTGTTACGTTGTGTCGCCGTTTACAGCAAAGCTGTGACATCTGCGCCTTTCGGCCCTACACATCCGTATTCGGCATAGCACTTTTGGGACCTAGTAACTTTGATTACGGAAACAACGACAAACGGATTGATTTGTCGTTGCCCTAAAGACGCCATTAGGCGTGATGGGAACAACGGCAAAGAAAATCTATTCGCTGTTGCCCTTAAGACGCTACTAGGCGTAATGGCCACTGACTGCTTTGCCGGTCGTTGGCTAAGGATGGAAGAAGAAGAAGAAGAATTTTTGGGACCGGGTTTACCTTCCCTCTGTGATCCCTACTCTCGCATCCAGACCGCAGTGATGCAGCCTGTTCCAGGACCACAACTTGGAGGTGGAGTAGGGTCTTGGTCAGCTCTGGTTCGCTGACCCTGACGCACGCATTCAAGCTATGGGTCGCTTACGGCATTCCTCACTTTTGATGCGTCTTCGGTCCCAAAGGGTTGTTCAATATCTGCTTTATTTTTTTACCTCTTTACGCACAAACTGCTGCATCTAGGGTTGTAAGACCTAAACAATATTTACAAACGTTGTCAAATAATCTTGAAATTAGTTTTCTTACTGCTCGATTGTGGGATGTATGATAGCAGAAACGACAATACACCATCTGTCCACGTTATTCTACCAAGCTCTGTCACGCTGTATTTGACAAATTATTGTATATAGGTTTACTTCTCTCTAGAATCTCCTTCTTCTTTATTCAATAACCGCCAACCGTCAAAGCAGTCAGTGGCCATCACGCCTGGTGGCGCCTTGTAGGGCAGCAACAAATTGATTCCACTTTGCTCAGTCGGCAGCCATCCTTCTTACAGTGCTCCAGCTCTGGTTCATTCTTTGCATCTCGGCCTCTACACTTCTCCGCCAAGTTGTTTTTGGTCGGCCTGTCTTTCCTAGCTTTCTCTCGGGGTACCATAGCATAGCTGTTCTTGTGATGTCTCAAGGTTCTGATGACGTAGCCAACCCAACTCCAACGTCTCCCAACTGTGATGGTGTGCATGTACTCCTTGTTACTCCGAATAAGTATTTTGTTGCTGATGGTATTTTGCCAAAAGATTCGGAGAATTTTTCTTAGGCAGATTATGTGGAAAGAGGACAGTTTCAAAAATTCATTCTCTGTTACTCTCCAGCATTCCGCACCATACAGAAGCACAGAAAGTACACAGCTCTCATACAGTCTTAGTTTGGTGTTTGTGCTGTACTAGGAAGACTTCCAAATGTTGTTGAGACTAGCAAAGGCTGTTCTCGCTTTATTCATTGTGTTGTTAATGTCCTTGCTTGTCTCTCTAGAATACATGTTTAAAATTTAGTTCTGTAATCCACCAGGTAAAGACATTCAAATATATGCCACATGAAAGCTAAAAAAAAAATGTGCAAATGAACATTACATTCGGAAATACCGAGAGTTAACGACAGATTCACTATTTCCACGGTCCACGTGGTCCTACGGTGCAGGGTGTTGGTGTGCAGTAACATAACTCTGCAATGTGTGTAAGTGATGCTAGGTGAATGACCAATGAAATACCTGCTTCTTTTTGGTGCAAGCATCTTAAGCTAAAGAACATCACATCATAATTCCCAACAATCCACTGTAAAGCAGTAGAAGCACTCTATATTGAAAGAAGACATATATATTTATATTTATATTAATATATATTTATATATATTTATATATATATTTATATATTTATATATTTATGTAATGAAGCACATTAAAAACGCACCACTATTATATATATACTGATGCTGAGAAGTTTGAAAAAAAGTGTGGGATTGGATTTTCCCCGTGTTTTTCATGAGGTAGAGAGCGAATTGCTGCTGGAATGGAAAGTGCATGATTCAACCCACGGAGTTGTGTACAGACTACATGAAAACAATGAAAGTTACACGTGCAACACGATTCCCAATAGCTATGACCCTGAAAATGTGTACGCGTTGTGGCAGTATACTCGGTATGAAACGGCCGTTGAGATAAAACACCCAGTACATGTGCTTGAAATGCCACGACTATCTGAAAACGACAGCCAACGAGCCATTGGTATGTTGGAGACCGGAATGAGCTCGCGGGCCATTGCCAGAAGGATGAATTGCCACCACAGCACAATTGTACGTCTCAATGAACGTTACGGAACCACTGACAGTGCCCGGGATAGACTTCGGAGTGGCCAACCACGAGTTACTACCCCTGTGCAAGATCGTCATATTGTGCTGAGTCACCTAAGGAATCGTTCTCTCCCGGTAAGTCAAACAGCAAGAGCAATAGTGGGTAGATGTGGGCAAGTCTCTCGATTGACAGACATACGACGACTCAGAGATACAGACCTTACTGCAAGACGACCTTATGTTGGGCCAAACTTGACTCACAGACATCGTCAGCAGCGCCAGCAATAGGCAGAGCAACATGTCAGATGGACTAGACTGCAGTGGAATGCTGTCCTATTCACAGACGAGAGCAGATTCAATATATCCTTTGCTGATGGACGTATGCGGATTTAGCGACGGTGTGGAGAGCGCTTTGCAGATTGCTGTGTTCGTCAGCACAACCGATTTGGAGCTGGAGGTATTCACATTTGGGGACGATTCAGTTTTCACCATCGCTTGTTTCTTCACGTCTTCCGTGGAAATGTTAATGCTGTGACATATCGAGATGAGGTTCTGGATGCATTGATTGCTCCTGCGTTCACAAATTATCCAGACTTGCAGCTTCTCCAGCAGGATAACGCACGTGCGCACACCGCATGCATTACGCAGCAATATGTACAGCAGCAGAACATTGTGACGATTAATTGGCCTGCCCTATTATCCCTTGCCTGCACAGAATGCAATGATTTCATAACAATGTGTACAAATTACCTAATGGATTCATAGAAAATGACCAAATATGAAACTTGATAATAAAATAGAGACTTAGGAAATGAACTGAATGTTATCATTAACATTTATTTTCATGAAATACAATTTTGTGGTATCTCCAACCATGACGAGTGATCTTCGAATAAAAATATATTTATAAATAAATTTTCCGCATTTACCGATCAGAAAACACTTCTCCTATGAGATTTCTGGTTCTTTGGTACTTAGGATAAAGTGACATAGGCTTGAAACAGTGTCACCGTGGTGGTGAACTCCTAGGATTGGTTGCGGCACCAATTAGTAATATGTCACAGTGCCATGTAGTAATCTTATATGACTATGTGCCCTGTATATAAATATTGGCACTAATTGTTAATCAACAAACTAGGTGACTGGGGCAAACCTGGTCGTCGGATTTTCTATTTTGTCAATTTAGTCTAATGACAATCTTCCAAGTAAGAGTATATCTTAATACTGGCCATCACCGCCAGAGCTGACTATTCCTGGATGATATATCTCAAGCTTCCAACCTAACTCGTTCCATCTTTCCTTGTGATGTTACTTAGTGACAACTTCGTATAGTGGCGATTTTCTTTATATCCAGTATCTTGTTTACTCTAGCACTCAACAACCTTTTAGAGACTTAACCCAACTTGAGAAACGTTCCATCAAAACAAACATTTTATTTATATCTCAGAAGTTCATCATAACAGAGGCATGTGGTACAAATTCCAGGTACAAACATTTCCTAACTGTCTCTTGTATGTCCCATTCCTCCTGGGCACATTCATGTACCTATGCATATATATATATATATAGCTCTCTACCTGAGAACATTCTCAGATATGGTTTATACCTATTTTCTTCCCTTAAGGCTATTCTATTTATTCTGGCTTCTCCCAAGCCTTTCATCAACTCTTTCCTGAGTTGTTTTCTCTCCTCTACTAATCCTGTCAGATTTGACTCATATTAATCAAAATACCATCATCTTAAAATTCATATATGCCAATTAGCACATTGGGTACACCTGTTGAAGTATCCTCATACTTATACCTGCTAGAGAGCGCATGTTTCATCCTGTAAATACAATCACACTTCAATTTCTTACTCATCTTACTTGTAGCAGTCAATATTGCAAAGTTCATAACACAATAACCCAGCACGGCTATTAAATCCATATTCTTCTGTAAATCTTCTCAGATGCTTACTTAGTCTCATTTTATCCACCTCATAGTCAATTTTGTAGCTTCAACTTCATTTCTCATTATCCTGTGCTCACTTAGTTGTAAGCGTCGTTAATCTTGTAATACTTTTTTCAGCTTCTGAAATCATTCTATTCAATGTCTATCAAAAGTTATGAGTCAAAGGACCTACTTACTTTGGTTTCACAGAATCCTCACAACACTCATATTTCTTACTATCACCTCTTATCACTAAGCCTATACTTTAAACACAGCTTTGTCTTTCATGTGTGAATAGATTCTACTACTCTAACTAGGTCTATAGGATTCTTCAGAAGTATTCATTCTGTTTCCCACAGAAATTGAACTTGAGCCTGGCAGAAAACACATTCCTGCCACTCTACGTCCTTAACCAGGACTGCTCCTCCGAAAAATGCGACCGCTCACCAGCGTGTCCAAGTGTTTTCTCCTCTATAAAATCATTATCAGCTGATCTGTCCTTGTTTACTGTAAATTCATTGGTTCCTCTTATTCTCCACGTAGCTGGAATATGTTCACGCTTATCCGCTGTGTAAACAACTCAGTGAAGTGTCATCCGTTGTCCTGGTAAACTTTTCACGTGCATATTTTTTCTCTCTCAACTCACTTAATCATATAAAGGAGGTAATTACCGTTGTCTCCCTTTGCATAATTTGACTTAACCTTATATTGTCTTCTCTAAAGCTTGCTATACAATTCTTATATGTACATTTTCTAAACCATAATTACCAACTCACCAAATCTACTTAAGTGTAATTAAGCACTTTCCTCCCATGACCTTAATATTCAGAGTCTCCTCCCTTTGATCAAAGTATTATTTCAGTCATTTTATCTCCCTTTTAGCAAGACAAATAGTCTTTATTCAAATCCATTCTCATTTCTTAAACCATTTTTTTATACTTTCCCCCTTAACCAAAACCAAATCACCGCTTATAATTCCTACTTGTAATGCTCCTAGCAAACCCCACGGCCTAATATCTGGCCTTTGGCTACGATCATGTGTCTAGACGCAGGGACCAGTACAGTGACATTCATGTGTCATTAGGTCTCTTGTGTGAGAACACAGAAGATCACTACAGTGACACAGTTTGTCAGTGGGTCTTCTTGTGTTGGGACATGTGGTCTTGACCAGGGCCGGGTTTGGGTGGGTACTAATGCGACCTCAAGCGAGGAAAAAAAAAAGTCTAGACACAGGGACCGGTACAGTGACATTCATGTGTCATTAGGCCCTTTGTGTGAGAACACAGAAGATCACTAGGTGACACATTTGGTCATTGGGTCTTCTTGTGTTGGGACATGTGGTCTTGACCAGAGCCGGGTTTGGGGCGGGGACAATGCGACCTCATGCGAGGAAAAAATATGCGACCTCATGCGAGGAAAAAAAAAATATCTGGCCTTTGGCTAGGGTCATGTGTCTAGACACAGGGACAGGTACAGTGACATTCATGTGTCATTAGGTCCCTTGTGTGAGAACACAGAGGATCACTACAGTGACACAGTTTGTCATTGTGTGTTCTTGTGTTGGGACATGTGGTCTTGACCAGAGCCGGGTGTGGGGCGGGGACAATGCGACCTCATGCGAGGAAAAAATATGCGACCTCAAGCGAGGAAAAAAAAAATATCTGGCCTTTGGCTAGGGTCATGTGTCTAGACACAGGGACAGGTACAGTGACATTCATTTGTCATTAGGTCCCTTGTGTGAGAACACAGAGGATCACTACAGTGACACAGTTTGTCATTGGGTCTTCTTGTGTTGGGACATGTGGTCTTGACCAGAGCCGGGTTTGGGGTGGGTGCCAATGCGACCTCATGCGAGGAAAAAATATGCGACCTCATGCGAGGAAAAAAAAAATATCCGGCTTTTGGCTAGGATCATGTGTCTACACACAGGGAACAGTAGTGACATTTATGTCATGAGGTCCTTTGTGTGAAAACACAGAAGATCACTACAATGACACATGTTGTCATTGGGTCTTCTTGTGTTGGGACATGTGGTCTTGACGAGAGCCGGGTATGGGCGGGGACCAATGCAACCTCATGCGAGGAAAAAATATGCAACCTCATGCGAGGAAATTTAAAAAAAAAAAAAATGTGACAACAGTTCTTAGTCTTACATCTTTATGTCGCACTCAGCTATTAGCAGCTGTAATGTTACTCTAGTAACCTTTGCCTTCAGTATTGCCTCATCGCTACGAGCCCTATATATTTACCATGAGCTCAATTATGAATAGATCTAACAACTATCTTTCATTCGTTATTCATTAGCTAGACTGATGTACTTTCCTTATATTCTACTTTATTCGTATATTGTAACTTTCACGCCCCAGTGATGAAGACTCTTGTATTCCAGACCAGGTATATTTTCTGTTCTCTGTTTTGAAGTTATAAATGGGATTGGTATAGATCAGTGGTTCGAAACGTTGGCATTATGGCCCCCCAACATACCATATTTCCATGAGGCCACAGTAAGATGGTAAAGTACCTTTTTTCCAGCAAACAGCAACTATGAGGGGGCCATGGAAGTATTTGAGACTCAGAAAGGAGCCATGAGAATAAATAATTTTGAGAACCCTTGGTGTAAGTCAATTAACAAGATGGAACTGTATCAATAAATATGGAGATTTAATCAAGTATTCTGCATCTGACTGACGTGTCTTACTTAAGTGTGAGAAACTAATATCCAAGGACGTTAGTTTGAACTTGAAACAAAGAAACAAAACATTCACAGACCATTAAGTAAAACACGTAAGGTAGTCGCATAGCTGATACTGAAGCAGGGGTTTGACGTGTTTTAAACTTTACCTTGACTTCATGTCCACTTTACGACGTTGACTTTGCCTTCCCCAGCTGTTGGGAGTTGCATTGCGTTGCTCAAAACTTCACTAAACAGTTTTGTTGTTATTTCTGTATCGCGTAACATTAATACTAAATCGTGTGTGTATGACGTAACATGGTAGGAATGTTGACGTGTGCAAGTTGCCAAGAGTGACACTACGGTTTTCTTGTGTCCGTTTCGGGGCGAATGGATGTGTGTTTCTGACATGAGTAAACGTTGTATCAGCCCGTTGAGGCCACTGGATGTGTTCTACACCGGTATGTTTATGGTCGCATGTGTTCGATAATCAAGTAAGTGTGTGCAGGAGTTGTCGAACAATGTATTGACTGTGGAAGAGTTATTATTCATATTAACAAACCATGCTCATATCCATCTTAGGGATAGGGCGCGAAAGGAAGCTTTTGCCTGATACGATAATGGGTTTCATTTGTTATCAGGGAGTAATGTTTAAAAGCTACAGGCCTTCAATGGAGTTGTCTCATGTTTCCGTGGCTGAGTGTTTATGCATTATCATTCAAAATATATTAATATTAACACTCAACCCGAAGAGCTAGGGAGAAGGAGCTTTTAACATTTATTCATTCAACTAATTAACTGAAGTGTGACTAGCCTTTAATATAATCTATCACTATCATACATTTATACAACGAACAAAGCTAATTTTCAACACTAACTCAAAAGCAAAATCTGGTACCACAATTTACAGCTGGGCGGATTCCCCCAAGATGCATCTTGCTTCGAACCCGGGTTCATTTTATACCAACCTGGAATAGTGCACCTGCAATCGTCGTGATATCCATGTTAAATAGGGACATTCATTCATCATTGAGTCATACGGTCTTGATAACTATTATCATTACGGCTGTGTTATAAGACTCACAGGTTTTATCTGAAGTTATTGTTCTGACTTATAACTTCAACCGCTTCGTCTTGTCCTTTAATGTTGCGACCGGTTAATAAGTTATTTTTTAGTATAGTTTTCTTACATGTTTACTAAAACTGATCACCAGATGAAAGTGTTTACATCTTAAATTAATGGTGTCGATATATATATTAATAGTGAATTATTGCAGCTTGACTAGCCATTATTAATTTTTAATCTGTTTTATTCTGCTTTCAGCCTCTGCCGTTATTTAGTGATCTTCTTCTTCTTATTTTGTCAGTGTGACCATCACGCCTGATGGCGTTGTGTAGGGCAGAATCAAACTGTCTTCACTTTGCTCGGTCGGCAGCCATCCTTCGTGTGGTGCCCTAGCTCTGGTTCATGCTTTTCATCTTGTCATTCACAGTTTTCCAACAGGTAGCTGTTGGCCGACCTCTCTTTCCCTTTCCTTCTTGTCATCCACAGTTTTCTAACAGCTGTTGGCCGACCTCTCTTTCACTGTCCATCTTGTCATTCACAGTTTTCTAACAGCTGTTGGTCGACCTCTCTTTCCATTTCCGTCTTGTCATCCACAGTTTTCTCTTACAGCGCATCGAGACCACATGTAAGCTCCAGCATATGCGGGCTGTCGCAGCTATCCATTCCCGCCTAATGGCAGATATCAGTTCTCAGCAGTCTCAGCTTCTACTCCGCTTACGTAGTCTCACCTCCAGCTACTTTCCTGCCTTCCCCATTATCCGCATCATTATCCATACCCTCAACCGACAACTGCATGATTTTTTATCCGCCAAGAAAAAGGACAAATTTTCCTGCCTCTGTTCTACCCCTGATACTGTCCCTGCCTCCTCTACTCCATCTCGTTCCCAGGTTGTTTGTATTCCCTCTGATCTTGCCCTCTCTGAGGGTGAGCTTTCGGTCCTCAGCAAGGGCTTGCACTTTGTCCCTCTCCAAACATCCTCTGATCAGTACAATCTCCTTCAAGATGTTCATCGGTTTCATCGCCGTCTGCGACTTCAGTTCCATTTCCGCAACAATGATGGTCCTCAAAGATCGCAGACTGAATCAGATCATGCCTTTGCACGTTTCGCTTTTCCCAAGAATAAGAATTTTACACCCTCTCCTGGGGTTTCCCACGCTCTTGATTTATATATTCAGAAAACCCTCCACGACATTCAGCAACTCCAACCTCAACGCCTGCGTTATTCCAACCTTTCTTCTGATGAGTCTCATGCCCTCTCGAAGCTCCGCCGCAGAGATGACATTGTTATCAAACCGGCAGACAAAGGAGGTGCCATTGTGGTATAGCGCAAGGACCTTTACCCCCAAGAAGGTAATAAGCAGCTCACCAACAGCTTCTTCTACCAGCGCCGTGACAATGATGCGAGAGTCCTCAACAATCGTCTGGTCCATGACACCATCAAAAGTCTTAACGCTCACAAGTCCTTACCTTCTAGCGCTTCTCATCTCCGTATTGACAATAGTTGTCTGGGCAAACCTGTGTTTTATATGCTTCCAAAAATTCATAAACCCTCTAACCCTGCGAGACCCATTGTCTCTGCGTGTGCCTGCCCTACCGAACATATATCAGACTTCCTCGACGGCATCTTCCAGCCTATTGTAGAGCAACTTCCTTCCTTTTTGAAGGACACAAACCATGCTCTTACACTTTTCCTCTATCCAGCTTTCCCCAGACTGTACCTACCGTTTATTTCTGTTAGATATTTGCTCGCTTTACACTACCATTCCTCACTCTGATGGTCTCCGAGCTCTCCGGATTTTCCTGGACCAGCGCACGCACCCCTCTATCGCTACAGAGACTCTCCTGCGCCTTGCAGAACTTGTCCTTCGACTCAATTGCTTTGAGTTCAATGGACAGTCCTTTGACCAAATTAGTTGAGTTGCCATGGGCACCAAGATGGGTCCCAGTTATGCCTGCCTCTTCATGGGCTACCTGGAGTATCAGGTGTGGCAGCAGTATCCTGGACCTTTTCCATTGATGTATCTTAGATACATAGATGATGGCATAGTGTTACAGCCGGGTCTGCTGTATCACTGTTAATGTGCAAACTTTCTTAGGTACGCCACACAGGCTATTATAAATATGTGCGCTGCTGTACTGTCACTGGATGTAGAATGTTGGTGGGTGTGTAGATTCACTGACCAGGACAAGTCAGTATGTTCGAGCTTACGTATGGCCGACATGTGTGTGCTGTGTATACATCAAGGTATGCGAATGCGTAAAGTAAGTTCGTAGGTTGAACATTCATGGCACACACACCCTCATAGCAACATTGGGTCAGGAAACAGTGGAACTCGTTCTGAGTCATATATATATATATATATATATATATATATATATATATATATATATATATATATATATATATATATATATATATATATATACATATATATATATATATAGTTTATTACGCCACGACACAACCAAGTTGACATAGTAGAAATACAGTTTACAGCAAAAGCACGAAGTATCAGATAAAAAAAACCAGTAAAGCTCAAACACTCCATAGAGCCCTATTACAGCGCATAAAGGCGCACTTCTCATAGAAGATGTATAGTAACAAAATCCCTCAAAAGACTGTATACACAGCAGTTTATAATAATATGGCCTGCACAACTCATGGCCTCATAATGTCTTCACAAAATATCCCCACTGCAGTTTACAAAATATGGCCTATACAAATCCTGGCCTCATAATGTCTTCACAAAATATCCACACTGCAGTTTACAAAATATGGCCTATACAAATCCTGGCCTCATAATGTCTTCACAAAATATCCACACTGCGAAAAAAAACCTCTCTAAACATCTTCCCCGTACACTGCTCCGGGACACACTGTCACCAAATTATTCTTCCCCAGTACACCCCAGCCAATTAACACACGCGCGGGGCTAATCGCGAGAGACTATCGCCCGCCGCTCAAAACAGCTCAAAAACAGCTCAAAAATAGCTCAGTCAAATTCATCTCACACGGTAACTCGACGCTGTGAGTAGCGATCATACGCTTTCTACCTCTTTCTGAATCTTCGAGAATATTCGAGTAAATTCACGATTATGTTTTTTTAACTAAATTAACAGCTAGTCAAAAACGCTGTTCAAGCGAGATAACCCAAATCCGATCTGTAGTGCAAGTATTTTAACGATTAATTCCCGTTGACCAAAACAGGAATAAGACATGACTTTAACACATAGGTCTCACTGATATGCCAGAGGTTGACCTATCTAGGTTCATTAACTTCATTAATAACTTACACCCTGCGATCCAATTCACCTCTCAAATCTCCACTGTCTCTGTTTATTTCTTCGACATCGTTGTCACCATCATCCCCCCCCCCCCTCCCACCTCACCACTTCTCTGTACTACAAACCCACCGATGCACACAGTTACCTCCTTTATACTTCTTCTCATCCTCCGGCTTGTCATGACTCCTTGCCTTTCTCACAACTTCTCCGTCTCCGTCGGTTATGCCAAGATGATGACAACTTTCTATGCCGAGCACAAAAATGTTGGACTTCTTTCGTAACAGACAGCATCCAGAGGATGTTCTTACCTCTGCCTTACAGCGTGTTCTCCCTATCTCACGTATAGAGGCCCTCAAACCCCGCCAAAAAACCTCCTCTGATAGAGTCAAGTTAATAATGACCTATCCCCCTCACAACACTGCTGTAAAAAGGATCCTGTATCGTCACCTACCTCTCCTCCAAGCTGACCCAGTGGCGCGGGAAGTGTTTACTGAGCCACCCTTGCTGGCATATAGACGGGATACAAATTTGAGGGATCTCCTAATCCACAGCCGTTTGAAAACTGTCAACGACGGCCACTTTGGGACCAAGCCATGTAACCGAACACGATGTAAGACATGTCAGTATGTAATCGAAACACGTTCAGTCTCGTTCCCTAACGCCAAGTTCACCATCACCCATGGTTTCACATGTGAGTCACGCAACGTCATTTATGCTATTATATGCAAACGTTGCACCATTACTTAGATCGGCAAAACGGGCACACGACTGGGCGACCGATTCTGCAGACACCTCTACGACATCACTCAGTTGAAATCCACACCTGTGGCCATCCTCTTCAATGGCCCTGACCACCACGGTGCCTCCTACATCCAGGTGACAGCCATCAGGTCCTGTTCCTCGGACGCCAGCAGTCGGTTTCGCCAGGAACAATGCCTCATCCATCTTATGGGTTGCCTTGAACCACACGGTTTGAATACCCAACATTCTTGTGTCTGAGACGTCTTTCTTTATCTAGTCCCTATTGTATTATGACTGCCTACTTCGATGCGATTACCCACTTTTTTTTTTTTTTTTTAAATGAAAAAAAAAATTTTTTTATTAATTTTTTTTTTTAATTTTATTTATTTATTTTTTATTTATTTTTTATAATATATTTTTTTAAATTAATTAATTTTTTTATATTTATTTATTTATTTTATTTAATTTAATTTTTTTTTAAATCGCTTTTCCTTCACTTTATATATTTTAATTTTAATATTATTATTATTATTTTTTATTTTATTTTATTTATTATTTTTTCTCACTCTATTCCGGTCCTTGTTTTCATTATTTCTTATTGTTTGTTTTTAATGTACTAGTGACTTCCGCTTTCCGGATTAGTGGCAGCAATCTTGCTTCACCATGTGACTGGACATAAGGGAGTTTTTTTTTTCTCTTATTTTTATTGTTTCATGTTCTCTACTTAATTCTCATTTTCTTTCCCTCCTGTCTCTTGTTTGTCTGTCCCTGACAAAGGCCTTGTGGCCGCAACGTAGGTTTTTCTGGTTCTTTCTCCTTGTAAGACGTATTACTATTTGTGTGTGTGTGTGTGTTTTTTTTCCCCTCATTCAACAGTTTTCTGACAGGTAGCTGTTCGCCGACCACTCTTTCACTTTCCATCTGGTCATCCACAGTTTTCCAACAGGTAGCTGTTGGCCGACCTCTCTTTCACTTTCCGTCTTTTCCTCCACAGTTTTCCAACAGGTAGCTGTTGGCCGACCTCTCTTTCACTTTCCATCTGGAGTCCCCAGTTTTCCAACAGGTAGCTGTTGGCCGACCTCTCTTTCACTTTCCTTCTGGAGTCCACAGTTTTCCAACAGGTAGCTGTTGACCGACCTCTCTTTCACTTTCCTTCTGGAGTCTACAGTTTTCCAACAGGTAGCTGTTGGCCGACCTCTCTTTCACTTTCCATCTTGTCATCCACAGTTTTCCAACAGGTAGCTGTTGGCCGACCTCTCTTTCACTTTCCTTCTGGAGTCCACAGTTTTCCAACAGGTAGCTGTTGGCTGACCACTCTTTCACTTTCCGTCTGGAGTCTAAAGTTTTCCAACAGGTGGTGATGTTGTCCGACCTCTCTTCTTCACTTTCGTTATGGCCAACTAAAATTTTTCCAGAGTCACCAGTAGCTGTTGGCGCGACCTCTCTTTCTTTCGTTGTCATCCACAGTTTTCCAACAGGTAGCTTGGTTGGTGATGGTATTTGGACTTTCCTTCTGGAGTCCACAGTTTGTGGAATGAAGGTAGGTTGGCTGACACTTCTTTCTCCAGCTTTCCGTACCGTACATAAGACAGTTATGCAACTCTGTGATTTGTCAGGGTTCTTTGAACGTGGTACTACTAAATTTCCATATGTTATAAGGTTGCGCAAGGCATATCGTTTGCTGGTTACATTCTTGGTTCCGTGATAGGTATTTGGAAAAAAGAGAAATTTCCGATGGATGGCACGTATCTTGGACTTAAGGCAGGTTAATCGTTCCCCTTCTCTGCTATTCTCCCTCCCAGTTTAATCTGATGTTTTCTTTCTTCTCGTGATATCACCGTGGATTTTGTTTTAGAGCTGCTTATGACCATCCCTACTTTCTCCATCTCTACCTTCCAGACTTGCAGGTTGGATTGGAGATGTGCCTCTGATTTAGTAATCAGGGCATCATCATCAGCAAATGCCAGCTCTAAAATACCGACATGTCTCATCTTCCTGTACCCCACTATGAAACAAAGATGGATCTCACTCTTACCCTTAAGAGCCTTTTCACTCAGCTGCCTGAGTGTGAAGATTAGATCTTGAGTACTTCGGTTTGCTCGGAATCCGCACTGGACCTCATCCAGTTGTGGCTCAGCTAGTCGTCGGAGCCTCTGCTCTATGATTCTAGAGTAGATTTTACCAGTGACACTGATAACCCCTTTTTTGTGGTCACATAGATAATGATAAAGGCTGTTATTCTTGGATGCTGTATACTGTGTTTTATCAGGGTACGTTGTAAAGATGTACTGGGACTGAATAGTCAACTCAAACAACCGAGCACATTGTCAGGTGTACAGGTCATCTTGCTCCAAACGTCTTGAGGACTCAACAAGGATGTAATGTGAATCATGAGTGGTAGAGTGACTGTTAATACGCGAATGTGTGAACTGTTCTGTAAAGTTGACTGGAAGTACAAATACCCACTCATACGTATTAGAAGTTAATGATACAGACTACTGTGAACGTTTCAACAGTTTAATTTGACGCACACACTTGACAGGACGGGTACAGTTACAAGAGCACAGGTCGACATCAATAGCATATTGTTGACCCACGGTGTACAGTAATAAATTGGCATTCATGTTGAGGAAAATCACAATGGAACATCAGTATACAAGTGTTCAGAGTTCCATATCTTATATAAATGTTCATCAGGCCTTACTGACTGAACATGTCAGTTAATAGATAATATTTAACAAATCTTCATCAGGCCTTACTGACTAGTCATGTCAGTTAATCAATAATGTTTACGGTGACTCCTAGACAGAACCTCCTTTAGCATAAGTGTAGCTTGCACTCTAGCGGAGATTTCTTTAAGTAGCATTCGGCAAATCTCTTCTGAGCGAATGTTAAATCACTTATAATAGATTTTCTTTTCATAAGTGTGATCTCTTGATCATCATCGGATAATAAGGGGCATCCCTGTTCTCGGATAGATGACTGACAATAGGTAGGATTCCAAGATGGCTCCTGGTCCTGTAAACATCGCTCACCATAACGATGCACGACAAAGCTTCAATAACGATTCAATTCATGAATATTAAAGTTTCCACAAGCATCAGCATAATCTGTCCTCATAATTGCTGTATAGAAACATAATCCGTGCTGCTAGATAATATGTCGTTCTGAAATACTGACATAGGTAGATTCATGGTAACGTCTGCCCATCTTAAGCCTAGGAATGAACGAAGTCAGCAAAAGTACGTTTACCTTGACATAAGAATACACTAGCAAGCACAAACGCTCTCCCGGCGTTATTGAATCACCACTGGGAAACTCATAGACTAAACAATCCTGGAAGAAACTATCTTCGTCCCCATGATAGATTGAAGAGATCACAAACTTTGGGCAGGTCTTAGGACATGACTTCCCACCATAGGCTTCTACAACCGAAGAACTCCCTAACGTATCTTCATCCGCCGAAAAGCACCTGACCCATAAAGTACAGTACAAGAAAAATAGTTCGACATAAACATACAAAGATATCAAGCTATAGGACATACTCGTCCTACATAGACAAGAACTACACATAGATTCGGGCCATACATAGACAAGAACTACACATAGATTCGGGCCATAGACATTCTGAAGCAATAACAATCTATTCCTAACCAAACATAGAATAGATCAAAGTAAAACTAGATTCCTCCGCTGAGTTCGATTTTCAGGAACGATACTAGGAGCGTTAAGTGGAATCATGTGGGCATCTAGACAGAATGTCTGCTATCACATTATCTGATCCACGGATAGGTCGTACCGAAAAATGAAAAGGCTGAAGAGCAATCGCGCATCGCGTTGATCTCGCGCTCTTCAGATTTTTACTTTGAATAGCTGTAAGAGCTTTCTGGTCTGTTTCTACAATGAAATGCGCGCCAAGAAGAAATCTTTGAAGTTTAAGAATTGACCAAACCATAGCCAATAATTCACGGTCTAGGACCGAGTAATTCTTCTGTGCGGCATTTAGTTTTCGAGAAATATACATCACAGGATGCAGAGTTCCAGAGTACTCTTGCATTAGTGCCGCTCCAATCTCTGTGGATGAAGCGTCACTACGAAGAACAAATGTCTTATCTGTAGTAGGTAATACTAAAATAGATGCAGTAGAAAACATAGTTTTGATCTTATCCAAAGAGGATTGACATTCTTGAGTCCACTGAACTATATTAGGAGACCCTTTCTGTAGCAAGGAAGAAAGAGGTGCCATGATCGAAGAAAGATTCGGAATGAATCTTCCATAAAATTGTATGAGACCTAAGAGACTTCGCACTTGCTTTTTAGTCTAAGGAATCAAAATGTTAAGTATTTTACTTGTATTATAGTCCTCTGTCTTTAGGAAACCATGACCGACACGGTGACCTAAGAAAGCAATTTCGCTAAAACCAATACAGGCTTTAGAGGGTTTCGCTGTCAGGTTATACTCGCGTAGAGTAGATAGCAATTCAACTAACCCCGAATAGTGATCTTCCCAAGTATCGCTGAAAAGACAGATGTCGTCTAAGTACGCAATGACATCTGACCGATAAAATAGAATTCGACGTATCATGCGTACGAATGTAGCTGGTGCGTTCATAAGGCCGAAAGGCATGAAATTCCAATGAAAATGGCCTCTACGTGTAGAAAAAGCAGTAAAAGGTTTGGCGCGTTCAGATAGAGGAACTTGCCAATATCCTTTAGACAAATCAAGTTTAGTGAAAAAATTAGATTTAGAAAGCCTAGTAAGTAGCTCTTCTAGTAAAGGCATAGGTTCAGCATCAAACTTCGTGACCTGATTCTTTTTGCGATAGTCAACGCAAAGACGTATGTTATTGTCTTTTTTTCGAACAATAACCATCGGCGAAGAATACGCAGAAGTGGATGGTTCAATTATTTTTAAATCTATCATCTCATCCAACTCCTTCTCAACCTGTGCTTGAAAATGTATAGGAATAGGATAAGGTCTGACTCTAATAGGATTATGGTCAGTTAGAATAATGTCATGTTCAATGACACTAGTTTGTCCAGGAATGTCTGTAAGGACATCCTGAAATGTTTGTAACATAGCCGAAACTTGACGCTGTTCTCCTAGAGACAAATCCGGAGAAACAGTAACATTTTTCCAGGATTCACTAGAATGAAGTGGAATCATCGGAAGCGGAAGATTAACATCCGAAAAACGTGTTTCCTCATCCTGTATTACAGACAGTGATGAGTAATGACCATGTTGGACTGGTGAATCGTCCGTTGCCTGGAAAATAGGCTGTAAATAATCCGGACGTTCATGGAATTCCGTAAGCATATTGATGTGGAAGGTTTTATGCTTTCCATCAATATCGACAATGTAGTCAACATCGGAAATTTTCGAGATTATATCGTACGGACCTTTCCAAAAAATAAGAAGTCTGTTTTCCCTACAAAGTAGTAAAACAAATGCTTTGTCACCAGGACAAAGTTGTCGTAAGGTTCTTTTCTTATTGGCAAATTGTCTTGCTTTCTGTTTAGCAAATTCAGAAGAAGAAGTTGCCAATTTGCATGCTTCGATAATCTTTTCCCTCAGCGCGATGACATATTCATAAGAAGATTTCGTGTCATCATCAATATTATCAACGGTTATGAGATCATAAAGCAAAGACATAGGGCCGCGCGGTCGCGCGCCAAAGTGTTCAAAGGGTCAAAAATCCTGTATGTTCGGTTATGGGGACCTCTCTGTAGCGAAGAGGGCCAAGGGTCAAAAATCCTATCCCAATCTTGTCAATGAGTCCTAGTTATCTTCCCTAATAATGTTTTTGAGTTGATGTTCTCATTTAGCCGTCTATTGCTAATAATTGACAAGAAATAGATACTAGAGGCTCAAAGTCGCTCTCTATATGCAGATGGTTCGAAGCATCCTTCGTGAAGACATGGTGTCATGATCTTAGTATGGGTTCCATGGTCCTTAATATTTCTCGGGGAATCCCAATGCCGAGAAAAATTTCCAAAGTGATTCTCAATGTCTACACTGTAAATGCTCTTTTCGTAGTCCATAAATCCGATGTATACGTGTGCAATTCCATTCCACACTTTGATCAACTACTATGTCTCAAAGTGCTGTTTGGTCTTAAATGATCTCAATGATGTCTAAAGCCTGCTTTTCAAATGGTCTAGGAATGTTGCTTGTTTAGGACTCTTTAATCTGCTCATGGCGTGGACCTATGTATTATTTTTTCTGGCATGACTAGTAACATTATTGACAATAAATTTGTGTACTCTTGTAAACCTTTCTTAGGCAAAAGAAAGCCGCAAGATACTCTTGATGTTGTACGGGAAAAACCCATATGTCCCACACTGAAATGTTGAAGTGAAAATTTGTGAACAATCTGCAAATTGGGACAAGGTGTAGTAATGATGACTTAGGGAGTCTTGACCATACAGATAAGTACGCCATTCTTCACGCGTAATCCAAGATTTAGGCTCTTGGACAAGGTTCATAATACACCCACTCAAACCACATGTGGAAGTCATCGAGTAATGGTAACAACTGTGACGTTTCATACAATTTATTACAGGACGTACGACGACATCAAATGCACAGTCAATTGGACAAGGTTCACGGACATCACAGACATGATAATTGTTGAATACATCCGACATCAATAAATCACGAGCAGCTTATACCTCAGAATGCTCATGGTCTGTCAATCTGTGCTCTACTTATACTGTGGCTCAGGTACAACCGACTAAGCGCGTCAGGTACATCTAGCAAACATGCCGCACACAAATGGCGGACTCCCAAGTACTTAACAATAGTCTATGACTCCTCTGACCTAACACGCCAGGTACTTCTTCTGATGGAAATGTAGGCCGCAAAAGAGCGGGCTGCTATCATATGGTAACCTCTGGGTTATCTCCGACCAGCAAGGCATCAGTCCATGCCTATATCATACCGCCGTACTGTGATCTCTGGGCTTCTTTTAATCAAATAAGACATATCAGTCTTGAACAGTATATGTTGTGCAACTAGCGGATTTCATAAATAATATCATCCATAAACGCTTCTCCGCACAGGGAGAAAGTCACCTCAAAATGTCAATCGACCATATATGCTGGCAACAAAATAATCTGCAGTTCTAGGCATAACAATAAAGATTCAAATGGGTATCTTTACCTTGACAGCATCCTAGAATAATCACAAAACAACACTCGCCATCCTTGGCGCTCAGAATAAACATGGGGAAAAACACAGACATCTTTGTCACACAGAGTATTTCATTTCCCCAAAAATATAGCCAGAGAAAATCTCCGACCTCCTGTCCGCTCAGAAGACCCAGGTAGACTGCCGATAGAAAGTCTAACAATCCAGGCGCCAAAACATAGCGCATGCCCAGTGAGCACTTCCCTGAGTAAAGCTAACACACGATCTAGAGCGTTCCCCGAAAGGATAGCTGAAGCGCTCCTTATATGGACATCTGAATAGCGACTTGGGGAATGTCAACTATTTAAAAAATTTTCCTGAAAATGAGCACAATCGATCCTTATAAGGATAGACGAATAAGACAAGGGGAATAACCACAAAATCTAACTTGACTCTGAAAAGTTAACAGCCAGTTCTTTCTCTTTGACCACATAAAATATCAAACAGCCTGAGGTCTAATATAAGCGAAAATGACAGTAACAGTTTACCGCACCCCCCCCCCCTTCCCGGGAAAAAATAAAATCAAACATTATTTTTTTAACATACATCAATGAGCATGATAAAAAAGGCTCATAACGCATGAGTAATGCGCTGATGAAAGGTATCACTAATATAACGCCCTAATGTCATTGATGATAAATTAACGTACAATGGAGAGTCTGGTGAGAACAAAGATATCTCACAAGAGAAATTATTTTCTCAAAGTATAAACATATCCAGGGAGGAGCTACCAATGCACCCTAAGGTGCTGGGAATGTTACTATCAAGCAAAAATTACATACATATATCTATATATAATACAATATCACCATGTGTAGCAACCGTAGCGGAGTCATTACCTTAATGTATTTTTTTTCCCAGTAATTTCCCGAAATACAGTGATACAAAACCATCATTATCTAAAAGGTGTATCATAACTAAATGTAATGACTTTTAATACAATTGTGACTACACACGTGATACTAATGTAGACTACATGAAGTTGACATCCGAAGTTTATTGACAATACTCCATTCAGGAGGACACATCTAAAAAAAGTCTCCATTGCAAGCATGGACATCATAAGGCATAAATAGAAATCTTTATAGGCTCTTCATAACAGCACTGGTTCGCTGAGAAAAAATACAAATGACACAATTCTATGATAATCGAAGGATGTTATAATATACTAAAATTAATCCTACATCTCTACGTATCAAAAGTGGCCGTTCTAATTTCCGACCTTTACATCGTGATAACCAAACCTTCCTCTGTTATACCCAAGACGGTAACAGAGAAAGAATTCAAACAATTTATAACCATGAATTCAAATAAGGTCATATCGAGATCTATCACCATTATTATCTCTGTTGGAACCATTGTTCAGATTTGAACCCCAGTTAGCATAGTTGCGATTGTTATTTTCTCTTTGGTCAAAATATCTTTGTGATGGATTTTGTTGTCTCCAAGAGAAATTATTGTAAGGTTGATAACCTCTATTGTAGTAACCTCTTCCAAAATTCCTATAATTATTAGGACCAAAATTTTGAGAACCTCTAGATTGTCTCCACTTTCTTGAAGAAGGAGAATCACTATGTGGCAAACCCCATTGGTTCTGTCTAAAATTTCGATTATCTCTCTTAGCAAAATTGATTTTATTTTTGCCTGTAGCAATGTGCTTAACAGATGCATCATACTGGCTGAGCATTCTGGGAACTAGCACTAATAATTTTGTTCTCCGTTACTAATTTATCAAAAATTTGAAAAGTCGATGCACGGTTTGTCTAAGGAATCTGGTCATGACATTTATCAACGTCCTCACCATGATCCAAAAGACTGACACTTGAATTACTTTTGTTGGCCTGACGCCAAGAATCACTCCTATTAGAGGCAGTATTGTTATAGCGTGGGAAATTATATTTGCCACGAAAAGATTTGTTCACATATTGTTTAATGTTACTGAGTGCATGTGGCTGAATCTTTGCATTTGTAACATTTGGATCATCAGCTTTATGTCCAACTTTATCCACCTTGGCAGTAGACAACATCTTGTTGTACAAAACAATATCTAATAGTGCATCAGTTCTGTTACGAAGTTTTGTAATTTCAACTTCTGCAACAGCTTTCTCTCTAGCAACAGCTCTATGAATTCTCTCGTTGACTTTAATCTGAAGCCTGTTGTAATCTACTCTCAATTCGTTTACCTGAGAAGTTAGAGTCTTCTCTTTAGCAATCCTATCTCTAAGATCCATTCTCAATTTTTCCTTCTGTGATGTAGTTTCTAAAACCTTAACCTTCTCCTGAACAAGTTCAAGTCTGAGTGCTTCCATAGCACTATTATCTATAGCCATAAGCTCACTATATATCGCTCTCCAATTGTTAACTGCCAGTGAGTGCCTGAATCTCACTATCCTTGCTATTCTCAAACTCATTAATCTCCTCCAGAGATACAATATTCTTCTTTATAGCAGTATTTTGTAAAAAATTCCACATCATTCCTTAACTCCAGAATTATTTCTTCATAAGACTTCTTGTCTTGCCTGGCCTGAGCTTTTAATTTGCAACACATATCTTGCGCACTAGCAAGTTCCTAGCTTGATTTATGTAAGTCATCCTCATGTCTCTTAGCTTCAATCTTTAATTTCTGTTCCTCAATTTCTATTTTCTGTTTTTCCATTTCAAACTCCAAATCTACATAATCTGACTTCAACTTCTCATAATTCAATTCATCTTGCTCTAGCTCACCAATAAGAGCCGGTTCCTTACATAGATATTTATCTTTAATTGAGCTCATCTCATCTTCCAGCTCCTTTTTTCCTTTTCCAGCTGAGATTGTCTTAATTGATTCTCATGAGGAAGAGCTAATGTTTCTATTATCTTCCACAGTAGTTTTAAATCATGCGTGGAAGAGTTCACCTTATCCATCTGGTTATCCAACAACTGTTTTAATGAGAACACTTCATCTTCTAACTCTTTCTTCTGACTAAAAGAAGAGTCATAGAATTTCTTATTATCTTCTATTAACCCCGACACTTTAATCTGGAATACAGTATTTTCAAAATTCATATGCTGTAACTCATCAGTAAGAGCTTTCTTTTCACCCTGAAGCTCTTTAATCGTTTTTTTTGTAAAACTTCCAACTCAATAACATTACCTTCACCATAAAAATAGTGGATAATAATTTAGAAAGCCTCAGTGCTTTCTCCTTTGAATAGTCGTAACCAAAGTTACATAGAGCATATTGCTTTAAATCCTGGCTCACTTGAATTAAGAACTGCTCTATGGCATATTCTTCACAGTTTGACCCATATAAACGCAATCTATCTCCGTTAGGAGAAAATGATCCAAAATATCCATAGTAACTTATGTAAATACACTGGATAAACTCACTTTATCCCAACTCAGTGGGTGACAAGTCTTCATCAAAGAACTTGTATAATTACCGTCTTTATCTAAAGTGCATTATAATATTAATAGTGCATGACCAAGTATATATAGAGTGTGTATGACAACAATGCATAACATTAATCAAAACAATGAACAAGCATACAGCACAACCGAAAACGTTCGCAGAAGTCAAATAGACAATACAGCGAAACTAAAGAAAAGTGTTACAAAGCATGTAATGATAACTGCGAAGAGATCCAACAAAACAAGTGATAACACAGTTATAAACAAAAAGGTGTATAAAAATAAACGACAGGAAAGTGAGCTAGACAAATACAAACCAATCAGAACAAAACTTAAGAACAAAGAAAATATAATAAACACGACGAAAGAACACCTCTGCATAACAAAACAAAATTATCGCAAAAGCAACAAAAGTCACTACAAATTTCCACAATGGGAAATTCACGATAAGGTCCCTTAAGAACGCTGTCGTAGGCGCTCTGTAACTTGGGATACCCTACAACAGACACCGCCCAACCGAATCCCGCAGAAATATAAATACTTAAATCACATAATACAAAGGAACATGTAACATATAAACACATAGCATATAATTATAGTGTATTGCGAAGAAGGCTCAGTTAGATCACAATACAAAGGCACAGTTTCCGAAAACAAACAGGCCACTTATCTTAAGATGACAATCCTATCCTCAGGAACCTTAATATCGTAATACACCAATAGGCATCCAAGGAGCAGAGGATCCACCACTGAAGGGTACAGAACTCTGAAGCATGGGGTACAGATGTTTCTACAGCTCTGCTTCTTGCTGTGATGACTACTGGTGACTTCAGTAGACCAGTAAGTAAAGGAGACAGGAACACAGCAACAATGGCACAGGAACTTGACCTTGTGACTTCAACTCGACTTGAACAGTTGTGTACACATTTCTACATTGTTGACAAATGTAGAACAATGGCAACTACATCAACAGTCCCGCAAATAAAGGAGTCGGGAGCACTGTAATGCACTGTGTACTCTTTAGGCTCAGGAAACGTCAAAAACCTTCCGGGCAGCGCTGGGTACTTTTATTTAACAGACGAACTTGACATATCAAACGACGATAGCCACATCAAGCTGGGTCACCATAATGTTAGGTTGTTTTTTTTACCATCATAAATGTTGAAAAGAACATTGGGTGTGATACAATGCTGCAGTTGACGATGGTGTAGTAGTATGATGCAAGGGGTGTTGACATCAGATAAGACAGTTCACGCGAATGTGTATAGGCTCTTGGACAAGGTTCATAATACACCCACTCAAACCACATGTGGAAGTCATCGAGTAATGGTAACAACTGTGACGTTTCATACAATTTATTACAGGACGTACGACGACATCAAATGCACAGTCAATTGGACAAGGTTCACGGACATCACAGACATGATAATTGTTGAATACATCCGACATCAATAAATCACGAGCAGCTTATACCTCAGAATGCTCATGGTCTGTCAATCTGTGCTCTACTTATACTGTGGCTCAGGTACAACCGACTAAGCGCGTCAGGTACATCTAGCAAACATGCCGCACACAAATGGCGGACTCCCAAGTACTTAACAATAGTCTATGACTCCTCTGACCTAACACGCCAGGTACTTCTTCTGATGGAAATGTAGGCCGCAAAAGAGCGGGCTGCTATCATATGGTAACCTCTGGGTTATCTCCGACCAGCAAGGCATCAGTCCATGCCTATATCATACCGCCGTACCATGATCTCTGGACTTCTTTTAATCAAATAAGACATATCAGTCTTGAACAGTATATGTTGTGCAACTAGCGGATTTCATAAATAATATCATCCATAAACGCTTCTCCGCACAGGGAGAAAGTCACCTCAAAATGTCAATCGACCATATATGCTGGCAACAAAATAATCTGCAGTTCTAGGCATAACAATAAAGATTCAAATGGGTATCTTTACCTTGACAGCATCCTAGAATAATCACAAAACAACACTCGCCATCCTTGGCGCTCAGAATAAACATGGGGAAAAACACAGACATCTTTGTCACACAGAGTATTTCATTTCCCCAAAAATATAGCCAGAGAAAATCTCCGACCTCCTGTCCGCTCAGAAAACCCAGGTAGACTGCCGATAGAAAGTCTAACAATCCAGGCGCCAAAATATAGCGCATGCCCAGTGAGCACTTCCCTGAGTAAAGCTAACACACGATCTAGAGCGTTCCCCGAAAGGATAGCTGAAGCGCTCCTTATATGGACATCTGAATAGCGACTTAGGGAATGTCAACTATTTAAAAAATTTCCCTGAAACAGAGCACAATCGATCCTTATAAGGATAGACGAATAAGACAAGGGGAATAACCACAAAATCTAACTTGACTCTGAAAAGTTAACAGCCAGTTCTTTCTCTTTGACCGCATAAAATATCAAACAGTCTGAGGTCTAATATAACCGAAAATGACAGTAACAGTTTACCGCCCCCCCCCCCCCCCTTCCCGGGAAAAAATAAAATCAAACATTATTTTTTTAACATACATCAATGAGCATGATAAAAAAGGCTCATAACGCATGAGTAATGCGCTGATGAAAGGTATCACTAATATAACGCCCTAATGTCATTGATGATAAATTAACGTACAATGGAGAGTCTGGTGAGAACAAAGATATCTCACAAGAGAAATTATTTTCTCAAAGTATAAACATATCCAGGGAGGAGCTACCAATGCACCCTAAGGTGCTGGGAATGTTACTATCAAGCAAAAATTGCATACATATATCTCTATATAATACAATATCACCATGTGTAGCAACCGTAGCGGAGTCATTACCTTAATGTATTTTTTTCCCAGTAATTTCCCGAAATACAGTGATACAAAACCATCATTATCTAAAAGGTGTATCATAACTAAATGTAATGACTTTTAATACAATTGTGACTACACACGTGATACTAATGTAGACTACATGAAGTTGACATCCGAAGTTTATTGACAATACTCCATTCAGGAGGACACATCTAAAAAAAGTCTCCATTGCAAGCATGGACATCATAAGGCATAAATAGAAATCTTTATAGGCTCTTCATAACAGCACTGGTTCGCTGAGAAAAAATACAAATGACACAATTCTATTATAACCGAAGGATGCTATAATACACTAAAATTAATCCTACATCTCTACGTATCAAAAGTGGCCGTTCTAATTTCCGACCTTTACATCGTGATAACCAAACCTTCCTCTGTTATACCCAAGACGGTAACAGAGAAAGAATTCAAACAATTTATAACCATGAATTCAAATAAGGTCATATCGAGATCTATCACCATTATTATCTCTATTGGAACCATTGTTCAGATTTGAACCCCAGTTAGCATAGTTGCGATTGTTATTTTCTCTTTGGTCAAAATATCTTTGTGATGGATTTTGTTGTCTCCAAGAGAAATTATTGTAAGGTTGATAACCTCTATTGTAGTAACCTCTTCCAAAATTCCTATAATTATTAGGACCAAAATTTTGAGAACCTCTAGATTGTCTCCACTTTCTTGAAGAAGGAGAATCACTATGTGGCAAACCCCATTGGTTCTGTCTAAAATTTCGATTATCTCTCTTAGCAAAATTGATTTTATTTTTGCCTGTAGCAATGTGCTTAACAGATGCATCATACTGGCTGAGCATTCTGGGAACTAGCACTAATAATTTTGTTCTCCGTTACTAATTTATCAAAAATTTGAAAAGTCGATGCACGGTTTGTCTAAGGAATCTGGTCATGACATTTATCAACGTCCTCACCATGATCCAAAAGACTGACACTTGAATTACTTTTGTTGGCCTGACGCCAAGAATCACTCCTATTAGAGGCAGTATTGTTATAGCGTGGGAAATTATATTTGCCACGAAAAGATTTGTTCACATATTGTTTAATGTTACTGAGTGCATGTGGCTGACTCTTTGCATTTGTAACATTTGGATCATCAGCTTTATGTCTAACTTTATCCACCTTGGCAGTAGACAACATCTTGTTGTACAAAACAATATCTAATAGTGCATCAGTTCTGTTACGAAGTTTTGTAATTTCAACTTCTGCAACAGCTTTCTCTCTAGCAACAGCTCTATGAATTCTCTCGTTGACTTTAATCTGAAGCCTGTTGTAATCTACTCTCAATTCGTTTACCTGAGAAGTTAGAGTCTTCTCTTTAGCAATCCTATCTCTAAGATCCATTCTCAATTTTTCCTTCTGTGATGTAGTTTCTAAAACCTTAACCTTCTCCTGAACAAGTTCAAGTCTGAGTGCTTCCATAGCACTATTATCTCTCCAATTGTAGTGCCTGAATCTCACTATCCTTGCTATTCTCAAACTCATTAATCTCCTCCAGAGATACAATATTCTTCTTTATAGCAGTATTTTGTAAAAAAATCCACATCATTTCTTAACTCCAGAATTATTTCTTCATAAGACTTCTTGTCTTGCCTGGCCTGAGCTTTTAATTTGCAACAAGTATCTTGCGCACTAGCAAGTTCCTAGTTTGATTTATGTGTCATCCTCATGTCTCTTAGCTTCAATCTTTAATTTCTGTTCCTCAATTTCTATTTTCTGTTTTTCAATTTCAAACTCCAAATCTACATAATCTGACTTCAACTTCTCATAATTCATTTTATCTTGCTCTAGCTCACCAATAAGAGCCTGTTCCTTACACAGATATTTATCTTTAATTGAGCTCATCTCATCTTCCAGCTCCTTTTTTCCTTTTCCAGCTGAGATTGTCTTAATTGATTCTCATGAGGAAGAGCTAATGTTTCTATTATCTTCCATAGTAGTTTTAAATCATGCGTGGAAGAGTTCACCTTATCCATCTGGTTATCCAACAACTGTTTTAATGAGATCACTTCATCTTCTAACTCTTTCTTCTGACTAAAAGAAGAGTCATAGAATTTCTTATTATCTTCTATTAACCCCGACACTTTAATCTTGAATACAGTATTTTCAAAATTCATATGCTGTAACTCATCAGTAAGAGCTTTCTTTTCACCCTGAAGCTCTTTTATCGTGTTTTTTTTGTAAAACTTCCAACTCAATAACATTACCTTCACCATAAAAAATAGTGGATAATAATTTAGAAAGCCTCAGTGCTTTCTCCTTTGAATAGTCGTAACCAAAGTTACATAGAGCATATTGCTTTAAATCCTGGCTCACTTGAATTAAGAACTGCTCTATGGCATATTCTTCACAGCTTGACCCATATAAACGTAATCTATCTCCCTTAGGAGAAAATGATCCAAAATATCCATAGTAACTTATGTAAATACACTGGATAAACTCACTTTATCCCAACTCAGTGGGTGACAAGTCTTCATCAAAGAACTTGTATAATTACCGTCTTTATCTAAAGTGCATTATAATATTAATAGTGCATGACCAAGTATATATAGAGTGTGTATGACAACAATGCATAACATTAATCAAAACAATGAACAAGCATACAGCACAACCGAAAACGTTCGCAGAAGTCAAATAGACAATACAGCGAAACTAAAGAAAAGTGTGTACATACAGCAAGAGATCAACAAAACAAGAAAACGTTCGTAATAAAAATAAACGAGAAATCTAAAGACTTAAATCACATAATACAAAGGAACATGTAACATATAAACACATAGCATATAATTATAGTGTATTGCGAAGAAGGCTCAGTTAGATCACAATACAAAGGCACAGTTTCCGAAAACAAACAGGCCACTTATCTTAAGATGACAATCCTATCCTCAGGAACCTTAATATCGTAATACACCAATAGGCATCCAAGGAGCAGAGGATCCACCACTGAAGGGTACAGAACTCTGAAGCATGGGGTACAGATGTTTCTACAGCTCTGCTTCTTGCTGTGATGACTACTGGTGACTTCAGTAGACCAGTAAGTAAAGGAGACAGGAACACAGCAACAATGGCACAGGAACTTGACCTTGTGACTTCAACTCGACTTGAACAGTTGTGTACACATTTCTACATTGTTGACAAATGTAGAACAATGGCAACTACATCAACAGTCCCGCAAATAAAGGAGTCGGGAGCACTGTAATGCACTGTGTACTCTTTAGGCTCAGGAAACGTCAAAAACCTTCCGGGCAGCGCTGGGTACTTTTATTTAACAGACGAACTTGACATATCAAACGACGATAGCCACATCAAGCTGGGTCACCATAATGTTAGGTTGTTTTTTTTACCATCATAAATGTTGAAAAGAACATTGGGTGTGATACAATGCTGCAGTTGACGATGGTGTAGTAGTATGATGCAAGGGGTGTTGACATCAGATAAGACAGTTCACGCGAATGTGTATAGGCTCTTGGACAAGGTTCATAATACACCCACTCAAACCACATGTGGAAGTCATCGAGTAATGGTAACAACTGTGACGTTTCATACAATTTATTACAGGACGTAGGACGACATCAAATGCACAGTCAATTGGACAAGGTTCACGGACATCACAGACATGATTGATAAAGTTGATATTTAGTTGGATATAATATATGTTGATAAAGTACACCAGAACACTCCTAGGCGGGAAGACAGGCGTCTATCATCATCAGTTGGAAAGTCCTACATGTTTTGGTTCCAAGATGGCTCCACTCGTGAACTGTCACTCACGTTTGAATACAGATAATGAATCTGTTCTAAAGTTAGTCATTCATACAACATTTCGTTGCTCTGTAGATTTGGTCATGAACAATAGACTGCATTCTACAGAATATAGTGCTGCTAGGAATCGAAGTCGTTTTTCATCGAGTCAAATATATTCTCCTAAACATTCAAATCGTAATTATCGACAATGGTGGCTTCGATCGAGAGTTCATAAGAGTATCTTTGATTACCTTGGTAGAGGGAATATGAAACTGCCATTCCTTGGCAAGATGAATAAACACTGGGGTAAAGCATACACGATAGGTCTAGACGACTATCACTTTCCCCAAAACCACTGAGATCACTTTTTCAAGGCATCAAGCCGACATAGCAAAACACACACAGTCCCTATCAGGACGAAGCCAAATCACACCACTCAAGCCACACATCCGCCGAATAGCCTTTGACCTCTCTAGAGACAACAGAACATATAGTTCGACCTAGATATGTAAAGATATACAGATATAAGACAGACTTGTCCTACTCAGACAAACAATACACATAAATTCAGGCCATAGATATTCTGAAGCAAGAACAATCTATTATTACCCAAACAACGAATAAATCGCAGTAAAAATGTATTTATCCGCGGAGTTCAAGGGAAGTAACTCAATAATGACTTTCCCTTAAGCACTAAAAAATTACCTATGTATAATATTGTAAGATATCAAAGACTGCACGTAACAGTCTTACCACACCTCCCGGGAAAAAAAAAAAATGGAACATTTTTTTTTTTTTTTTTTTTGAAATACATCTAGGAGCAACGTACAATAGGCTCACAACGCATGAATAATGCGCAGATGAAAATATCAGGAATACCTATAACGCCTAATATGAGGCTAAGTCGACTTATGGAGCGACTGGTGAGAATGTGTCTCATAAACTGAGAGAAATTATTTCTCTACAAGTATATTTTTTTCCAGGAAGGTGTCATCAAAGTATAATACAATTCTGGCAATTACACAATGCCTAAAAAATTCATATCATCACTACGTATTAGATATCTTAAATTTATGATTTATGAAGTAAAAATCATCAAAGCACAGCGGTGAATAAACATACATGAACCGCTATGTAGTGATACAATCATTATATTATTAAATTACAAATGTGTATCTATCATGATATAGAAAAGGAACTACTATAGAACTAGACATATCAAGAAGTCTAAGCCCTAATAGTTATGTGGAATCATGTGGGCATCTTGACAGAATGTCTGCCATCACATTATCTGATCCCCGAATAGCTCGCACAGAGAAATGAAAAGGTTGAAGAGCAATTGCATATCGAGTAGACCTCGAGCTCTTCAAATTCTTACTCTGTATAGCAGTAAGAGCTTTTTGGTCTGTTTCTACTATGAAATGTGCGCCTAGTAGGAATCTCTGTAGTTTGAGGATCGACCAAACCATAGCTAATAGCTCACGGTCTAAAACCGAATAATTCCTTTCTGCCGCATTAAGTTTTCTGGAAATATACATTACAGGATGCAGAGTTCCAGAGTACTCTTGCATTAGTGCCGCTCCAATCCCAGTGGATGAAGCGTCACTACGAAGAACGAATGTCTTATCTTTAGTGGGTAGCACTAAAATAGGTGGTGTTGAAAACAGTGTTTTAATCTTATCCAGAGAGCATTGGCATTCCTGAGACCAGTGGACCACATTAGGCGAACCTTTCTTTAGAAGTGTTGAGAGAGGTGCCATGATAGAGGATAGATTCTGAATGAATCTGCCATAAAATTGAATAAGACCTAACAGACTTCTCACCTGTTTTTTAGTCTTAGGGATTGATATGTTAAGTATCTTACTAGTATTATGGTCCTCTGTCTTTAGGAAACCATGACCAACTCGGTGGCCTAGGAAAGAAATTTCGCTAAAACCAATATAGGCTTTAGAGGGTTTCGCTGTCAGGTTGTGCTCACGCAAAGTAGACAGCAATTCATCTAACCCTGAATAGTGATCTTCCCAAGTATCGCTGAAAAGACAGATGTCGTCTAGATATGCAATGACATCTGACCGATAAGATAGGATTCGGCGCATCATGCGTACGAACGTAGCTGGTGCGTTCATAAGACCGAAAGGCATAAAATTCCATTGGAACAAACCTCTAGGTGTTGAAAAAGCCGTGAGAGGTTTGGCGCGTTCAGATAAAGGAACTTGCCAATATCCCTTAGACAAATCAAGTTTAGTGAAAAAATGAGATTTGGAGAGTCGAGTAAGTAGCTCTTCCAGTAAAGGCATAGGTTCGGCATCGAACTTCGTTACTTGATTCAATTTTCGATAGTCAACGCAAAGACGTATGTTATTGTCTTTTTTACGCACAATAACCATCGGCGAAGAATACGCAGAGGTGGATGGTTCGATTATTTTCAAATCTATCATCACATCCAACTCTTTCTCGACCTGTGCTTGGAAATGTATAGGTATAGGATAAGGTCTAACCCTAATAGGAGTATGGTCAGTTAGCACAATGTCATGTTGAATGACATTAGTTTGTCCAGGGATGTCAGTGAGTACATCCTGAAATGTTTGCAACATAGTTGAAACTTGTCGCTGTTCTCCTAGAGACAAATCAGGAGAGACAGTAACGTTCTTCCATGATTCACTGGAATGAAGTGGGATCATTGGAAGAGGAAGATTTACATCTGAAAAACTTGTTTCCTCATCCTGTATCACGGACAGTGATGAGTAATGACCATGTGGTACTGGAGAATTGTCCGTTGCTTGGAAAATGGTTGCAAATAATCCGGACGTTCATGGAATTCAGTAAGCATATTGATGTGGAAGGTTTTATGCTTCCCATCAATATCGACAATATAGTCGACATCGGAAATTTTCGATATTATATCGTACGGACCTTTCCAAGAAATAAGTAATCTGTTTTCCCTACAAGGTAGTAATACAAATGCTTTGTCACCAGGACAAAGTTGTCGTAAGCATCTCTTCTTATTGGCAAATTGCCTTGCCTTCTGTTTCGCAAATTCAGAAGAAGAAGTTGCTAATTTGCATGCTTCGATAATCTTTTGTCTCAACGCGATGACATATTCGTAGGATGACTTTGTGTCATCGTCAATATTGTCAGATGTTATGAGATCGTGAAGCAACGACATAGGGCCACGCGGACGCGCGCCAAAGACGAGTTCAAAGGGAGAAAATCCTATATGTTCATTGGGTACCTCTCTGTAAGCGAAGAGGGCCGCAGGTAAAACTCTGTCCCAGTCTTGAGGATGATCCTCAGTTATCTTCCCCAGTAAGTTTTTAAGTGTTCTATTAAGGCGTTCGACCATACCATTAGACATTGGATGGTAGATACTACTTAAAGATCTATCTATCTGCAGGGTAGACATTACTTGAGACATGGTATCTGATATTAGTTGGGTGCCATGGTCTGACAATATCTCTCCGGGGAACCCCAGACGAGAAAATATAAGCCAAAGAGCATCTGCAATATCAGCAGTAGTAATGCTCTTCAGAGGAATAGCCTCTGGCCAACGTGTGCACATATCAACACACGTCAAGATAAACTGATGTCCTCTGGCAGACTTGATCTTAAATGGACCAATAATGTCTATGGCCATTTTTTGAAACGGCCGAATAGGAATGTCCGCCGCCTGAATGGGTGCAGCATGCCGTGGACCTTTGGATTTAACTTCCTGACATACTTTACAAGATTGACAATAAATCCGTATGTCCTTGTTTACCAATGGCCAAAAGAAAGCCGCAAGGACTCTTGACTTAGTACGGGAAAAACCCATGTGTCCAGCACACTGAGAGTCGTGAGCGTGCTGCAAAATTTTAACTCTCAAATTCTTGGGAACCAGGATTTGAGAATGACTTGACGTAATGGAGTCTTGAACCATACGTACAAGTACGCCATTCTTCTTTGTAATCCACGATTTACGACTTGTGTCCTTATTCGGATCACCTTTAGTTGCAAGAATGAAGAATTTCTTCAGAGTGGGATCATCTTCTTGCTGTTTTATAAACGAGTCACGAGAAATTACCAAGGGATTATCTTGGTTATGCACTTCATTATCTTCAGTAGATGAAGTTTGAGGCACATTAAGAGCCTGAGCTCTAGTGACTACAGCGTTAGCAATCTGCATGTTTTGCCTTTCCCAAGTGGAAATTTGTTGCGGAGTACATTCCTTGACTCCATGAATGCGACCGATGATGAGGTCAGCGATCGGATTCGGAAGAAGACATGCGTGTACATCTCCTGTAAAGAAAGGAGTAGCAATCCTAATGATAGCGGTAGAGTATTTCTCTACTGTGCCGCCAAATGTTACACATTTGACTACTTGTCCAGTGGCACGGGAAGGATCTACGAGTGACTGCCTAACACCAATTGTGGTGCATCCAGAATCAAATAGCACAGAGACTGGATTGTTATTCACTAAACCCTTATGTAAGACAAGAGACCCTCTTCCATCATGCGCGACTGATGCTGGAAGAGCAGGAAGAGGATGGCCACAGCTTAAAGTAGTCACTGTGGTTGGCTCAAATAACGTTTTGCATTGGGGGCACTGAGATGCTCTCCCAAAATCAAAAGCGGCACATGCCATATTACTAGCATCATTATTATCTTTACTCTGTTTATAGGCTTCATGGGACTCTTGTTGTGCAGAGTTTGCCTGAAAATGTGGTTTATGTCTTTTGTATTGAGATCTACCTCGGTTATTATCACCTCTGTAGTTATTGTTACCTCTATTGTAACCCCTATTTGGGTTTGAGTCATAGTACCCTTGGTTACCATTATCATATTCATTATAATGAGTATCTCTGTAATTATGATCTTGTTGACTCCAAGACGGATAACCCTGATAGTTTCTATAATTACTTCCTCTACGGAAATCCTATAATTATGACCACCCCTGTGTCGAGAGCTATCAGGTCGTCTCCATCCATTTCTTTTAGAGATTTAGGTTTACGCTCATGTATAAATTCAAGGAAAGGTTTGTTCACACATGACATAATCTTATCTCTGAGCAACAAATCCATAAGTCCTTCATACGTTTTTTCCGTTTTGGAAAGCTCAATCCAACGATCAACTGTGAGACGTGCCTTTGCAGTGAATTCTGAGAATTCTACCCCCGTCTCAGGTACCATCGTCTTAAATAAAAGGCGATAGCCTTCCTCACTTAGCTGATATTTTTTTATCAAAGCCGCCCTAATGACATCATAATTATCCTTATCTGCTTCTCCTACAAGGCATAATCTAGTCAAAGATTCACCTTTCAAGTTTTCTGATAATTGATTAGCGTATTGTGATTTATCCACATTATGTGTACGACAAGAACGTTCAAATCTATCCAGCCAGAATGTAATATCGTCACTGGACTGATTGAACGGTGGAACCTTAACCTTGTAAGTAGAAGGTTTACCATTACCACTAGATGCCTGATTAACATTACTCATACTTGTCAATCTCAATTTCTCCAACTCAAATTCATGTTCTCTTATTGCTTTTTTCTCTTCAGCATCTAATCTTTTTTGTTCAGCCTCCCTGTCTAATCTTTTTTGTTCAGCCGCAGCTTCTCTTTCCAATTTTTTTTGTTCAGCTTCACTGTCTAATCTTTTTTGTTCAGCCGCAGCTTCTCTTTCCAATTTTTTTTGTTCAGCTTCCCTGTCTAATCTTTTTTGTTCAGCTTCACTGTCTAATCTTTTTTGTTCAGCTTCACTGTCTAATCTTTTTTGTTCAGCCGCAGCTTCTCTTTCCAATTTTTTTTGTTCAGCTTCAAATCTCCTTTCCTCTACCTGCATCTGCAATTTCTTTTGTTCAGCAGCAGCCTCAGCTTCTTTTTCTAATCTTTTCTCTTCCGCCATAGCTTTTCTTTCTTCTGCAGCTAATCTTTTCTCTTCTGCAGCTAATGCTTTGTCATATTGAGCAACTGCCCATTGTTCTAATTGTTGACCAGTCTTATCAAGAGCTTTCCCTTGAGTAATGAAATAATCTAGAGTAGACATGATGCCTAACAATAATACTAATCACCTGAATCAATAATAATACCCCAAGTTCTCAATGACCTGATTAATCAGTATACTATCCCAATATCTGTGGGTCACAAGCCTTTAATAAGGTCTTGTATAATAGTAATAATAATCAGGTACTGGTCTATACCATAATCCAAGTGCAGTGCACAGGCAATTGTGTCTTATGAAATATACCCATATAAAACATATGTCAACCAACAGAATACATAAAGTACAAATAGGACTGACAATACAAGAACGTTTGCAGAAATCAAAATAAATCAAATAGGGAAATCAATGAAGATAATCACTGAATCTGCAAAGAATAACAACACAAATGACGTCACAATATATGAATATAAATTATGAATAGAACTGAAAGATAGAAAAGGTTAGACCAACAAATTACAAACAAATCAAAACAAAACTAAAGAACAAAGAAATATTACAAAAATAACAATAATTACAGACTTCACAGCTAACACAAAAGCAACAGTTGTCGCAGCAAATTTTCAATGAAGAAAATTGCACCTATAGAAAACGCCCACAACGGACCCTCTATGACGTGGGATACTCTGTTGTGAGGACGCCGCCCAACCTTAAACACAACCCGCTGACATAGAAACTAACATACTATACAAACAAATAACATGTAAACATAAATATATATAAATTATGTGTATGATAGTATGTGTTGCAAAATAGGCTCAGTCTTACAGAAAGCTGGTCCACCAGTTGATAAAGTTGATATTTAGTTGGATATAATATATGTTGATAAAGTACACCAGAACACTCCTAGGCGGGAAGACAGGCGTCTATCATCATCAGTTGACAAGATCCCTATGGTGTTGCCTGCCCCACTGTAGTGTATGGAATGTCAACTTGACCTACGCAGTGTTGTGTAGACATGGATGGAGTGTATAATGTGCGAATGATGATAAGGGTTCGTGTTGTTGACAAATGTTCTCTTCTCACACTCATGTATGACCGGAAGTCATCGACACCAACGACTGTGTACCTTTTCTAAAGTTTAATTGGACGTACACACTCGACAGCACAGATAGTGACAAATCACAGGTTGCCATAATACATCATAGTACAGTGGACAAATGGTCTTGCAATGTTACATGGGCACTCATGTAGAATAATGGTATAATGGACTGTCAATAGCCAAGCACTCAGTATCGCCCATACATATATCATCTGACGTCACTGACTGAGCACGTCAGCTTGTAAACAATATTTCAGATGACTTCTAAACCTAATCTCGTTTAGCAACGATTCTTCAACATAATGTTCAGCACATATTTTTCCATATAATAATATTGAACCGCTAACAATGGGTTCTCATGTGTAGCAGTGATCTCTGGACTGATCAAGCGATAATACGGGCATCCCTTTTCTCTTCTTGAAAGTCCTACATGTTTTGGTTCCAAGATGGCTCCACTCGTGAACTGTCACTCACGTTTGAATACAGATAATGAATCTGTTCTAAAGTTAGTCATTCATACAACATTTCGTTGCTCTGTAGATTTGGTCATGAACAATAGACTGCATTCTACAGAATATAGTGCTGCTAGGAATCGAAGTCGTTTTTCATCGAGTCAAATATATTCTCCTAAACATTCAAATCGTAATTATCGACAATGGTGGCTTCGATCGAGAGTTCATAAGAGTATCTTTGATTACCTTGGTAGAGGGAATATGAAACTGCCATTCCTTGGCAAGATGAATAAACACTGGGGTAAAGCATACACGATAGGTCTAGACGACTATCACTTTCCCCAAAACCACTGAGATCACTTTTTCAAGGCATCAAGCCGACATAGCAAAACACACACAGTCCCTATCAGGACGAAGCCAAATCACACCACTCAAGCCACACATCCGCCGAATAGCCTTTGACCTCTCTAGAGACAACAGAACATATAGTTCGACCTAGATATGTAAAGATATACAGATATAAGACAGACTTGTCCTACTCAGACAAACAATACACATAAATTCAGGCCATAGATATTCTGAAGCAAGAACAATCTATTATTACCCAAACAACGAATAAATCGCAGTAAAAATGTATTTATCCGCGGAGTTCAAGGGAAGTAACTCAATAATGACTTTCCCTTAAGCACTAAAAAATTACCTATGTATAATATTGTAAGATATCAAAGACTGCACGTAACAATGATAATTGTTGAATACATCCGACATCAATAAATCACGAGCAGCTTATACCTCAGAATGCTCATGGTCTGTCAATCTGTGCTCTACTTATACTGTGGCTCAGGTACAACCGACTAAGCGCGTCAGGTACATCTAGCAAACATGCCGCACACAAATGGCGGACTCCCAAGTACTTAACAATAGTCTATGACTCCTCTGACCTAACACGCCAGGTACTTCTTCTGATGGAAATGTAGGCCGCAAAAGAGCGGGCTGCTATCATATGGTAACCTCTGGGTTATCTCCGACCAGCAAGGCATCAGTCCATGCCTATATCATACCGCCGTACCATGATCTCTGGATAGCCAGAGAAAATCTCCGACCTCCTGTCCGCTCAGAAAACCCAGGTAGACTGCCGATAGAAAGTCTAACAATCCAGGCGCCAAAATATAGCGCATGCCCAGTGAGCACTTCCCTGAGTAAAGCTAACACACGATCTAGAGCGTTCCCCGAAAGGATAGCTGAAGCGCTCCTTATATGGACATCTGAATAGCGACTTAGGGAATGTCAACTATTTAAAAAATTTCCCTGAAACAGAGCACAATCGATCCTTATAAGGATAGACGAATAAGACAAGGGGAATAACCACAAAATCTAACTTGACTCTGAAAAGTTAACAGCCAGTTCTTTCTCTTTGACCGCATAAAATATCAAACAGTCTGAGGTCTAATATAACCGAAAATGACAGTAACAGTTTACCGCACCCCCCCCCCCTTCCCGGGAAAAAATAAAATCAAACATTATTTTTTTAACATACATCAATGAGCATGATAAAAAAGGCTCATAACGCATGAGTAATGCGCTGATGAAAGGTATCACTAATATAACGCCCTAATGTCATTGATGATAAATTAACGTACAATGGAGAGTCTGGTGAGAACAAAGATATCTCACAAGAGAAATTATTTTCTCAAAGTATAAACATATCCAGGGAGGAGCTACCAATGCACCCTAAGGTGCTGGGAATGTTACTATCAAGCAAAAATTACATACATATATCTCTATATAATACAATATCACCATGTGTAGCAACCGTAGCGGAGTCATTACCTTAATGTATTTTTTTCCCAGTAATTTCCCGAAATACAGTGATACAAAACCATCATTATCTAAAAGGTGTATCATAACTAAATGTAATGACTTTTAATACAATTGTGACTACACACGTGATACTAATGTAGACTACATGAAGTTGACATCCGAAGTTTATTGACAATACTCCATTCAGGAGGACACATCTAAAAAAAGTCTCCATTGCAAGCATGGACATCATAAGGCATAAATAGAAATCTTTATAGGCTCTTCATAACAGCACTGGTTCGCTGAGAAAAAATACAAATGACACAATTCTATTATAACCGAAGGATGCTATAATACACTAAAATTAATCCTACATCTCTACGTATCAAAAGTGGCCGTTCTAATTTCCGACCTTTACATCGTGATAACCAAACCTTCCTCTGTTATACCCAAGACGGTAACAGAGAAAGAATTCAAACAATTTATAACCATGAATTCAAATAAGGTCATATCGAGATCTATCACCATTATTATCTCTATTGGAACCATTGTTCAGATTTGAACCCCAGTTAGCATAGTTGCGATTGTTATTTTCTCTTTGGTCAAAATATCTTTGTGATGGATTTTGTTGTCTCCAAGAGAAATTATTGTAAGGTTGATAACCTCTATTGTAGTAACCTCTTCCAAAATTCCTATAATTATTAGGACCAAAATTTTGAGAACCTCTAGATTGTCTCCACTTTCTTGAAGAAGGAGAATCACTATGTGGCAAACCCCATTGGTTCTGTCTAAAATTTCGATTATCTCTCTTAGCAAAATTGATTTTATTTTTGCCTGTAGCAATGTGCTTAACAGATGCATCATACTGGCTGAGCATTCTGGTAGAACTAGCACTAATAATAATTTTTGTTCTCCGTTACTAATTTATCAAAAATTTGAAAAGTCGATGCACGGTTTGTCTAAGGAATCTGGTCATGACATTTATCAACGTCCTCACCATGATCCAAAAGACTGACACTTGAATTACTTTTGTTGGCCTGACGCCAAGAATCACTCCTATTAGAGGCAGTATTGTTATAGCGTGGGAAATTATATTTGCCACGAAAAGATTTGTTCACATATTGTTTAATGTTACTGAGTGCATGTGGCTGAATCTTTGCATTTGTAACATTTGGATCATCAGCTTTATGTCCAACTTTATCCACCTTGGCAGTAGACAACATCTTGTTGTACAAAACAATATCTAATAGTGCATCAGTTCTGTTACGAAGTTTTGTAATTTCAACTTCTGCAACAGCTTTCTCTCTAGCAACAGCTCTATGAATTCTCTCGTTGACTTTAATCTGAAGCCTGTTGTAATCTACTCTCAATTCGTTTACCTGAGAAGTTAGAGTCTTCTCTTTAGCAATCCTATCTCTAAGATCCATTCTCAATTTTTCCTTCTGTGATTTAGTTTCTAAAACCTTAGCCTTCTCCTCCTGAACAAGTTATAGCAAGTCTGAGTGCTTCCATAGCACTATTATCTCATTCTTTTCTTTATCCAATTGTAGTGTAGTGCCTGAATCTCACTATCCTTGCTATTCTTAAACTCATTAATCTCCTCCAGAGATACAATATTCTTCTTTATAGCAGTATTTTGTAAAAAATCCACATCATTCCTTAACTCCAGAATTATTTCTTCATAAGACTTCTTGTCTTGCCTGGCCTGAGCTTTTAATTTGCAACACATATCTTGCGCACTAGCAAGTTCCAAGTTTGATTTATGTAAGTCATCCTCATGTCTCTTAGCTTCAATCTTTAATTTCTGTTCCTCGATTTCTATTTTCTGTTTTTCAATTTCAAATTCCAAATCTACATAATCTGACTTCAACTTCTCATAATTCATTTTAACTTGCTCTAGCTCACTAATAAGAGCCTGTTCCTTACATAGATATTTATCTTTAATTGAGCTCATCTCATCTTCCAGCTCCTTTTTCTCCTTTTCCAGCTGAGATTGCCTTAATTTATTCTCATGAGGAAGAGCTAATGTTTCTGTTATCTTCCCCAGTAGTTTTAAATCAAGCGTGGAAGAGTTCACCTTATCCATCTGGTTATCCAACAACTGTTTTAATGAGATCACTTCATCTTCTAACTCTTTCTTCTGACTAAAAGAAGAGTCATAGAATTTCTTATTATCTTCTATTAATCCCGACACTTTAATCTTGAATACAGTATTTTCAAAATTCATATGCTGTAACTGATCAGTAAGAGCTTTCTTTTCACCCTGAAGCTCTTTTATCGTTTTTTGTAAAGCTTCCAACTCAATAACATTACCTTCACCATAAAAAATAGTGGATAATAATTTAGAAAGCCTCAGTGCTTTCTCCTTTGAATAGTCGTAACCAAAGTTACATAGAGCATATTGTTTTAAATCCTGGCTCACTTGAATTAAGAACTGCTCTATGGCATATTCTTCACAGCTTGACCCATATAAATGCAATCTATTTCCCTCACGAAGAAAAGGATCCAAAATATCCATAGTAACTTATGTAAATACACTGGATAAACTCACTTTATCCCAACTCAGTGGGTGACAAGTCTTCATCAAAGAACTTGTATAATTGCCTTCTATATCTAAAGTGCATTATAATATTAATAGTGCATGACCAAGTATATATATAGACTGTGTATGACAACAATGCATAACATTAATCAAAACAATGAACAAGCATACAGAACAACCGAAAACGTTCGCAGAAGTCAAATAAACAATACAGCGAAACTAAAGAAAAGTGTTACAAAGCATGTAATGATAACTGCGAAGAGATCCAATAAAACAAGTGATAACACAGTTATAAACAAAAAGGTGTATAAAAATAAACGACAGGAAAGTGAGGTAGACAAATACAAACAAATCAGAACAAAACTAAAGAACAAAGAAAATATAACAAAAACGACGAAAGAACACCTCGGCACAACTAAACAAAATTATCGCGAAAGCAACAAAAATCACTACAAATTTCCACAATGGGAAATTCGCTATAATGTCTCTTAAGAACGCTGTCGTAGTTCCTCTGTAACGTGAGATACCCTACAACAGACTCCGCCCAACCGAAACCCGCAGAAATATAAATACTTAAATCACATATAATACAAAGGAACATGTAACATATAAACACATAGCATATAATTATAGTGTATTGCGAAGAAGGCTCAGTTAAATCACAATACAAAGGCACAGTTTCCGAAAACAAACAGGCCTCTTATCTTAAGATGACAATCCTATCCTCAGGAACCTTAATATCGTAATACACCAATAGGCATCCAAGGAGCAGAGGATCCACCACTGAAGGGTACAGAACTCTGAAGTATTGGGTACAGATGTTTCTACAGCTCTGCTTCTTGCTGTGATGACTACTGGTGACTTCAGTAGACCAGTAAGTAAAGGAGACAGGAACACAGCAACAATGGCACAGGAACTTGACCTTGTGACTTCAACTCGACTTGAACAGTTGTGTACACATTTCTACATTGTTGACAAATGTAGAACAATGGCAACGACATCAACAGTCCCGCAAATAAAGGAGTCGGGAGCACTGTAATGCACTGTGTACTCTTTAGGCTCAGGAAATGTCAAAAACCTTACGGGCAGCGCTGGGTACTTTTATTTAACAGACGAACTTGACATATCAAACGACGATAGCCACATCAAGCTGGGTCACCATAATGTTAGGCTTTTTTTTTACCATCATAAATGTTGAAAAGAACTTTGCGTGTGATACAATGCTGCAGTTGACGATGGTGTAGTAGTATGATGCAAGGCGGGTGTTGACATTAGATAAGACAGTTCACGCGAATGTGTATAGGCTCTTGGACAAGGTTCATAATACACCCACTCAAACCACATGTGGAAGTCATCGAGTAATGGTAACAACTGTGACGTTTCATACAATTTATTACAGGACGTACGACAACATAAAATGCACAGTCAATTGGACACGGTTCATGGACATCACAGACATGATAATGGTTGAATACATCCGACATCAATAAATCACGAGCAGCTTATACCTCAGAATGCTCATGGTCAGTCAATCTATGTTCTACTGATACTGTGGCTCAGGTACAACCGACTAAGCGCGTCAGGTACCTCTAGCAAACATGCCGCACACAAATGGCGAACTCCCAAGTACTTAACAATAGTCTATGACTCCTCTGACCTAACACGTCAGGTACTTCTTCTGATGAAAATGTAGGCCGCAAAAGAGCGGGCTGCTATCATATGGTAACCTCTGGGTTATCTCCGACCAGCAAGGCATCAGTCCATGCCTATATCATACCGCCGTACTGTGATCTCTGGGCTTCTTTTAATCAAATAAGACATATCAGTCTTGAACAGTATATGTTGTGCAACTAGCGGATTTCATAAATAATATCATCCATAAACTCTTCTCCGCACAGGGAGAAAATCACCTCAAAATGTCAATCAACAATATATGCTGGCAACCAAATAATCTGCAGTTCTAGGCATAACAATATAGATTCAAATGGGTATTTTTACATTGACATCATCCTAGAATAATCACAAAACAACACTCGCCATCCTTGGCGCTCAGAATATACATGGGGAAAAAACACAGACATCTTTGTCACACAGAGGATTTCATTTCCCCATAAATATAGCCAGAGAAAATCTCCGACCTCCTGTCCACTCAGAAGACCCGGGTAGACTGCCGATAGAAAGTCTAATAATCCCAGCGCCAAAACTTAGCGCATGCCCAGTGAGCACTTCCCTGAGTAAAGCTAACACACGATCTAGATCGTTCCCCGAAAAGATAGCTGAAGCGCTCCTTATATGGTGTGACGTACGTCTAAGTATGACAAATGAATTTCCCTGACTCGATGGATGATAACAGAATATTGGCCTCTCATAACTTTAGAACCCCTGATCATCTGTTGTAACTTTTACCGGCATGCAGCATTTCCACGAGAACCTTACACGCTGGATCATTAATATGTAGCCTGCTATCTTATGTGAACGTTTGAGATCGCATGGCCTTTGATGGGAGGTTAAATCCCGCCCACAACCATTTCTGAGAACGATTTATAGCAATCTTTTCCTTAACGCCGGCCCAAAAGAGGACGGGCCAGAGACTCACTCCTGTTTCTAGAGCAATAAACAGCAGATCATTTTCTTACCTGGCTGTCACCCCGCCTGGTGGGAGTTGCCAAAGCTCTCAGAACAGCGGTACCATCAAAGAACAGGCTGATCTTCAGAATTCAACGTGGAGCGGCCGCGATCTAAAGAATCAGGGAACTTTCAGCTCACAGAGTTAGCTTCTCGGAAAATTTTCGCACTCTCATGCTAGAAGCCTGAGACGGAAGAAAATCGGTAGACCGGGGAAAACGAAGGAATCGCAGCGGTAAACATATCGGCGAGGTACCCCGGATTTTGCTCAAGTTCAAGAAAGGTGCGAAAATTTAACACGCTTTATTCAAGTTACATTCGATAAGTATAAATAGAGAACTCCGAGAAACTGCATTTTATCGTTCGCTCTGACAGAATCCTAGTTGCACTAGCATAGTCGGATTACTGCTTGATTTCATCTACCTTCGTGACTATTGGAGTGTATTCTTTCTGTGCAGACGGTAATTTATACATTAGCTTCGAGTGATCAGTGGTCGAGTTATTTCAATTGATTTCAATGGATTGTGGTGTAAATTTAACCTTATTAAATAAACCAATTTTCAGAAGTTCTAGTGCAAACTAATGTTACAGCTAAAAGTATTTCCTAATACAATTGACGCGTAAATTTATTTTGCAGACGTTAAAGAGAAGTATAACTTTAATACAGTTTAGTTCTGTATAGATAGATGTGCTTTTAATTGTTTTAACTCACGGGAAGTTTTCCTAATTTGTTAATTGACGACGCTAATAAGTAAATAGGCTAACTGTAATTTATCGCGTCAGATTATAATATGATTTGTAATGCATTTCTTGTTTTGATTATCTTTCATTCAGAACGATCATTCAACCTGCATCCCAGCAATTATTAATTATATACAGAGTTCTGCCAAACTCAATTCGATAACTCCAGTAACATATGAACTTTTTAAAGCTAAACTTGTGGCGACCTGTAATGGGCCCCGCTCCTCTGAACGTAACTGAGAAAAAAAGCCATTCAAGAAACACTTTAAAAATACTAGTTCATATAGAGTCCTTAAAGAAAACTGGAAGCAGAACATATTTTATTCACTGCCCCTATTTGTGAAGAAAAAGCATCGATCTACCTGAACCCTGTCTGTCACGTATATTCAGTGGATTTTACCATCCCTTCCCCCCCCCCCCCCCCCCCGAAGAAGAACTTACCTCAGTGTTTTTCTTAACTTGTGACATTACGGAAAAAGGAAGTTATCTCCACCAGCTGTGCCAATTTTAGGAACCACACCATACCTCACGCCTAGCCAAGTGCCTGTGACATTCTTTAGGAACTTTATCTAATAAATAAACAGTACCGTTAAACTTCAACGTCCAGCGATTTCGGGACACTTTGTTAACTTCAACAACTCGCAAATCTGGGGCTGTACACTGAAGAAAATACTTTTACCAAGGCCAAGGTTTAGTGCTATTTTTTTATGTATTTCCTATGAAGTGCCAGAATTCACCTTTCGGTAAGTCTGCGTGTGTGTTTGTGGGGATGGCCAGCCCTAGTGTGTTTTTTTTTTTGAATGAAAGGAGATTTATCTTTTCTTTACCCTTTTAATTAGTTCGACCTTGTACTAAGGTGCATTATATTCCTTGTACGGGATCTCTCCTAGCGGGATCGGGTAACTGTGTTCCTTCCCCCTCCCGTAAAATTTGTTGATTTAAAGGGAGACAATTGAGAACCCTAGCTTTTCCTCTACACCCCCCCCTTTTTTCTGTAACCCCTTGCCTCAGAGTAATAAATTTACCAGTGGGTTAAATTGCCTATCTCTGATCACCCCCCCCCCCCCCCCCCCCCCCCTGTCTTTGGGACCGGGTTTTGTCTGTTAGTAAATATAAACGGGAAACGGTAGATGGGATATTTCTCCTCAAAAACCCCTCTTCCCTAGTTATATTTGTATTCTGTAACCTTTGATTTTTGACTGTAAATGTACAATTATGTGTGAGTCCTTTATGATAATAAAGGTATTAATCATTAATTGTGTTGGTTGTCGGTTGGCCTAAAACTCCAAACATTTCCATCTGTGTAGGCTGTATTCATGTACGTTGAGCGACTGGAACTGACAAACAATTGTTTGTGCAGAAGAGAGATAGGAGTAGTCTGGGAGAAAACAGATATTGTCGTAATAAGAGACTGTCCTTGCTCCTTCCCAGCGCTTGTGAATCTACTACCTCATTCTCCTAAATCCTTATTCTCACAGAGCCTTCAATATCACTTTACACTCTAAAGGGACCAATATTCATCAGCACCCTCTCAGATAAAAATTACGACAATATATGGTTAGCTCGTTCGAGATTCTGAACTTAGTTAAAATAGAGTGTGGTTGATTGTCTTTGTGAAGTAGGGTATAATCTTTAAAAGTATTACTTCCCCTAGACCAAGCCGTTCAGTATTTTGGGCCAACCACACAATAATTAAGACAGGTTTGTTTTTCCACAGGAACAGGCAGTTAGTGATAATAAAAGATTGTCACATTTGTATTCTCTGGCAGAGGGAATTGAAAATTTTGGTTATATAATTGCTGGGACTGCGTGATTGTTTTACAATCACTAAAGGTTATGAAGCGTTTGAGTTGAGCTAAGCTAAAGACGGATTGTTCTGATTTTTTAAAATTAAGTTAACTACGTCTCATCTCAAAAATTGTCTTCAGGGACGGAGTTTGTTGTTAGAGAATTAACATTTTCTGGGGGAAAAATTTTTTTTTTTTTTTTTTCCTTTTGTATTGTTTAATATAAATTTTTCTCTACTGTTAGTAAGAGTAGATTCTTTTCTAGTGTAACTTACCATTTAATTGGCATAGTTGCTTGCGTTACGAGTCTTAAGTGACAATAATAGCGGCGATAAGTTAACACACGAGGTCATTCAGTAAATTTTTTTACTTTGTTTTTCTCGTAGCGGCTTTGAGTTTTTCCCCTTCTTGTTCCATCTTACTATTCTCTAGTCTTAGAAGCATCCAGTTCTTTGACAATGGCTGAGAGAATTAGGATAAGATCCATTTTGAGACAGGAAGCGAAAGACTCAGGATTAGACACAGAAGCCGCGAATCTGTTTATCACCCAGGAACTGCAAATATATGACGCGGAGCAACAAAGAGCAGAAGCAGAGAGGAAGGAAGAGAAAAACAAAGGGCAGAAGCTGAGAGGAAGGAATGAAAAGAGAGAGAAACAAGAGAGGGCAGAAGCTAGGAAGAAGGAAGTAGGACGATGTCAATTGGAACAGAAGAAAATTGAGGCAGAAATGGAAAGCCCGCAGAGAGAGAGAAAGAGAGAGGGAAAGACAACATGAATTAGCGCTCAAGGCTTTAGAGAGTCGGAGTGCCTCTACTTCAAATAATGGAGAGCCGTCTTCGCCCCAGTCTCAAACAATGGATCTCTCCAGCACTCAGTCTGCCCAATTAACTGCGATGTCTTTTGCTTTAGAGTCTTTTCCTAGCCCTAACGAAAAAATTGACAGCTACCTAGAAAAATTCGAAAGGCTCGCAAATCTGTATGGGTTAGAGAGAGTTCCCGCTGGGCACTGAAACTTCGATCAACGTCACTAAAAGCGTATGCGTATGACATATACACAAAGCTGGGACCGAACCAACATGATTACGACATGCTTAAATGTTCAAGCCCCTTGCTACGAGCGGTTCGAAATGAAAGATAAAAGGCACTCAGACTAAATTTTGCAAATGTTCAGCCGAAACGCTACCAGCCTAAAAGCAGTAGATTGACGGAAACAGGTAGTTCCACGTACAAAAAGACTCTTTTATTTCTTGGTCAAAGGGTATTTGCGTACAAAGCCGATAGTTGAAAATTTCAATGTGACCTACCCTACTTACTTATACCCAAAAATGCATGCGTGAACGCAGTGTAGTTTCGTGTGGAACAAATATAGACCCTGTTTGACCTAAACGAGCGATGTCAAACGAAATGAATTAAAATGCTACTAATTTTTGGCTATATAATATGCGTTAGTCTAGCCTACTGCCAGCCGAAAAACGAAAAGGGTAAAAAATTAGCTAGAAGTGTGAAACCTATGCATTAGATGACAAAACGTGAATAAGTAAATATTTTCAATCTGGATTAACATGACTTAGATAATAACTAGCGAATGGTTAGAATGAAGACATATAAAACATGCCTGGGATTTCTTTACTGAAGCTAAGCCAATTGAGGCCAAGAAAGGGGTGTCAACCTGATTTGAAAATATGTAGGTTCTTTTGAAAATAGACGCGAAGTTGGAACGGAAGTCACCTGATTATTTGAGGAGCCTAACTTTTTAAGAAATTCCCTGAAATAAATACTCAGAAAGACGAGCGTTCCTTGCCACTTTCAATTTAAACTTTCACAGGACAAAGTTAATAACGTTTTACAGACAAGTCGTTATTGTTTCAGATTCCTTCGTCTGTTCTGTTATTCAGCCACAGTCCTGACCATTTATGGCCTGTAATTTACTTACATAGTGAAAAAATTCGATATTTCGGTAAGACCAACATTTATATAATTATTATTGTATTTGAAAATGTGTTTTTGCCATATTGATTATGAATGAATATTTGAAGGGGAGAGTCCCAGACGTACAAGTGCCATTTCAACATGTTACGTACACTCATTAAATGGGGTTAGAGAATCTTATAGCTTCATGTAAACGCCCTACAGCTTTGCTTGTACTGTGGGAGATAAAAGAATATATATAAATTTATATAAAGAGTAAAGTTAACATCAAACTTTGTGTTGTTTCACCGAGTTGCTAAGAAAGATATTATCATTGTGGGGAAAGAACTTAATAAAATCCTTGCAGTTTTACTTAAAAAAAAGTTGGGATAAAGAGAGATTAATAAGGGAAAAGACTTTAATGAATAATGTTCAAGTATAGCCAGAAAATCACTGGCCATCTTTAATGTAATCCATGTTATTACACTGAATGTATTTATGAAATTTATAAATATTGTATTAGGACGTAAAGAAAAAAAAAAAAAAAAAAAAAAAAAGAAATGTTTGAGATATTTAATGATACTAGAGCACACTACCCGAGGGGGAAAATAATTATTTATGTATTATGTTCTGATTTTTGATTGGTTGATATCTGTAAAACTGTTACAAATGGAGATAGGTCAGAATATTATTTTTGAGGGGAAATTAATCCTCTAACTTCCAGAGTTTCTGGGTGTGAAACTGAAGTGAGCCAGTCACGTTGTTGTTCAACCCTGGTAACTGTTCGAGGCCATATGATTTGAGGGCCCTACCTTATCTTGAATCCTGAAAGCTGAGCAGTGCTGTGAGGAGGAAGATTTATAACCAGGACATCGCAGAATTTTCGACACCTATCTTAAGATAAGCCCAGTGTTTTGGGGCCTTGTGAATTCACTGAACTATTCTCCACAATTTGATATTTCAACCAGATTAAATAAAATGATGACAGTAGTGATTCCCCAAAATATGTGCTTTAGTTTGGACTAGAGTATTACAACAAGAACACTTCCTAGTCAGAAATAAAAGGACTTAAGTAGTGAAACAGTCAGATTGTGTGTAACTGTATATAAATGTTTAATCTTTTGTTTTTTTATGACCCATCAACTCAATTATACTTAATTCTTTGAAAACAATTGTTCAACCACCCAAAACCAATAGGGGGTTGTTTACTTAATTGTTTATTAACCTTAAAGTGTGGTTGTTGTTATTTTTCTGCATCATGCAAACCGGTGAACATTGGATATACCCTAGACACGTAGCCTACACAACATCATCATACATTATAACATATAAAAGGGGATAACATACATAGCGGTGGTAGTCATTTTGAATGGTAGCAAGCCAGGTTTCCTGACATATAGTTAAAAGGTAAACTTCCTCAGGAGCTAAGTTTAGCTGACTTGTCTGCTAGACACCTAGTCAAACCAGGTCAGGAGACAGAGAGAAAAATAATACGTCAAACTTAGTGGAGTGTTTAAGAGTGATGCGCCCAGGACGCTGCCTATACGCACTCGGGTAGAAATACTCAACTCTGACTTTGAGGAACAATTTTGAGGAGTTTTGACATAAAAGCGGCCATTATGGATGATCCTATCTACCCAGTTATCCTGGGATGTAGATTTGTGTTTATTGGGAGACCAAAGGAGCCGATTGTGGCAGCGGTAACCACAAGAGGGCAAGCCAAGAAGGAGAGGGAGCCTGCGCCAAATTTGTTGCCGAACGAACTGAAGGAGGCGCAACAAAAGGACCCTACTCTGGAGCTCTGCTTTAAAAAACTGCCCATGGCTAAGGACCCCAGACACAACGGAGACATCTTTTCTAAGGATGGCGTATTGTATCGTAGAACGGGCAACCCGGACACGGGGAATAACCAGCTCCTAGTACCGACGCAGTACCGAAGCCAGATCTTAGAGATGGGGCACTCTCTTCCCTTTAGCGGACATATGGGGCAAAACGCCACTATTCAGCGAATAAAAACCCACTATTGGTGGCCAGGAATGAACTCTGACATTATCAGGTATGTGAAATCCTGCGCCCAGTGCCAACGGGTAGCACCCAAGCACTTGACACCCCCAGTACCCATGGGGCAAATGCCAATAGTAGGGACTCCATTTGAACGGGTTGCTGTCGACATCATTGGACCCCTGGAAAGGACCAAAAGAAAGCACAGGTTCATCCTGACTTTAGTCGACACTTGCACAATGTGGGCCGAAGCTGTACCGCTAACATGCATAGATTCCAAGCATGTTGCAGAAGCCCTCGTGCAAATCTTTACACGGTTGGGATTCCCTCAACAAGTTTTGACGGACAATGGATCCCAATTCCGTAGCCTGTTAATGGAGGAGATCTTTAAGATCTTGAGGGCCAAACATATCCACACAAGTCCCTACCATCCGGCCGGAAATGGGCTCGTGGAACGTTTTAATGGCAGCCTCACCACCATGTTACGTAAGCTGGGTCAGGAGAAACCGGAAGACTGGGACCTATATATATCGGCTGCCTTATTCGCCTACCGAGAGGTTCCCCAAGCGTCTACGGGATTCCCGCCTGCTACACTTTTATTTGGCAGACCTATAAAAGGGCCATTAGAAGCCTTACTTCGGTCCCTGACAGACCAAAAGGCTGACGAGACAGTCGTCTCTGCAAGCAAGTATGTATCTGAGCTCAAGGAAAGGCTAAAGCTAGGATGGGATCTAGCTACAACCAACCTTACGAAAGCCCGCGCTAAACACGCTAAAAGATACAACAAAGCTGCAAAAGAGAGAGAGCTCCAACCAGGGGAGAAAGTTTTGTTGCTACTCCCAACCGGAAGCAATAAACTTCGCATCGGATGGCAGGGGCCGTTTACCGTCCTTAAAAAGATCTCACGTACCAATTACAAGATCTCCATCAAAGGAAAGGAGAAGGTCTTCCACATAAATCTGCTAAAGAAATATTTGGAAAGACCGGTGCCATCCTCCGAGCATCTCCTGGCTGTCGCCATAGCAACGGAAGACGAGGAAGATGATGATGGTTGCATGGAGTATCCACTGCAACCCACAGAATCCTTTAAAGATGTCAAGTTCGGCGACAATCTCTCACCAGAACAACAAACAGAAACCAGGGCTCTACTAAAACAGTACAGTGCAGTCTTAACGGATGTACCTGGTCGAACAAATCTCATTGAATTTGATATGAAATTAACAAACGAGACCCCTGTTCAAACCAGAGTTTACCCCATCCCGTACGCTAAAGCGGATGCACTTCGCGGAGAAATAGACAAGCTGCGTCAGGCAGGAATTATCAGTGAGTCTACATCTCCTTACAGCTCGAGTGTAGTGCTGTTGCAGAAGCCCAATAAGGAAGTTCGGCTGTGCATTGATTACAGGTTGCTAAACGCTGTAACGGAATTCCAGCCCGAACCTCTCCAAACTGTTTCTGAGTTGTTCACCAAGCTCAGCAAAGCAAAGATCTTCTCCAAGATTGACCTCAGTAAAGGTTATTATCAAATACCAGTCAAGGAGGAAATTAAACCTTTGTTAGCTTTCAGCACTAGCGAAGGACATTACACATTTAATGTGATGCCGTTCGGTTTGCATAACGCACCAGGAGTGTTCACCAGGATGATGAGGAAGCTTCTAGAGCCTTTGCAAAGTCCCCATATCCATAATTTCATGGATGACATATTAATTGCATCGGAAACCTATGAAGAACATATTGCTACGGTTGCTATGCTCCTCAGGAGACTACAGGAAACGGGTCTCACAGCCAGACCTAGCAAATGTCTCATCGGGTTTGAACAGTTAGACTTCCTGGGGCATACTATTTCTCACGGATGCAGTTAGCCTATTAAGAAGAACGTGGAGAAAAAGTGGCAGCAAAAAGACCCCGAACGAAGAAAGACGTACGTTCCTTCATATCGCTATGTGCATACTATCAGAAGTACATCCAGAACTTCAACGGACTGACGGCACCTCTGACTGACCTCACAAAGAAAGGTTGTCCTGATAAGGTCATATGGGATCAAAAGTGCGAACACGCGTATAGCACTTTGAAAGGACAGTTGTCGGCATACCCCATCCTAAGGTTACCTGACCTTAAGAAACCTTTCATACTGAGAGTTGATGCGTCAGGTCAGGGCATCGGGTCAACATTGCTGCAAGCCGATGACAGTGACCTGAACATGCTATTTCCAGTTGCCTATGGCAGTCGGAAACTGAATAAAGCGGAACGAAACTACAGTGTCGTTGAAAGAGAATGTCTCGCTCTGATTCATGGCATCAGACGCCATCATGAGTTTCTGTATGGTACTTCTTTCACGGTGCAAACAGACCATGCTCCACTAGCTTTCCTGGGGGCCAATAAGGAATTCAACGCAAGGATAATGCGTTGGGCCTTGCTATTGAGTGTTTATTCCTTCAAAGTGGAATATATTCCAGGAAAACAGAATGTCGGAGCTGACTTCTTGAGTAGAAACTGGACCACGGAGGAAGAGGAGAAAATCGACGATGCCAATCATCCAAAAGCTACCGATCAGGGCAGCTTCATTGTCATAAATGAAACATGAAAACGAGTTTCCATGTCTCAAAAGTGGGGACGATTGTGACGTACGTCTAAGTATGACAAATGAATTTCCCTGACTCGATGGATGATAACAGAATATTGGCCTCTCATAACTTTAGAACCCCTGATCATCTGTTGTAACTTTTACCGGCATGCAGCATTTCCACGAGAACCTTACACGCTGGATCATTAATATGTAGCCTGCTATCTTATGTGAACGTTTGAGATCGCATGGCCTTTGATGGGAGGTTAAATCCCGCCCACAACCATTTCTGAGAACGATTTATAGCAATCTTTTCCTTAACGCCGGCCCAAAAGAGGACGGGCCACAGACTCACTCCTGTTTCTAGAGCAATAAACAGCAGATCATTTTCTTACCTGGCTGTCACCCCCGCCTGGTGGGAGTTGCCAAAGCTCTCAGAACAGCGGTACCATCAAAGAACAGGCTGATCTTCAGAATTCAACGTGGAGCGGCCGCGATCTAAAGAATCAGGGAACTTTCAGCTCACAGAGTTAGCTTCTCGGAAAATTTTCGCACTCTCATGCTAGAAGCCTGAGACGGAAGAAAATCGGTAGACCGGGGAAAACGAAGGAATCGCAGCGGTTAACACATCGGCGAGGTACCCCGGATTTTGCTCAAGTTCAAGAAAGGTGCGAAAATTTAACACGCCCTATTCAAGTTACATTCGATAAGTATAAATAGAGAACTCCGAGAAACTGCATTTTATCGTTCGCTCTGACAGAATCCTAGTTGCACTAGCATAGTCGGATTACTGCTTGATTTCATCTACCTTCGTGACTATTGGAGTGTATTCTTTCTGTGCAGACGGTAATTTATACATTAGCTTCGAGTGATCAGTGGTCGAGTTATTTCAATTGATTTCAATGGATTGTGGTGTAAATTTAACCTTATTAAATAAACCCATTTTCAAAGTTCTAGTGCAAACTAATGTTACAGCTAAAGTATTTCCTAATACAATTGACGCGTAAATTTATTTTGCAGACGTTAAAGAGAATTATAACTTTAATACAGTTTAGTTCTGTATAGATAGATGTGCTTTTAATTGTTTTAACTCACGGGAAGTTTTCCTGATTTGTTAATTGACGACGCTAATAAGTAAATAGGCTAACTGTAATTTATCGCGTCAGATTATAATATGATTTGTAATGCATTTCTTGTTTTGATTATCTTTCATTCAGAACGATCATTCAACCTGCATCCCAGCAATTATTAATTATATACAGAGTTCTGCCAAACTCAATTCGATAACTCCAGTAACATATGAACTTTTTAAAGCTAAACTTGTGGCGACCTGTAATGGGCCCCGCTCCTCTGAACGTAACTGAGAAAAAAGCCATTCAAGAAACACTTTAAAAATACTAGTTCATATAGAGTCCTTAAAGAAAACTGGAAGCAGAACATATTTTATTCACTGCCCCTATTTGTGAAGAAAGAAAAAGCATCGATCTACCTGAACCCTGTCTGTCACGTATATTCAGAAGAACTTACCTCAGTGTTTTTCTTAACTTGTGACATTACGGAAAAAGGAAGTTATCTCCACCAGCTGTGCCAATTTTAGGAACCACACCATACCTCACGCCTAGCCAAGTGCCTGTGACATTCTTTAGGAACTTTATCTAATAAATAAACAGTACCGTTAAACTTCAACGTCCAGCGATTTCGGGACACTTTGTTAACTTCAACAACTCGCAAATCTGGGGCTGTACACTGAAGAAAATACTTTTACCTAAGCCAAGGTTTAGTGCTGTTTTTTTTATGTATTTCCTATGAAGTGCCAGAATTCACCTTTCGGTAAGTCTGCGTGTGTGTTTGTGGGGATGGCCAGCCCTAGTGTGTTTTTTTGAATGAAAGGAGATTTATCTTTTCTTTACCCTTTTAATTAGTTCGACCTTGTACTAAGGTGCATTATATTCCTTGTACGGGATCTCTCCCAGCGGGATCGGGTAAACTGTGTTCCTTCCCCCTCCCGTAAAATTTGTTGATTTAAAGGGAGACAATTGAGAACCCTAGCTTTTCCTCTACACCCCCCCCCCCCCCTTTTTTTTCTGTAACCCCTTGCCTCAGAGTAATAAATTTACCAGTGGGTTAAATTGCCTATCTCTGATCCCCCCCCCCCCCCTCTTGTCTTTGGGACCGGGTTTTGTCTGTTAGTAAATATAAACGGGAAACGGTGGATGGGATATTTCTCCTCAAAAACCCCTCTTCCCTAGTTATATTTGTATTCTGTAACCTTTGATTTTTGACTGTAAATGTACAATTATGTGTGAGTCCTTTATGATAATAAAGGTATTAATCATTAATTGTGTTGGTTGTCGGTTGGCCTAAAACTCCAAACATTTCCATCTGTGTAGGCTGTATTCATGTACGTTGAGCGACTGGAACTGACAAACAATTGTTTGTGCAGAAGAGAGATAGGAGTAGTCTGGGAGAAAACAAATATTGTCGTAATAAGAGACTGCCCTTGCTCCTTCCCAGCGCTTGTGAATCTACTACCTCATTCTCCCAAATCCTTATTCTCACAGAGCCTTCAATATCACTTTACACTCTAAAGGGACCAATATTCATCAGCACCCTCTCAGAGAAAAATTACGACATATGGACATCTGAATAGCGACTTGGGGAATGTCAACTATTTAAAACATTTCCCTGAAACAGAGCACAATCGATCCTTATAAGGATAGATGCATAAGACAAGGGGAATAACCACAAAATTTAACTTGACTCTAAAAAGTTAACAGCAAGTTCTTTCTCTTTTTCTTTGACCACAAAAAATATCAAACAAGTTGACGTCTAATATAAGCGAAAATGGCAGTAACAATATCCTTCTTTCCATTCTGCTGGTATCTCTTCCTTTTCCCAGACTTTACCAAGTAATTTATTTAACATCTCTGTAGCCGTGTCGATAGCTGCTTTGATGGCCTCTGCTGGAATACCATCAGGTAAAGACGCTTCTCAATCTCTTAGAAGCTTTATGGCTTTCTTTATTTCTTCCTTCGTTGGTCTTTCACTGTTAATTTGTAGCTCTTCTTCTGCTGGCTGGATGTCCGGGGGGGTTTTGTGGAGTTGGTCTATTGAGAAGGTCCTCAAAATATTATGTCCATCTCTTCATTTGCTCTTGTATATTGCTGAGCAGTTTTCCATTCTTGTCTTTTATGGGGCAACTTGTTTGCTTGTATTTCCCTGTCAGCTTCTTTGTGCTGTTATACAAATATATATATGCTCTCATATTTCCTTTGGCTGCAGCATCTTCTGCCTCTCTTGCCAACTCCTCAATATACTTCCTTTTGTCTCTTTTGATACTTCTTTCAACTTCTTTGTTTGCTTCTGTGTACACCTCTTGAGCCTTGGCTTTGGAACGTCTGGTTTTGCTTGTGTTTAAATCTGCTGTCTTGTTTTTTTTCTGTCTTTTATCTTATTGATGGATTCTGTTGTTATCCATGCTTTTTGTTGTCGTTCCCTTTTCCCCAGTATTTCGTCACATGTCTCATTCCATACCGTTTTGATTTGCTGCCAATAGTCTTTGGCTATCAGAAGGTGGTGATATGATGCCACATCTGCTTCTCTATATACCTTTACATCTTGCAATGATGATCTAAACTTCTTGTTTATGCATATATGATCAATCTGATTTTCTGTTCCACGTTGCCTTGTGTATTCTCTTATGTGGAAACATGCTTCCTCCTATAGCCAGGTGATCTGAAGCACAGAAGTTTGAGAATAGTTCCGCATTTTCATTCATTATTCCTAGCCTCTGTTTTCCCATGACTTCTTCAAAGCCGGTGTAGACTGTACCTATCTTTGCACTCATGTTACCCATCAAAATCGTGATGTCTCTTTGTTGTACTTTTTCCATAATTTCCTGTAGTCTTGTATAAAATGCTTCTTTCACCGACTCTTCTTTGTCATTAGTTGTTGCATAACATTGGATGACATTTACATTTATTTTCTTTTTAGCTGTTTTAAAAGTAGCTGTTATTATTCTGGATCCAACGGCTTCTCATTCAATGAGTGCTTTCTGTGCTTCTTGAGATAACGTAAGAACTATCCCTTCACTGTGGTGAGAACTTTCGTCTTCATGTCATGAGGACAGCACCAGATCACCTGTGATGAGTTTCTTCCTGTCTACCCCCTTCCACTTTGTTTCACACAGTCCCAGAACCTCGATTTTATATTCACTCATCTCTGCTGCTACTTGTCCCACTTTCCCTTGTTCGTTTAATGTCCGAACATTCCAGGTGCCAAATCTGGAAGTTCTCCTAGAAGAAAGAAGGTTAGTCAGTAACACAGACTCCTTTCGGCGTTCTCTGTGTTGCATCATACGCCTCCCTGCGACAGGACCTTCCCTGTCTTGGATGGATGTGTTTTATTTTCTTTAATTGACTTTTCCATGTTTGTTGAAGTTTTTTGTGGTTTAAATGTTTTGACAGGATGGGGTAACCGGCAACATGCCCAACCCTTCTTAGTCGCTTTCTACGACATGCTTGGCAGGGAATAGTGTTACTATTCTTTGCTTCCCTTTCGGGCCCCGGTAACGCACTGGTCGACCTACTTTTGGACCTTGCAAAACCTCGAACTGACCTCTTCCGAAGTTGTTTTAGTTATGCAGGTGGTTTAGCATGGAATTCCCTACTAAAGTCTGTCAAAATTGATAATTACATCTCATTCAAAAAGTCATCTGCATTCACATGTCATGAAATCTTGTACACACAGTTAATAACAATTCTGTTTCAGTTATTTCAACGTTTCCATGAGCATCTAACTGTCATTGTTATATTTTCAATTTTCAATTGAATTTTTAATATTAAGTAGCTTTATTGCTTCATATCTCTCTCTTTCTCTTTCTCTCTCTCTCTCTCTCTCTCTCTCTCTCTCTCTCTCTCTCTCTCTCTCTCTCTCTCTCTCTCTCTCTCTCTCCCTTTCTCTCTATTTGCGTGAATGACTATGTGTAAATGTACTTGTGTATGCTCAGTTACTGGTTGTAATGATAATATTACTTAATTCTTTCTGAAGTTATTAATATTTTAATTTCAATTTGTAAAACGCTGAAAACTGTTTGCAGGGCAGATATGTAAAAAGGCAATTATGCCTATTTCTTTACCCTGATGAAATAAAGACTTCGTTCGTTCCTTTGTTCGTTCCTTCAAGAACGGTTACGTGCTTAGTCTGGGATCTTCTATTTATAGAAGTGACGACACCTATTTGGATGAAAGTTAAGGTCCAATAAAATCTGTTTTTGTACGACACAGCCGACGACAAATTTTCATTTTTTAACGAAACGAGATAAACTTATCTTCTTTATCTCTAGATTTGTCAGAGAACGTTCAGAAGTTCCTTATTATCGCGAATGGTAACTGGGACAACTCGGACAGAATCAAAGAAGGATACAACGATCGTGACCTTGCACAAATAAGACTTGCACCTGTGAGCCTACCACACCTGTTCTCGGTAGGTTTATAATTTAATTCACATTTATATACCAATTACTCTATCAATTTATATGAGTATATGAGGACAACTGCCGTAAGACGGGGGTAAAACTGAAGAATGAAACTAAATGATACAAAAACACACAAATAGTAATACGTCTTACATAAAGAAAGAGCAAGAAAATCCTACGTTGCGGCCACAAGGCCTTCGTCAGGGACAGACAAACAAGAGACAGGAGGGAAAGAAAATGACAATTAAGTAGAGAACATACTATAAAAATAAGAGAAAAAAACACTCCCTTATTTCCAGTCATGTGTTGGAGCAAAGAAGCGCTATCTTACTGTTGTTATTTCATCTACCTTTAATGCGGATACACGCACAGATACTCAAGAAGGTTACTCATGCCAGCCCAATAATCTCAGTGTCAGCTGCACCTCTGATCGTGCAGTTCCTACCTGTTCAGATTCCAGACATCGTTCACACAGGACACACGAGACACACCCATCATGCACCAAAGACTCTGTTACGAGAAAGATAATGCCCATTGTTAAAGTCAGTTTGTTTTAAGCTGGGGATGTAAACTTTTTTATACTATAGTCTAAGGTAGTTTACAGGTTGTAATACTTTTTGGTACAGGTCTGATTTAGTTGTTATCTCCCTTGACTTGCCATTTGGTCATTTAAGATTTTCTGTTCGCAGATTTTTCTAGAACAGTTTACGAGAACGTTCCAGATTGTTCTCGTGTGAACTAAACTCACGCCACGCGAGGATTCGCGCATGCGTGATGGTTTAGCGGGACCGGGTGACTGTATCTCGTGACAGTCGGCCTGGGCGTTTTGGGCTGAGAAGGTATTCAGCCATTTTTTCTCTGACTGTGTGATCGGGGAACAGAGTTCTTGTGTGATAGAAATATCTGAGATTTTCCCCTGATATATTTCTGATATATTTCTGAGAGCCAACGATATGGCGTATGTTTAAGTGACTTATTCCTGGATGGCAGTGAAGGTAAAAGTACTTTTTACGCTATTTTGTAGCAAAGATGTACATGACTTATTTTGCCAGAGACTTTTCCTGACCTATTTTGTCAGAGGATATACAGAAAACATTAGATATTTTGAGCCCGGCACTTATGCGGCTCATTTTGCCAGAGATTTTTCCTGACATGTTTTGTCAGAGGATATACAGAGAACATTAGATATTTTGAGCCCGGCACTTACACGGCTTATTTTGCCAGAGAATTTTCCTGACATGTTTTGTCAGAGGATATACAGAGAACATTAGATATATTGAGCCCTGCACTTACACGGCTTATTTTGCCTGAGATTTTTCCTGACCTGTTTTGTCAGAGGATATACAGAGAACATTAGATATTTTGAGCTAGGCACTTATGCGGCTTATTTGGCCAGAGTTTTACATGGCCTATTTTGTCAGAGAAGGTAGAGAGGAATTACTGACGTACTGTTAGCACTGCGATACCTGCAGTCTGTTCAGAGTCTCTGTTGTATTGGATACAGTGAACTAATATTTTCTACATGATGTTGATGTGCTTGAACCTTGTCCTAATGACAGTATATATTTTTGATGTCAACGTATACGTGTTGTACCGTAATAAATAGTTGGAACCGTACAAGTCGTTTTCAACCTTCCTGACTTCTACATGTGGTATGAGGGTGTGTGTGTATTATGAATAGTTGATCAAGGACCTATACCCATTTGCGTCTATGGACTTATCTATACCCCCACACATTATTTCGGCCACTCCTGATCATCATGTCATACCACGACAGCTGTACAACTCACAATAACAGTTTGCAACAGTAATATTATATAACAGCAACAGTGATGGCCAGTATGGCCTATGGACAATAAAATCAAAAGAAACCGACCTGCAACAGTGGTTAGCCAGCTCGATGGGGCTATCATCAATATAGTTCAACTGTGTTCGTTATCATCTGGAAGTATCCGGCGTTGCCCAAAAATTTTCTACACGAGTTTGTTTCGAGTGAAGAATGCGGTGTTCCAGCAAACTTCGGATGTCAGTACTTGGAGTTGTGTTGACAGTCACTTCTGCTTGAAAGTTCCAGGATTGACCACCAGCGGAGCTCATTAGCTGTGTTTTGCTGTTTCATCATTGCTGCTATTGTGGAAGCTGGGATTTTTGTTGTCATCTTAAAAGATAAGTGGCTATTTGTGTGTTTGTAAACTGTGCCTCTATATTGTGGTTTAATTAGACCTTCCTCAATATATATAGTCTATTTATATTTTTTGTTTTATGTCATATATGTTTCATTTCAGCGGGCAGGTTGGGAGGAGACTTTTGTAGGATATATCCCACTTTACCGAGGGCCTACAAAAGCGTTCTTTAGGGACATTATTGCGAATTTCCCGCAGTGGAAATTACACTGGCTAACCAAAAAAAAAATTTTTTTTTCTTTCTCAAACATTTCTATGTTTTTCTGGCCAATTTTAATGCGCTGTTTTTAAATCTGCAAACCGTTTTTCTCTATCAGGTCGGAATCTCTAGAAATATGCAATTGAAGTTTTTAACAACGCATACAGTATTACAACATCATTCGTACAAGAAGTATAACAGTTATGTAGGCTTGAATTTCTTTGCAGTAGATTTTCGTCGGTGAATGGCATGTGGTACATCGCGATGAAGCATCCAACAATAATCGGCAAGCATGGTCACACTCTACCGTCCTTGATAACGTGACTCCATTACGGCGATATCTTGATGGAATCGTTCTCCATGTTCATCGCTGACTTTGCCAAGGTTGTCAGGGAAAAAGTCAAGATGCGAATCGAGCAAATGGATTTTGAGGGACATGTTACAGCCCATAATTCTGTATGCATCTATGCACTGCTTAACAATATGCACATAGTCGACAGATTTGTGATTTCCCAGAAAGTTATCGACGATCGATTTGAATGCCATCCATGCGCGAAGTTCACTACCATGTAACAAGTTCTCGAATTGTTTGTCTGCGATAACTTTCCTAATCTGAGGTCCTACAAAGATACCTTCCTTTATCTTTGCATCGCTAACTTTTCTCGAAGATAAGTGAGAACTTTGCTCGTTTTATCTAACGCTTTTACGAAATTCTTCATGAGCCCCAACTTTATATGTAACGGTGGTAAAATGATGCTGTCTTTGTTAACTAATGGCTCGTGTATTACATTTTTATGCCCGAGCTGCATACGATCCCTGATAGGCCACACCTTTCTTGCATAATGTTCCTGTCTGTTGCGGCTGTCCCATTCACATAGGAAGCAACAAAATTTAGTATACCCCGTCTGCATGCCCGTGAGAATTGCAATGACCTTTAGGTCTCCACAAATTCGCCATTGGTAGTCATTGTACTTTATTTTTGCCAAAAGTATAGCCATATTGTCATAAGTTTTTTTCATATGAACAGAGTAGGCGACTGGAATTGATGAAAATAAATTTCCGTTATGCAATAACACACCTTTTAGACTAGTCTTGGAAGAGTCGATGAAAAGTCGCCATTCGTTGACTATGTGCTCATGACCAAAGTGCACAATTAGACCGTTTACATCTTTGCAATAGCAAATGACATCATCCATCTCAAAGTATTTAACAAGTTCTCTGTGTCTATAACGAAATTTAGATATCGGAGTATTGGGCGCTAAAAGATTCAATTCTTTGAGTCGCGAACCGAGTAATTCCGCTTGTCCTTTGGTAAGAGCGAGATCATGTATTAGATCTGAAAGTTCTGAATGGTTAATTAAATGAACACCATCATTCACCGGTATATAATCCGAGTCAGAATTAGTTTCTAAAGCAGGTAAACTATCACTTTCTGATGGTTCATTCACGTCCAACGGATATTGTTCTGGTGGAACTGGGATCGGACACGTGATTGGATCATGAGGCAATGGTTTCGAAACCGATTCAATATTTGGATAAACCACAGACTTTTTAGTTTTAAAAGTGAAACCATGGATATTTGTCAAGCAGAAGTAACAATCAGTAGCCTGATTTGTCGGTTCACGCTATATTACTGGCACTCCAAAAGGCATCGACTTACGCTTCGCCGAATTTCGTAACCAACCTGCCAAATGTATTTGCACAAGTCGAACAAACTGCATTTGGCTTCCAAGATTTATTTGCATCATCAACTTTCGAATCGAAATAAAGTTCATATGCTTTCTTTAGTAACGGTGTAAAGTTTTTCTGGTGAACACGATCGGTAAAATATCCGCACACGTAACAGAACAGATCAGCCGAATTTCTACAACTTCTAGAAGCCATATTTCGCTCAGAATTATTTCAAAATACAGTAACTATTTGAAAAATAGAGTATCATATGTCATGCATCTTTTAGCAGTATAAAAAGTAGAATTATTTTGCATTTTATTAATTTTTAATAAGTTATATAGTAAAACTGAAACGGAACAAATAACCGTTTCCAAAAAATATATTTATTCAAAAATATCTTAAGAACCCGATGTGATAGAGATATAAGAAAGAAAAATGTTGTTTGTCAGTGTTACCAGCGACTTTTTGTTGCTGACGTATTTTTGTCCACTACGTTGGTCTTTCGTGATATTTTTGTTTAGTTGTGCCGTGATGTCTCATTGTTGTTTTTGTTATATTGTCTTTGTTCTTTAATTTTGATTAATTTGTTTGTATTTGTCTGCCTTCCCTTTCTATCGTTTATTTCTTTACACCTTTTCGTTTATACACTGTTTTTGTTATTTGTTTTGTTAATTTATTCGCAGCTGTCATTACAAGCTTTGTAATATTTTGCTTTGGTTCTGCTTTATTGTTTTGTTGATTTCTGCGAACGTTGTCATCTGTTATTAATATTGTGTCTTTGTTTTTCTTGTCTGTGTTATGCATTTTGTTATACACTGTCAAGATTATATGCACAATAGGTATATAGGTAATGAATTGTATTATTAAAAGTTTAATTAATTATACAAGTTCTTGAGCAAAGACTTGTAACCCACTGAGTTGGAATAAAGTGAATGTCTAAAATAATAATTATTGCACAAGGTATTTGTCTTATATAATCCAGCAGAATGTCTACTTTGTATTATTTCATTGCTCAAGGGAAAGTCCTTAGCAAGACTGAGGAAAAATTAGAAGAATTTCCACTTGCTGAATATTCCAAGGCTCAGAAGGCTGAAGAAAAAAGACAGAAGATTGAAGCTGAAGATAGGAGATTGCAGATGCAAGCAGATGAGAGAAAATTTCAAATGGAGATGGAACAAAAGAAATTAGAGGCTGAAGAAAGTAAACAGAAATTAGAAGCTGAAGAGAGTAAAAATCAACAGCAAATTGAGGCTGAGAATCAGAAAATGTTACACGACGAGAGTATCTTAGCTATGGAGCTGGAGAAAATAAAGATAGTGAATATGGGTAATTCACAAAATGAGGCAAACAATCAAACTACTTCTAACAAGGCAAATATTAAACCGTATTATATTAAATTACTTGCTTTCAACCCTACCCGTGACGATATTGCATTCTACCTAAGTAGATTTGAACTAGCATGCGACTTTTAAATAGATAGACAAGTCGCAATATTGTGATCAACTTGGTAGGTTACTTACAGGTGATGCTCAAAAGACTATGATGTCAGTGGAAGATACTGACAAGAATAACTTTGATATTGTTAGAGCGGCCTTGTTAAAAAATACAACTGGATGAAGAAGGTTATCACTTACGCTTTAAGTCTCTATTGCCGGAGACAGGAAAAGATTTCTCAGACTTTATATCAGATATTCGTCTGACCTTTTTACGTTGGGTGGAATTGTCAAAAACTGAACACACATATGAAGCCCTTATGAACTTATTGCTTCGCGACAAAGTTATGTCGTCAGTTAGTAAATCTGTTCTTTCCTGTCTAAATGAACTAAAGACTCCAAATTTAAAAGAAATGGAACACTACTGTCGCCAATACGTTACGGCACATCAAAATATAACAATTAGCAATTCTAAAGTCGAAGAAGGTTTACCTGTTGCTTCTGCAACACCATATGATCCTAATTGGCTACGTAGATCTCAAAGTGTTGATCGAAATTTTGGTGGTAGATATAGTCGTAATTTTGGTCAGAACCAATGGTGTCCATCACGCAATGATTCTTCTTCAGGGAACTGGAGGCAATTTAACAGTCCTCAACATTTTGGCCCTAATAATTATAGGAACTTTGGAAGAGGTAACTACTATAGACGGTGTCAACCTTATAATAATTTTTCTCAGAGACAGCAAAACCAGTCAAAGAGATATTCTAATCAAAGGGGAAATAGTAATCGCGACAATGAAAACTGGGGTTCAAATCAGAACAATAGTTTCAATAGAGAAGATAACAATGTTTCCAATAGAGATAATAGTCGCGACAAATCGCACCATTTTTCATTGGTTATATACATGCATGTTTGCTCAGAGCACCTATCGCCGACCTTACTGTCGGACAGATACATTGTGTAAAGGTTTGTACGCCGGTACAAATTGCTGCTTGGGAACGGCAACATCACCTTACTGCTTCTACCTTAGGGACTATGCCAAAATCTTTTCACCAGGTACATTCTGCTAACGTGAAACATTCTGCTAATTTGGTGCAATCTTGCAGTATTGATGATACAATTGTTCATCATGCTAATTTTGGTGTTTCTTGTAGCCCAGCGCGACATACGTCAGTACGTCGTCGCTCTAACTTTGATCCTTCTTTAACTACTATTATGGAAGAAGATCCTTCGATTTTGGCTGAAACACATACTAACTTCATCACTACGACTGAATCTATATCCAGTCACGCTGATTGCAACTTCTTTGCTGCAATGACTAGTGTTTTCTTTGCACATGGTACGAACTTAATGGTTAGTACATATCTATACCTTTTGAGTTTCTTTACTTTTCTTGCTGGGCCGGTTAGCTCAGTATCTTCGTCTTTTACGACTTTTTGTCGTGCTTATTGCTTTTCTTTTAAACTTCGACGTAGGTCCAAGTTTACTACTGTATACTTTTACATCTTGATTATATCTTTCTTACTTTTTTCTTTGCCTAGTACACAGGGTATGACGTCCGTTCAGCCTTTAGTATGTACACATTTATCAACTGCATTTCCTTTGTCTTGCACAAAATCTCAGATTGTCAGCCGTCATGACGCTCTTAGCCATCATTACCATCTTCTAGATTTTCCGTTTGACGTGGGTATCACGTGTAAACTCACGACTTTTCTTTACATAAATTACATGATGCTACTTGACTCTCATTTTCTGGATTTTGTTATAGATTTCGGGGTTTGTTATATACCCACGACACTGTTATACAGTAACATTATGTTAGTACATTTGCTTAACTCTATTTAATGCATAATTGTAAACAGTTTGTATTACTTTCTCTGTTACCGTCTCTAGTGTAACGGAAGAAGGTTTGATTATCACCATTTAAGGGCCGGAAGTTTACTCGGCCACATTTGATAAGTAGAGATTTAAATTAACTATTGTATATTATAAAATCCTACGGTTATCAAACAGACATTCTCATTTGTATTGTTTCACAGCGTAAGCTTTCCCAGCGAGTCAGTGCTGTTATATGGAGAGTCTCAACAGTTTGACGTCCCTATTTACCATTTGGCATTTTACGCTACTTTAGATGTCTGTGGTGCCCTCTTGAATACAGAATGTTCTGGGACTTCGGAAGTCATCTCTTATTTGTACTTGCTAGAGATAGTTAACATTATTGCACATTTGTATGCGATATTATGATAAAAGATATTGTATTATGATGTGGTATAATTTTTTAATATGTTAGTCTTATGATACTATTGTAGGTTACTATGTTGTAATTGTAATATGGTAATGATACCTCTACTTTTGTAATTTATTATGGCGAGATATCATTGAAGCACTATACAAGGACGCAAGCAGTGCTGTTTTTGCAAGCAATGACATTGGAGAATTTTCAAAACAACTGTAGGAGTTCGCCAGGGATGTATCCTGTCCCCAGTGCTCTTTAATATATATCTAGAACATATTATGCAGGAGGCTCTTTATGATTATAAAACAACCATATCAATTGGAGGCCGACCTCTTTGCAATCTACGTTTTGCTGATGATATCGATCTGATAGCTGGAACAGAATCAGAACTTCAAGACCTTACCTCTAGACTGGAGAAAGTAACAAGAACATATGGGATGGAAATTAATATAAAAAAAAGCAAGATATTGGTGAATAGCAATAAGAAACATGTTCCGACCAACATTACGTTAAATGAGCAAACGTTAGAAGAAGTTAACACCTTTAAATATCTCGGGTCCACTATATGTAGTGATGGGAGATCAAGTAAAGAAATCAAGACAAGACTTGAGATGGCCTCAGCTGCCATGACAAGACTGAATGTGATCTGGAAAAGTAACATCAGTTTTCCTGTGAAGATCAAATTATACAAATCACTTGTATTATCTATTCTCTTATATGGGTGTGAGAGCTGGACACTCACTGCAGATACGGAGCAAAGGATTCAGGCTTTCGAGCATAAATGTTATATAAGAATTTTGCGCATTTGCTATAAAGAGCACAAAACAAATGTCTATGTTAGAGAGAAGATAAACACCTATGCAGGCCACCAAGAACCACTTTTGTCAGTAGTGAAACGTCGAAAGCTTGCCTGGTTTGGGCATGTAACTGGTCATGACGCCCTTTCGAAATGATCCTCCAGGGAACAGTCGAAGGTAAACGGAGAAGAGGTAGGCAAAGAAAATCCTGGGCTGATAACATCAAAGAATGGGCAGGACACGGTTTTTCCACACTTGTACGCATTGCTGAGGATAGAGAGCAGTGGAGGACCCTGTCTGCTGATGCTTCCACCATGGCACCCCTACGACCCATGACGGGTTACGGGTTGAGATGAGAAGATGGAGAGACATGTTAATGTTGTGTTTTTTGTTGGGATATGAAGTAATATGTATGTGATTTTTTCTAGCATTGTTGCCAGCACTTTATTGTGTGATTGCGGCAGCTCCTTTTTTATATAATATTAGTACTTTGAGAAAATATTTTCTCTTAGTTTGTGAAATACTTTTATCTCCCGACGCTCCTTGGTGCGTCAGTAATAGCCTGGTATGTGGCGTTGTATATTTTGTTGCCCTTTATACGCTCATCATTTATATGTTATGAGCCTATTGTCTGGGTTATCATGCTCATTATTTATCTTTTAAGGTGTGTTAGTGAATTTAGCTTGTCATGTATGCTGCTATATTTCTATGATATTCATTTATGCTATGCATTGGTTTTGATTACCATGTCATATTTCTGTCTTTTTCTTTCTTTAGGCATTGCTTCCCTACATCTTTTCTCTTTTCTTTCGTATCCCATCTTGTCTTTGTTCACTCGTCACTTTTCTACTTTTTCTTATGATATCATGGCGTTCTATCTGCATTCCTTTTGGTTTCTCTTATTTCACTTGGGTTTATGACTTTATATAGGGTATACTTAAGTGTAGATATTTGTATGCTACCGCGCTCATTTGTTTTTCTATTCGATGTATGTTTCCAACAACAATAAAATGTTTTCATTTTTTTCCCCGGGAGTGCGGTAGGCTGTTAAAGTCAGTTTGTTTTAAGCTAGGGATGTAAATTTTTTATACTATGGTATAAGGGAGTTTACAGGTTGTAATACTTTTTGGTACAGGTCTGATTTAGTTGTTATCTCCCTTGACTTGCCATTTGGTCACTTAAGATTTTCTGTTCGCAGATTTTTCTAGAACAGTTTACGAGAAAGTTCCAGATTGTTCTCGTGTGAGCTAAACTCACGCCATGCGATGATTCGCGCATGCGTGATGGTTTAGCGGGACCCGGTGACTGTATCTCGTGACAGTCGGCCTGGGCGTTTTGGGCTGAGAAGGTATTCATCCATTTTTTCTCTGACTGTGTGATCGGGGAACAGAGTTTTTGTGTGATAGAAATGTCTGAGATTTTCCCCTGATATATTTCTGATATATTTCTGAGAGCCAAGGATATGGCGTATGTTTAAGTGACTTATTCCTGGATGGCAGGGAAGGTAAAAGTACTTTTTACGCTATTTTGTAGCATAGATCTACATGACTTATTTTGAAAGAGATTTTCCTGACCTGTTTTGTCAGAGGATATACAGAGAACATTAGATATTTTGAGCCTGGCACTTATGCGGCCCATTTTGCCAGAGATTTTTCCTGACCTGTTTTGTCAGAGGATATACTGAGAACATTCGATATTTTGAGCCCGGCACTTATGCGGCCCATTTTGCCAGAGATTTTTCCTGACCTGTTTTGTCAGAGGATATACAGAGAACATTAGATATTTTGAGCCCGGCACTTATGCGGCTTACCAACGGGCTGATCATCCGTTTGCCAGTCACTTCGATTACGGAAACAGCAGCAGATGGATTGATTTGCCGTTGCCCTAAAGACGCCAATAGGCGTGATGGGAAAAAATGGCAAAGAAAACCTATCTGCTGTTGCCCTAAGACGCCACTAGGCGTAATGGCCACTGACTGCTTTGACGGTCGGTGGCTAAGGACGGAAGAAAAAGAAGGAAACTTATGCGGCTTATTTGGCCAGAGTTTTACATGGCTTATTTCGTCAGAGAAGGTAGAGAGGAATTACTGACGTACTGCTAGCACTGCGATACCTGCAGTCTGTTCAGAGTCTCTGTTGTATTGGATGCAGCGAACTAATATTATCTACATGATGTTGATGTGCTTGAACCTTGTCCTAATGACAGTATATATTTTTGATGTCAACGTATACGTGTTGTATCGTAATAAATAGTTAGAACCGTACAAGTCGTTTTCAACCTTCCTGACTTCTACATGTGGTATAAGGGTGTGTGTGTACTATGAATAGCTGATCAAGGACCTATACCCATTCGCGTCTATGGACTTATCTATACCCCACACACCATTTCGGCTATTCCTGATCATCATGTCATACCACGACAGCTGTACAAGTCACAATAACAGTTTTCAACAGTAATATTATATAACAGCAACAGTGATGGCCAGTATGGTCTATGGACAATAAAATAAAAAGAAACCGACCTGCAACACCCATCCATCATCATTTATACTTTCCTAGCTAATAAGTACACCAAGGAGCAAGAAAGTCTAGACGAGCAAAGTCTAGAAGATGGAACAGAGAAGCGCTGCTGTCAGGCGATGATAACCACCTTGAAAGATCAGTTAGAAACATCATTGCAGAACTCAAAAACGACATGGACAGCTCACACAAAAGAGAATATGGCGCACTCAGGTATGAGGTCAAGTCTCTCCGAAAAGAAAATGAAAGGCTGATTAATTGAATATACCAATTATAAGAAGTTTTAGCAATTAAAAACAAGGAAGTTTGAGTCCAAACCCTCAAGTATCAGGTCATCCAGTTATTCCAAAAATATCACCTGCTGCTTTACCCTCCTACCCCCAGACACGAGCTACTGAAGACAAAATATGCCCAGGACACCCAAGCTTGAAAACAGCCAACAGAAAATTAAGAGGAAAGATACACAAGAAACAAACATCAAACAAGAAATACCCCATTGAGCTTAACATAAATCATCGGACTGAAAACTTACCTAGACAATCATGAATCAACAAACACAACAGGACATGAAAGGACACAACAACCGACACATCTCTCTGGCACAACAATTCAATCAACACCTCCAGCAACAAGAACATCCCTGGCACTAACAACGTCGTCTTGAATGACCTCAACCACAGCGCCATCGACACACACCTCATAATCCGCATCACATCATCCTTGGGGACTAACTGCTAAAAGATATTCACAGTGAAAGAATGTCAACAACGTTAGAGGACATAGCCACAGTAGTACTATTAACAGGAGCTGGAAGAGCGGGAATAATCAATGAAGTCAGCCATCTCGACACAAATACTAACATGAGGAAATCAACAGCACATATAAGGATAAATGGTAGAACCAATGGATACACTATTAACCCAGTATGGCGAGATAGATAATTCTGTATAAGCCTTCTCACATTGTGCTGACCTTTGTACATATTTAATGCTTGTCCTTTCTCAGTCAGGGAACTTAATGGCGCACACAAGGTATTGACGTTAGATATATACTTCAGGTAAAACCCACTTAAGGACACAAATAATCGAGTATCCTACTTCGTCTCTGGCCTAGGTGCCATCTTCAGCTTCTCTACGTTCCGGGGGTCTGGAGACATATTTCCACGAGAGAGTGTGTGTCCCAATAACTCCAGCTCCTGACATCCAACGTGAAATTTTGTAGGTCGAGCAGTCAATCCCGCCTCCCGAAGTCTATCGAATAGCATAAGATGTATGCGATGTGTTCCTCAAATGTTTCCGTAGCTATGAGGATATCATCCACGATGTTAGAGATAGAGGAGTTCCTGAAAGGTTCCATCAGTTACCTTATTATGTGTGAAAACATGCTAGGGGCATTCTTCAACCGAAAAGGTAGCACACTGAACTCATAATGTCCCTCTGACGTGCTGAACGCCAACGTGTGTCGGATGTTAACTTTCACCGAGATCTGATAATATCCATTGCTAAGGTCCACCTTATAGAGGTACCTAGCTTTGCTGAACGTCGAGAACAATTGATTAGTGTCAGGCAAGTTTTCTGCTTGAGATTTCGTAATAGCATTAAGCTTCCTATAGTACATGCATAACCGGTGTTCTCCACTGGCCTTACGGAGCAGCGCTACGCTTGCACTATAGGCAGATTCCGATATGGGAATTTCGTTCTCCTTGAGGAGATAGTTAATCTCTTAATGCCTGAGCTTTCGCATAAGGAATAGGGTAGGTCTTTACACATTCAGGTGTCGGGTCTATAACTTTTATGTTGTACTCCAACAAGTTCGTGCAGCCAGGCGTATCCGTAAGAGCATCTGCATGTGTTTTGTAACAACCTTTTTATTTGCTACCTCTGATACGGTGTCAGGTGATCACTGATATTCACCTGCTCACTCATGACTTTCTGAGGGTTGCAACAGATACTGTGTTGAGGTGAGAGGTTCGTGGTCCATTTCTGATGCGATGGCATGTGTCATCATTCATGGAACATCTGGGATGACCTGTCATGATATCTTTTAATTAGATTTACAGGATGCACATTTTGTTTCGCCTTTTTGAAATCTTGTAATTAGTTCTTGATAACTTCTCCAGAAATACATACGGTCCTTGCCATCCAATCAGCAATATGTTATTACTGCTGGACAACAACAGAAGAAGCACTTTCTCTCCTACAACAAGTTCCCTATCCTTAGCCTTCTTGTTGAAGTAATCGGCATGTTTGCGTCTGCCCGCACGCAGGTTATCATTTGTCAATTTCCATCCAGTTTTTAGGCCAGAGGTTCATTCATTCACATATTGGAATGCCGATGTCACAGTGTCATCTGTCTTTTCGTCTGTCCATGTCTACAACAATGCTTCCAATGGACCTTTGATTGGCCGACCAAAGAGTAAGTGACTAAATAGGCCTCTATAAAATCATCCTTCTCTACAAATGCATCCAAGTGGAAGTTTATAGCTCTACTTGGGGCATCCTAGATAGAGCTGTTGTCAGAGTGAGGTGATCTGCTCCCGTGGTACTTGTTGCAGACTGAGTCTCCAATTGCCTTAATCTCAACTCATGTACTCTTTCAGCTTGTATTCTTCTTACCTCTCTTTCAGCTTCAGCTTCTAGTTTCCAGTCCTCTCTTTCACCTTCGAATCTCCTTTCCTCAACTTCTAACCTCTTAGCCTCTCTTTCAGCTTCCAAATTCTTGACATCTCTTTCAGCTTCCAATTCACGTTTCTTGATATATCTTTCCGCTTCTAATCTTCTTTGCTCTCTGCCAAGATGCTTATCGATTTCGGACGTAAAATACTTTATGAGATCATCTATGCTTAGGCTAAATTCCTTCCCCATCTGCATAAAAGCAGACCTAACTTTAACTAAATCCGCCATTTATATAGTTATGTTCAGCAAGGTATTTATAAATACATATCCTAATTTATATTAATCAAAATAAGTGACACAATAAATATTCACTGTTTACACAATATATAAAAAAACGGTCTACTTTTCTGTCTTTTTCATCATCTGTCTAGCACTGGATTCTGGCATATTATTTGTTGTAATGTTTATTATGTGCACTTATCTTCACGAAATTCCTGGTCTTTGGAGCTGCAATGGTACACCCAAATGTTTTATAGCTGGTATTAGCTCACAGTTCAGTCAATATGCTGGACTACCATCACTATGTGGAGACCAGATATTCGGGAATGATCTAATCACTTTCGTGTTCCGTTGTCACAATTCTTCGGAATGCACTGTTGGATCCACCACATGATTGAACGTCAAACCTGCAACATGATAAGCTTTGCGGATAGTATCGTTCCACATATTACCACAAATCCCAATGTGTGTGTTTGTTTCATCAGAGTGTGCATGGGTATGACATGCCCACATGCCTGTTGCATAAGTGTCATAGTGCTAATACAAACCTTGTTGCATAATAATATACCAAAGGATACAATGCTTGCATTATATACGCATGACAGATGATACAACATATATATATATATATATATATATATATATATATATATATATATATATATATATATATATATATATATATATTCAGAAAGTAGTATGATTCAAACGTAATAATTCTTTGAGCTTATGACAGGTTATGTAAATAGATTACATGATTTCCCACCTTTGCATCCTTATTAGTATTCACGGTTTTGTTAACGCAGAACCCACGCTCTTCGATATCTGTCTAACTCATATTTTAGCCACGCCTATTTTCTTTTTCTGTATGTCTTACAGGCACTAGCAAGTATTTACAAACAGACCTATTAGCTAGTCCACAAGCGGACAGGTAACAGCCAGCGAGTAAGAGCCGTTAACTGATTATCACGCGAGCGATTGGGCAATCGTTGAATAGTGACAGATCAGACAAAGAACGTGCGTAGAGAGAGATCGAGTCGTCTATTTGTAGAATCAAGGTCGATAAGACAGAAGACGTACCTTTGATGGTTACATCTGACATGGGGAATTAAGCGAATGCAAAAAAATGGGCGATAACCACGGTTACCGACCACATCCGTTTGTTCGTGTTCCCCAGGAGGACGTAATTAGCTACAGTAAGAGACGGATCAAAAGACGTCTCCTCGCTAGCAAATGTATATGCGGTCGGCATAAGTGTGAAAGAAAGCTTTCATTCAGGAATTGAACCGTATATTTTCCCAAAATACGTGATAAGGCGCGATATCTTGCATTAGAGATCTAAAGTTGACCTATTTTAAATAAAAACTTCATCCTTTAAAATTAATTATCTGGTCGCCTCAGAATTTTCGGAATATCTAGCTCGAATCCTAGAGCCATCGTACAAAGTGGATTACTTAGAATTTCGTTGGAGATAGTTTTATTTTCAGTGTTGCGGTAAATATATATACTAGCACTTGAGTGATTTACGTGTTAAAGTTTTTTCATTATATTTCACTGGGATTTCTGTGTTAAATGAATAGCGTATTAAATAACATATAGCTAATTTTTCCAGCTGTAAACGTGAATTAAATTACTCGCTATTCCCCAGTGAGAGATGCTTTACTTAATTAATAGACTCTAGGCGATTGATAATTGACGGGATACAATTTACTCCTAGTCTTTATGCGTAATTTTGTAAAGGACTAAGTGTTTATATCACGTGATAAAAGCGATAAGATGAGCTAGACACTTTTGGTTTAAAATCTAATGTAATACCGGAGTGGCTAAATGGTCTTACCTAAACGGGTATTAGATTAGGGTATTTATATTATTGTTAAAATGTTTTGTATTTTCTTCCTGAATTTAGTATGGATCACAAACCAAACCTATCAGCGGCCTGCATCTGAGAAAAAGGGGTCTAAGTTTAAGTCAAATAGTACCAGAAAACATTCTTATGTAATATCGGGTCCTCGAGGTTGACCTGTTCGGCCCTCTTGTTTCACCCAAAGAGAGAGAGAGCGAGAGAGAGTACAAACATATGACGTTAAGAATAATTATAACTGGACATATAGCTACCCAGATTTTTCTTTTCAGTTTCATTTACATTCAGCCCGCTGTGGCGAAAATATCAAACTTAACACTGCCCGACAACTGACCACTGTGTTGTGGCGAGGATTTATCCAGAGAGATTTATACACCTGACATTCTCTTTAACTATCGGAAATTACAAGCTGCTGCACACTGTGAACACTATATCTCGGTAATTTAATCTTCTGCCTGGACAAATTGATGTGACATAAACATATCCAATTATCAGCACCAAAGTAAGCGTTCCCCATTAGGAGAATTAATCAGTCTTGGAGGAACTGGGCTTATTTCGGCGAAACCTAAGACTGGATTTGTCTTTATATCATGGAGATATGTTCAAGATGTAATTAAAACAACTAGTAGGTAAGCGAGACTGAATGTGGCCACAGGTTTGTCAGAGCAGAGAGAAAGAGGATTGAATAATTCTTCTGTTGTATAATCATTGTACTCATTTGTTTTTCTTCCTTTTTAGTTTGCTATTACTGTTATTTTCAGGATAGATTAATTAGGAACTCTGTTCTTTACAGTATAGTCAAATTCTATACAATAGCGCAAATCTTTTGACCTTTTGGGGGTTATTAGCTTCTTTCTTGCGGGATCTTGTCCCAACAGAGGGCATTGCACTTATGGGTTTATATTTTGTTAATTTCTGTAACCTATGATTTTTCAATTGCTATTGATATATTGGATGTTGTGAAGCTTTCTTATGATAATAAACTTTAACAAAACTTTATTACCTGTGTTGGTCAGCTCAGCTCAATATCCATACCCCATTTACTATAGTTTCACGTTTGTGCATCTGGTTGTTGTCACTTATCTGTGTGTGTGTATGTGAGTGATTAATAGTGTATGTGTTAATATATACTGTTCAAAAAAAGAAACACATACCTACTGAAGGCACACACATAGCCATAATTTTGACATTCAATAACTTTTATAATTTAATGAGTTAATTGTTTAAATTGCACACAAGAATACCTTAGGGTTCAACCAATCAATTGACAGTTATTTTGCATCTGGGTCACGAGAGTTTTTTGGCGTACGGGCTTTCCCGTTATATGGTTTGTGGCCTCCTCTTGCATCGATCAGCGACTGGCATCTACTGGGCATGGATGCGATCAGACGTCTGATGTGGGCATGTGGTATGGCTGCCCACTCTTCCTGGAGTGCCTGGAAAAGATCACGACTATTGGCTAGAGCAACGTCTCGGCGACAAACACGTCTATGCAGCTCATCCCACAGGTGCTCAATCGGACTCATGTCTGGAGACAGGGATGGCCAGGGAAGGGTGAGAATGTTGTTGGCAGTCAGGAACTGCATGGTCAACCGTGCACAATAAGGTCTGGCGTTGTCCTGTTGAAACACAGACCTTTGGGCAGCCAAAAGTGGAAGGACATGGGGTCGAAGAATTTCATTGACGTATCTTTGCGCATTCAATCCTCCTTCAATGTGCACCAATCGACTCCTTCCGTTGTAACTGATCATTCCCCACGCCATTACACCTCCACCACCGTGCGGCAGAGCTTCATCAGCGCAATTTTGGGCAAAACGTTCATTTCGCCAACGGTAGACCGTACGCCGTCTATCATGACGCTGCAACAAAAAAAAAGATTCGTCACTAAACCAGACACGTCTCCATTGATTGTCAGCTGCCCAGGGACGATGCTGGTTGGCCCAAAGAAGTCGATTTTGGCGTATGCGGCACGTAAGGAAAGGTCCTCGGTGAGGTCGTTGTGCCCAAAGTCCAGCATCATGCAGTCTATTCCGGACAGTTTTATCAGACACATGACGTCCTGCAGGCAATGACTGGGCAGTTGAGGAAGCTGTTGTAAACCTGTCTCTGAGGTGACGAAGCCGAATAAAGCGATCCTCCGCTGCTGTTGTCACGCTGGGTCGTCCACTGCGATGCCGGTGTTCAACTGAGCCAGTGGCTTGGAACCGGTGCCAAAGTCGACTGATGTTACTCTGATGCACGTTTAGATGCCTGGCAACCTGACTTTGACTTTCGCCTGCATGCAGTCGGCATATAGCAATGTTCCTTAAATTTATCGATAGAGACGCCATAAATGTCTGCTTGAAAATGAACTGAATTTTTTTTTTTTGGTAGCGTTATCCTTTTATAGGGTTTCAGTTGCGTAGTCAGTGAATAGTATTCACCCCAAATTGTGTTGCTTTCACGTGCGCGCAACATGAGCTGTGGTCAAAAATTGCGTCATAAACACGATTGACCACTGCGTTGTAACGATTACAAAAACGAACGCAATTCATGTCAACACGTGCATTTGACACTGTAAAGAACATTTGAGGCTGGTTTTTATATACCCTAGCACCAAATTTTACTTACAAACTCATAATAACGCGCCCTCGGATAGCTGTGCGTTTTTTTTTTTTGAACAGTATATACGAGTATATATATATATATATATATATATATATATATATATATATATATATATATATATATATATTATATATATATATATATATATATATATATATATATATATATATACGGGAAGAAGGATTGTCTGATAAACAAATTACAGTCGTAAAGATAGGCTGGACTAGAGTCTCTTCTAAATCCAGTGACAGATTCTACCTTTAACTATTCACTCGTGAAATCTATTTCTTTACCTTATCTCTCACTGAGTTACCACCTTTTTCAGTTCTGTTCAGACTGGACCAGAATCTATCTTAAATACCTATCCAAATCTACGACAAGCTCCAGTCTTTACAGCCAGCTCTAATAAGTGCTGAACGCTTGATGATATATATATATGGCTTTGATTGTTCGCCTCTTCGATAATTCACCCCATTTTACGAATTACTCTGCAAATATGGCAAGGGGTGATAAAGCAAAGAAGTCCATACCTGTCTTCTCTCTGCTCCCAAGTTGTGATAAAGGGTGAATTCAATATCCATTTTGAAAATACACGTTTAATTTTAACCTAGTTTTACACAATTTGAACATTGAAGTGTCTCGCCATTGTCAAATGTCTCTCGACGATCTCGGGAAACTCTTCTCTGATTGGTGGAGTGAAATAATCGGATTGGTCAAGTGACATAATACACAAGGCATTAACCGATGTGGTAAAATCAACAACCAGAGAATTTTAACTAAGTTCACAACACCCAGTTGACATCTCCAGAATGATTGACACCTTAAACAAAACTGTAGATATCAACAACAATGTGCTACACAGTTTCTGCACAAAAGATCACATGTCTGTCATAAACAACACATCAAAGTCAGGTAAGCCAAAAAGAAGCTATACATATTATAGATTGCCCACATCTCTAACCTAGAGACTAGCTACCTCGCCAACAATTTAAATTTCCCACTGAACACACCAGAAAAAACACATATTCATCCACCAATGACATAAAGTATAAAATAAACTTATTGAATCCACGCAAAACCTTTCATAACCACCCATCATCATCCTCAGCTGATACTAATTTTTCTAGCAAAGCTATACTTAACCACATCCCCACCTTAATCTATATGACCTAATGTATTCCCCCCACTACCCACACGCCAGACACCTTCGCTACTTCCTGCACGACAGACGCACCAAGACAGACACACCAAGACAGACTCACCAAGACAGACACACCATAACAGACACACCAAGACAGACACACCAAGACAGACACACCAAAACAGACTCACCAAAACAGACACACCAAAACAGACACACCAAGACAGACACACCAAGACAGACACACCAAAACAGACACACCAAGACAGACACACCAAGACAGACACACCAAAACAGACACACCAAAACAGACACACCAAGACAGACACACCAAGACAGACACACCAAGACAGACACACCAAGACAGACACACCAAGACAGACACACCAAGACAGACACACCAAGACAGACACACCAAGACAGACACACCAAGACAGACACACCAAAACAGACACACCAAGACAGACACACCAAGACAGACACACCAAAACAGACACACCAAGACAGACACACCAAAACAGACACACCAAGACAGACACACCAAAACAGACACACCAAAACAGACACACCAAGACAGACACACCAAGACAGACACACCAAGACAGACACACCAAGACAGACACACCAAGACAGACACACCAAGACAGACACACCAAGACAGGCACACCAAGACAGACACACCAAGACAGACACACCTAAACAGATGGAAAGACTGGCTACTACTCATTCCTCCCGTAAATCAATTAATCGCAACACAGCTAGGAAATAAGATTTTCTTCACCCGCACAGAACGTGATTCTCTTAGTTCATCTGTGTTATAACAACTTACCCGCACAGAACGTGATTCTCGTAGTTCATCTGTGTTATAACAACTTACCCGCACAGAACGTGTTTCTCGTAGTTCATCTGTGTTATAACAACTTACCCGCACAGAACGTGATTCTCGTAATTAATCTTTGTTATAACATCTTACCCGCTGAGAACGTGATTCTCGTAGTTCATCTGTGTTATAACAACTTACCCGCACAGAACGTGATTCTCGTAGTTCATCTATGTTATAACAACTTACCCGCACAGAACGTGATTCTCGTAGTTCATCTGTGTTATAACAACTTACTCGCACAGAACGCGACTCTCGTAGTTCATCTGTGTTATAACAACTTACCAGCACAGAACTTGATTCTCGTAGTTCATCTGTGTTATAACAACTTACCCGCACAGAACGTGATTCTCGTAGTTCATCTGTGTTATAACAACTTACCCGCACAGAACGTGATTCTCGTAGTTCATCTGTGTTATAACAACTTACGCGCACATAACGTGATTCTCGCATTTCATCTGTGTTATAACAACTTACCCGCACAGAACGTGATTCTCGTAGTTCATCTGTGTTATAACAACTTACCCGCACAGAACGTGATTCTCGTAGTTCATATGTGTTATAACAACTTACCCGCACAGAACGTGATTCTCGTAGTTCATCTGTGTTATAACAACTTACGCAGTAAAGCCCAGAAATATTGATGCTGGCACTTCATTTATCTGTATACAGTTTTTCAGAACAGAATTCAACACACAAACACCAATCAATGACAGATCTACTCACTAAAAAGCCGTTTTCAAACCAGCTTGGAGCTTTTATCAACCTATCTATCTATACTACTGGACAAAGGTTAAGGGCCGCCATTCAGTTTAGACAAGGTTTATATAATTGATTGGCAAACTGTAAAGACAAGTGAAAATGTCATTAAAACTGAGCTCAGAGAAATGTGTATACATTTCTACGTGCACTAGATTAATTTTTTTTTAATGTCCAAAAACTGGGTCACTTTACACACCTCTATCTGAGGTCACCCTTTCCTCTCTTGCTCTATTTTGACTCTTTCCACTCTTATCCTATTCTTCTATTTTTATGTCATCCTCCATAATATGTATGAATATACACTGGCAATCCTGTGTTTAAGGTTTAAGCCCGTGCGTGAACATTTGAAAACGTGTCATCGACCGGGATTTTAACTGAGTTACCTGAACGGCTCCTGAGATAAACCCTCTGTGGATGGGAAGGAGCGAAGCTCCTGACAGGGATGAAAGGAAAGTTCACAGGCTCCCCAGCCTCGCAATGACATGTCATTGGGCCGAAGGGCTGGAAACCCAAGTGCCGCTGGTTAAGAAAAAAAAAATAATCTATCTATCTATCTATCTATCTATCTATCTATCTATCTATCTATCTATCTATCTATCTATCTATCTATCTATCTATCTATCTATCTATCTATCTATCCATCCATCCATCCATCCATCCATCCATCCATCCATCCATCCATCCATCCATCTATCTATCTATCTATCTATCTATCTATCTATCTATCTATCTATCTATCTATCTATCTATCTATCTATCTATCTATCTATCTATCTATCTATCTATCTTTCTAACTACCTGGCATCCCCAAATGCTTACCTATCTTATCATGTTTGTTTTTAAGTTACAAATAAATAAGTAATAAAATATCTTCTCTTCTTGCTCTTCTTCTTTGATGGTTAGCCGCCGACCGTCAAAGCAGTCAGTGGCCATCACGCCTGGTGGCGTCTTGTAGGGCAACAACAAATTGATTCCACTTTGCTCGGCCGGTGGCCATTTTTCGTACAGTGCCCCAACTCTGGTTCATTCTTTGCATCTCAGCCTCCACAGTCCTCCGCCAGGTTGATTTTGGTCGGCCTCTCTTTCGTTTTCGTTCATGGGTGCCATAGCATAGCTGTTCTTGTGATGGCATCGGGGTCTCTTCTGTGGACATGGCCAACCCAGCTCCAGCGTCTGCCAGCTATGATGGTGTGCATGTCCTCTTGCTTGCTCCGAGTAAGCAGATCTTGGTTGGTGATGGTATTCGGCCAAAAGATTCGGTGAATTTTTCTTAGGCATGTTGTGTGAAAAGATGACAATTTCGACATTTCCTTCTCTGTAACTCTCCAGCATTCTGCACCATAGAGAAGCACAGAAAGCACACAGCTCTGATATAATCTTAATTTTAATAAAATATGGTATATATTTATTTACTTATACATACAAGTATATGTATATATAATGTTAAACACTCAAAAATGAATAATTATTAGTTAATCATTAGCGAAACAAGTATTGATTTAATGATTAACTAACTACTTAGTCTGCCTTGAAACTTGAGATAGGACTACAAGAAACACTGTAACGTCTAGAATGGTGTCCGTAGTCTCATAAATGATTACATATCATTTGATTATAATGAATTGGCAAGATACTGCTCACCGACTAATAAAAAAAGAGATGCAGGTGTGACACAGTTTAAGACAAACTATCACTACTGAATGCTTTTACCTTCTTATGTGATAACATCGGTCTGGAGTGAGTGTCGTACACTCTGGCTATGATGTATAGATTTATTACGCCTTAACACCAATTGGCTATTGCTCTGAGTATTGAGGTATACTTATGGATGACTGGGCCTCTTGTATTTTGGCTTTGATTAATGGTTGTGTTGGGCCTCAGTACTATTTCGCTTTTACAATAAGTGTTGATGAGTACTTATCTTTTACTGGGCCAAAGATTACAGCGACTTGATGTGGTGTAAAACTCAGATATCTTTAAAATCATCACGCTGGCATGCGTGGGTATGCAACAGTCTGGTTTCAGGCTATCTGTCGAGAGGAATTAGAGACGACAGTAGTTCTCACGTCAGTAGAAACTGGCGTTCCAAAGCCTGTCAGAAATTATACAAAACACATTCGCAAGCCCTAGCTTAACAGGAAATTATTGTTAGTTCTTGCATTGGCCGTGTTATGAATGAAAATGTGATGGTATTGCCTCCCCTGCTTTGCAGCAGTGGGCCCACAGTAGCCGAAACTCAAGAGTATCTAATATGAGCCTTCACAGGTATCTACCTTCGCACAAGATTACTCTTGGCAGAGATGTAGATAAAAGGGTAATGACACTTCTATCACAAAGGGAGTCTTCACAAGATATTCAGATAAGCGAAAACAATGCTGCTTTGGCTGAACACGTTAATTCTAGAATGCCGACCACTTTTGTGAAGAATTAAGCAATGATTAATTTTTAACTCATTTAGCCCCCACCTCTGATTTTTCTCTGTGGAATTCTTATTATTCTGAAATAGCTCTGTTTAGAGTGTGTGTAGTAAATTGACTGACACAAGCATGCAGTACATTTAAAATGATTAAATCGAGATTAAATTTGTAGAATTACAAAAACAAAATGTAATAATCTCTTAATTTTTAACAGTTTTAAAATAACTGAATAGTTTAGAAGAAAAGTTTTATTATTGATTGATAGAATCGATGACAAAAAATTCACTTTGGCATTGTACATTTTGCACTTAGCCGCAATAGTAGTTTCTGCTCCTGCTAATGGGTTGGTTCTTTTTACACTGCTCACGCTCGTCGCTGATCAAAGTTGTCGGGTGTAGCTCGTTTCCCAGAAATGCCAAGGAGAGTCTGAAAAGTTGGCCCCTCGTCTTAAAGCTTATGCCTCTGGACCTTCTTGTTCCAGAGATAGTACTTTCCGCGGGTAACAACAATAACTATGATAAAGAAAAGAAACAAAACGCTCTTCTGAGTATTGCGTTTCACGACACATACTTATGTGTCCACTTTCTTCTACTCTTCCATCCCATTTATCTCAGAATTTACCCTAGTTGAGAACTAAATTAATCCCTCGAGCGAAAACTTTCTTTGCATTTAAACTGAATAGCTTTAGCTTTATATTACATTTAAATGAAAAGGTTAATAGTATAGATAGAATATGCTTACATTTACATTTCCACTGATTGAAAAGCGTTCACAATATAAATTGAATATGTTTTCATTTATGTTTACACTGATTTGAAAAGTTTGAAACTTCAATTAATTTTAAAACGCATGTGTTCACATCGACATTTACACTGGTTTGAAACTGTAAGTATTATAATTAGAATGTACATCATTTCTTCATCTATACCGCCCTGCTGCATATGGAGCCTTGGACTACGTTATGCTTTTAGTTCTCTTTACGAAACTAGCAATAAAGCAGTCACCATCTGTCACGAAGTGGTTTTAAGTTAAGAGTCTGTCTGAGTACTGAGACAAGACACTAGTAATGAGATAGTCTGAAAAGATAGATTTAGATGATAATACAGTGAATATGAAAAGATGAGACTTATAGCTTCAAGGGTGAGAAACGAGATTGACTCTCCCTCGCCCCTTGTGACTTATGTAATAGCTATTGTCACACCAGCTCTGACTACCAGAGAGGAGATAAGGTTTCACTAAATTATCCAGATACTGTATTTGTAAGTCCGTCAAGATTCTCCAAGAAAACGTCCGGCCTCATAAAAGGAATTCTGAATTCTAACTCTGGCAAGGTCTGGTGTCGTCGTGGCAAGCGATCTTCACAGTAAATTTTCACAGTGAAAAAGACTGCGAAAAATGGTCAGATTATATTCCCTGTCTTCCCACGCATGTGCTTCTTACGAGCTCAGTAACAAGCCAGTCTTTTTCAAACGTGCATGTCCCGTGAGGAAATTCAAAATATTTCCGACATGGGAAAATTTTGAACGTAATGTAAACGTCATTATTTTTTATATATGGCAATCGTGACATTCAAATATTTTCGTCAATGATTACATATAACTTCTTACATCTACCCGGAAATATTACACCTTTTCCGCTCAGGTGTGTCTGTCATCTCACCAGATCGATTCTTGATCGGCGCCCCTTATGCAAACAACAACTCCTGTTTGACTATCTGTGCTGTGTCTTATCACGACAATAATTAGTCGGTCACAAGAGCCATATCAGCGCTAAGTAAACTCGCTTGGCCATTTACGTGAGAAAACAGTCGCACCCTTGTGGTACAATAGGATTTCTGTCGGTCAACGTTGCATCACGGTCTAATCTTTCCACAGAGATAGACAGGTAAACACGCACACACACACACATGACGACTTTCGCTGAGAGGAGTGTAAGAATGAAATACCAAATATCTGCTACACATAGCAGAGAAAGAAATTGAAAGCACGCAATAAAAATCAGTACAAAAATATAAATGATACTGTCGTAGTAAAACCGAGATGGAGAGGGGTCGCCGCATTCTGTCACTGTGAACCCATTATATAACATTAATAATGTATGCACGTTTAGACATTAAGTGACTGAAAGCCACGAGAGTACATTAATGGTATAATAAAGGATAGTGTGGTACGGATTAATATCTTGTCATACCATGAGAGTGTATATTCGTTCTATCATTAGGGAAATTAACTACTTATTGCACACATTCTATATGTACTTGAATACATAAAATGTCTACGCTGTCGCCAGTTGACTGTGAAGTAATCTGCGGTGAAAAATGTAGAATCAAAAGTAGTCTGAAACTGTGAACATTCATAGTTCTTTAGAAAATAAGAAAACAAAAATACTTCCCCGACTGTTGCGAAAAAGTAATCACGCAAAGTATAATTGTCATGATACTTTGATAATAAAAAGATTTATCATATTATTATTTATCAAAAGAACCTTTACAGACTGAGGAGACCCTTGTTTGGCTACAACATTATTTGAAGCTTCTTAACTGCAACATAATTTCTAGTTATTTGTTTGATCTCTTAAGACGTATTAGAAATAACTACACATGGGCCACTTAATTACTTTTAAATCGAACTGCCAAAAACGTTAAAAAATTAGTTTTGCCTGTAAATTATAATTATTCGTCTCCCAGTTTTCAATTTAAAATACTGCCTATTTAATTATGGACATAACTCATTTTAAAACTCTACACTTTTTGCGTTATCAAAATTATACATATATGATGCAAGCGTCTTTCTCGCTCGAACGCAAACAGTTTTGAGTTAGTGCACACTGAGTATTTAAAAATCTTTTTTTTTTTTTAAAGGGGGCAGAAATGATTTTACCATTCGTTAGACGCAATAGTTATTACATGATATATTTTTTTTTAAATATGAACGAAATGATCTTGGTCGTCTTTATGCCACATGTACCCTCTTTATTTTAAAAACATAATAATTGTATTAAACTTGGAAATACAGGAGCCAATGATTTTCTTCGAGGAGGCTGCTAATGGAATCATCGGCAGGATACAGCTGTTTGTGATTACTGAAGGCTGTGACAATATTATATTTCTGAAGCCATATAACTTCACCGACCCCAGTGGATACACGTGTGTATTTATCTGTTATTGTTCAGTTGTGTGTGATTACTGAAGGCAGGGACAATATTATATTTTTGAAGCCATATAACTTCACCGACACCAGTCGATACACGTGTGTATTTATCTGTTATTGTTCAGTTGTGTGTGTATACTAAAGGCAGGGACAATATAATTTTTCTGAAGCCATATAACTTCACAGACCCCAGTCGATACACGTGTGTATATATCTGTTACTGTTTAGTTGCGTCTATTGTTAAAATTTGTCTATCGTTAGATTGAGCAATATTTCATAATATTAGTAACAATGAAATACTACTGCACACAGTGTACAGGGTGTCCCTAAAGTCTGGACACATGGGCAAAAATACATATTTTCAAGAAATGAAATTTATTAGCAACATTTTATTCAATTGGAATATTAAATAACGTCTTCAATATGATTTCCATCATTTGCGATGCAAAGGTTGATGTGCTTTGCAAAATTCCTCTGTTAAGTGATGTCCCTAAAGTCTGGACACATATTAAATCTGTAATTTTTTTTCCTCCACGGATTAAATATGGGCTTTGTCGAAAGAAGAAAGAATTGAACTGGTACTTCTCCGTGGACGTGAAGGATGGTCATATCGAAAGATAGCAGATGAATTTAATGCACATCATCCAAGGAGGATTCCACTTGGCTTTTCCATGGTGGCGAAGGTGGTTAAAAAGTTCAAAGAAACGGGCACTATCATGGACAAACCCCGTTCTGGACGACCAAATGTATCAGCCGAAACGAAAGAATTTGGCATGGCTAAAATTTATACTAACCCCAGAAAATCACTTCGCAGGACATCCATGGAGCTGGATGTTCCCAAAACAACCATCAGTCGTATCTTAAAAGAGCACAAATTGCATCCGTACAAGTTACAAATCTTACATCACTTAACAGAGGATGACCCTGATAGACGACTTGAGATGTGTGAATGGTTTTCCAATAAATTGGATGAAAACATTCGTTTCACCGAAGACACTGTGCTGTTCAGCGATGAAGCTTTGTTTTATGTGAATGGTGAGGTTAACAGACAGAATGTTCGATACTGGTCGCAAAGCAATGCACATTTTGTGGATTATGCAAAACAGCAAGGAGCGCAAAAAATTATGGTGTGGTGTGGTTTGTGGAAAGCTCATGTGTTGGGACCATGCTTCTTCGATGAACATGTAACTGGTGAGACTTATGTCGCCATGCTGAGAGATCAATTAATGTCCCAACTTGAAAGTTTAGGTGAAGGACTTCCTGAATGGTTCCAGCAGGATGGCGCCCCTGCCCATTTCGCCACGGTGGTAAGAGATTGGCTGAATGACAATTTCCCTAACTGGATTGGAAGATGTGGTCATGTGGAGTGGTCTCCTCGTTCACCTGACCTTAGCCCCCTTGACTTCTTTTTCTGGGGTATGCTAAAGGAGAAGGTGCACTCAATGAAAATAACAGATATAACACACTTGATTGAACGCATACAGAGTGAATGGGCTAAAATTGACGGCAATGTGGATTTATTACATCGAGGTCACGTGAATTTTGCAAAGCGCTTCAACCTTTGCATCGCAAATGATGGAAATCATATTGAAGACGTTATTTAATATTCCAATTGAATAAAATGTTGTTAATAAATTTCATTTCTTGAAAATATGTATTTTTGCCCATGTGTCCAGACTTTAGGGACACCCTGTACATAAATGCTAAATCGAAAAATTAAATTTTGTTTTGATTTACTTAAAGAAGAATGTTTTCAGAGAAATTAAATAAAAACTATTTTTAACAAAATAGCCAAGTTGTAAAACGAAAGAGAGATTTCCAAATAGAAGTTAGGATATGACAGAGAGAAGAATGTAACGAAGATTAAGAAGAGGAGGGTGGTTCAAAGTAGAAGAATAGAAAAGACATCCAGAGTGACAAGACATGAAAAGACAAAGACTAGAAAGGTAAAATAGAGCGGACAATAGGAATGATTCTGAGATATTCCAACAGGAGGTTTTACAACAATAACACTCTCATTAATATAGACGTTTTGAGGAAAACTGCCGTTAGACAGGGGTAAAACGGAGAAAAATCACAAAAACACACAAATAGTAATATGTCTTACAAAGAGAAAGGACAAGAAAAACCTATGTTCCGGCCAAAAGGCCTTCGTCAGGGACAGACAAACAGGAGACATGAGAGAAAGAAAATGAGAATTGAAACTATAAAAATTACAGAAAATAACACTCCCTTATGTCCAGTCACATGGAGGAGCAAAGATGGCTGCCACTAAACCGGAAAGCGGAAGTGGATAGTAGATTTAAAAAAAAAACAAATAATGAAAATAAGGACTGGAAAACAGAGTGAGGGGAAAATTGAAAAAATAAATAAAGAAAAAAATAATTAAGAAAAAAAAATATTTTAAAATGTGTATAGTGAGGGAAAAGCGATTAAAAAAAATATGGGTGATCGCAGACATAGTAGTAAGTCATAATACAACTGGGACTAGATAGAAAAGGACGCTTCAGACAAAAGGATGTTGGGTGTTCAAACCGTCGGATTTAAGGCAACCCATAAGATGGATGAGGCGTTGTTCCAAGAGAAACCGACTGTTGGCGTCCGAGGAACAGGATCTGATGGTTGTCACCTGGATGTCAGTGGCGCCGTTGTGGCCAGAGCCATGGAAGTGGATTGTAGTAAGATCCCTGATACCCCGATCAAATAGATAAAATATTACTGCATATAAATTCAAATACTATAGAGATAAAAAAAGGGAGTTGTGTTCAACATCGTCACCATCTCCCGCAGTCGTGTTGGTTCTAACAAGCAGTAACGCCATAGTAAACGATACACAAAACTGTTAGCTTTTTCCCCCTCCGCAATACCAATTTTCACTAAAATAAAAGCCTTTTGACAGACCGAAATGCATAGTTAATTTCAAACGGAGTGAGAGAATAAAAGAAACGGAGAAGTGAAATGAGAGACTGAAAAATGCAACCTTGACAAGCGTTGGTTTTTTAAATGTCGAACTAGAACGACAGGCGACAGCTGACGTCACAGACTTGCTTAGTCTAACACTAAACGGGAATGAATGGTTGGGAGGTTGAATAAAACTACTAGGCGTTAGTTACGTTGTTGCTATGGCATATTTTTTTTTCACAAAAAGTATCTGCTATTGAATGAGAGGAAACCCCACCGCTGTGTTCCCTACCCGTAGTGACAATTCAGATTTGACGAAACCGTTTTGCGTTAGGCAAACGCGTACAGGCAAGAGCGAAAGAGAAATGTAAGTGGGGGATTTGCATGGAGGCATATTTGAAAAGATAGCTTATGCAGTGTGATACTGAAATTGAGAAGGGTAGCGAAAGGGTGGCCAAGAAACCTCGATGAATAATAAAATAAAAGCAAGGACAGTTGACAAATAAAATGATAATATTTGTTTATTAGAAGACAATACTACCCATAATGTTATAATATCTTACAGTAAAAACCCTTAGATAATAACAGAAATATTGTAAAGAAAAGACAGAGAGACAGACGCATTGATGTCCTCACTCAACTTTGCCAGTCTTGGGAAAGGGGGGACGTTACATTTTTTTTTGAAAGTGTAATTTATTTTTGAAAAAAGAGGCTAGTGGGCATAACATAATTCGATTGGCTGTGGTAGAATAGACTAATAGGAGTAATAAAAACGATTTGAAACCAGCGGTAGTTGCCACTCGAAGATAAAAATCACACAAGTAGTGTTAGCATCAGATGCAAGAAATACATGACCAGTCCCCTCGCTGTTCTGCATCAGTGGCGATCTGAATGTGACCATTAATCGCCGGTTAACCTACAAATTGTGTATTATTTCATTGATGCGGTAAGATAAACATTTATATAAACCTTGTTAATGATGTTTATTTGTATTATTGAATGTGTATGCATTATTGATGGGTAGAGGCACCACCAGAAAGGCGCCAAACTAAACACTTTGTGTTATGCCACAAGTGATATTAGGGAAGATTACCATTTCTGTTAAAAGCCAGGCAGGCTTACTTAAACTTTGGGAGAGAATGAAAAGACATAGTGGGAAATAAAATATGACATTATTATAATTGGTAGGCCAGAAAACCACTGGCCGTCTTCAGCAAGTCACCGTGTTTGCACATGACTTTATATAATTAACTATAATTTCTTCTATGACAAGAAATGTATCAAACGGATGTTTGAAGATTACCTGATGATGAATAGGGCACCAAATCAGATAGGAACGATAGCTATTTATTTAGCAACTCCACTGATCTTGAAACTGTTGATAATGTTTAATTGTTTAGAGATGGAGATAAGTGTATGATGTTCTCAGGAGGCCTTAATCCTCTGATTTTAGGGTTCCATCGTGGAACAATCAGTGAGCCACATATCAAAATATACGTACTCCTGAAGCTGCAAGCTCGAGGCAAAAATATCCTGTTTGCCTTAAATCCAAAGAGTTCTGAAGCAGAGTTCAGACGTTGCAGTCGTGAAGAAGGTGGTTGTGAGAAGGACATCACAGGGTTCCAGGAAAGAAAGTTAAGCCCAATTGTCCACGGGCGTGTGTTAGTTCATTTAACCATACTCTCCATCATTATTATATCAATCAGTATTCTTGACATGATGATACAAGTCGTTCCTCAGAAGCGTGTCCCTTTATAGGAGTTATTGCTTCATCAGAACACTTCCAGTCAGAAACAATTTAGATTAATATTAACAGACACAGTTGTTGTTTTTAAATTACTTTGCCGTAAATAAATTGCCTTATATTTTGAGTTTAAACAGTCATGTATCCCAGCAATTGAGATACAGGAAAATAAAATTGTAAAAAATATCATCATTCAAAATTTACCCAGTGACTTGTTTAATTACTTGTTCATTAAGTTATAGGTGTAGTTGTTGTCTTTTTATTACCATTACATTGCATATTACCTTAGACACTTAGTGAGATAACATCCAGACACCATAACATATAATTAGGCTCAAAATATATAGCAGATTGAGGTCGTAGGGTGGTAGTAGACAGGTACCCTGAGAACAACTTCATCAACATTTAGACTCAGGAACTTGCATAGCTGACCTCACATCTGTAGACAATAAATACTTAATATTTTAGCATCTAAACCCACCACATATATTGGGACGCTCGCTCCGGGATTTCAAAATTGTAAAAGTAAATAAGTGTAGAGAGTTAGGTGAACTATCACTGCCCATTGTCATTGTGTTAATTAGAGAGATTGTTGGATATTTTGGTTTAGTTTAATAATATTTGGTATTAACAACAAGATGGTAGACTTGGCCAAATTCAGAACTGCTGCTGTGCAGGCTGCGAAGGAGATGGGAATGGAGGGGCAAGGTCTGATTGCATACGTAACCGCAGAGTGTGATAAATTTATTGAACGAGAAGTTAGAAGATTAGCAGAGGAAAAAAGAATTCTATTAGAAGATGCTAGGGAAGCTGATAGGGAGGCTGAAATAAAAAGGTTGCAGTTGGAGGAGAAGAGATTGGAGGCAGAAAAGGAGGAAAAACGATTACAGATGAAGGCTGAAAAATAAGAGAAGAGATTAGAGGCTGAAAGAGAAGAAAAGAGATTAGAGGCTGAAAAGGAGGAAAAACGATTACAGATGGAGGCTAAAAAGGAGGAAAAACGATTACAGAGGGAACATGAGCTACGACTAAGGGAGTTAGAGTTGCAAGGCCATGCTCCAGAAAATGGTAACAGCCCATCCACCTCCGACTCTGCTGCAAGCCAGGTGGCCTCCAACTCAGCCATGAGTTTTCATTTAGACCCTTTTGTCGAAAAAGATGCTGACATAGAGTCATTTTTAAGTAGATTTGAGACACTAGCTACAACGTATGGGTTGGAAATAGAAAAGTGGAGTCTGAAAGTATCCCAGAGGCTTAAGGGAACACCGTATGAGGTATATTCTAAGTTGAGTAAGGAAAATCAGGAAGACTATGACATTCTAAAACAGGCTCTCCTGATTAGATATGAAAAGAATAGTGAATTTTAACGAAACAAATTTAGAAAAGCTAGACTACTCACTGGGGAGACGTAACACCAGTTCTCTGCACGCCTAGATACATACTTGAAGAAATGGACTGCCTTGGGGAAAACGTAAGATTTAAAGGAAATGATTATGATGGAGCAGTTGAGAGAGTCCATGGCTCCAGACCTGAGAAAATTTCTCACGGAACAGGGTGCTGAGAGACTGGGGGAGATTTTTAATGTAGCTGAACGATATCAGGCAGCCCAGTCTGAGATAGCAGGCATGAAGAAGAAGCAATTAGACCATAATAAAGTCCCCCAAAACGAAACCAAAAATAAATTTGAAAATAAGGACAAATATAACAAAGGTAAATCCAACTATGATAGGCCAAGGTATGACCAACGTGATAGGAACCCGCAATTCAATGAAAGAAAACCTTTTAACCAAGAAAGGAAATGGGGTAAATCGTGTAAGAGGGACAATTATGACACCAAAGACTGTAAAAAGAAACCTCCTCACTTCGCTGCTATGAAAACAGGGAACAAGGGATTAAAGGACAAACCTACAAGACAGCAGAAACCTTATCACCCCCCAGTTTGTGAAGATGTTGTATGCAGTGGGGCCACCATTAGATGCCTTTATGATACAGGATTGGATTTTGACTCAGTTGTGAGCTCTCACCTATTGCACCCAGATCAATACACCACGGAAACAGTGGAGATCCAAGGGGCAACTAAGGACGTAGCAAACATGACACTTCCCATTGCTAGAATGAGTGTAAGAACTCGCTATGTGGAAGGAGTGATTAGAACAGCAGTGATAAACTAATCAATCTACCCTCTGATATTGGGGTGTAGGTACGTCTTCTTGGAAAATCCCAAAAGAGCTGTGATCATGACAACAGTACAGACCAGGTCACAGTCAGAGAAGGAGGAAGAAAATCCAATAAATACTCATTCAGAGGAGATGAGGAAGGCACAGGCTGAGGATAGGTCACTCAAGCCGTGTTTCAAGAAATTGTCTAAATGCCATACACCTCCAAACAAAGGAGACTACTATATGAAGAATAAACTGATCTATAGGAAGGCTGGAACTAGTACCAATAGTCACGGACAGCTGGTCCTTCCCACTTCATATAGGGAGAAAGTGATGGAGTTAGGACATGCGATTCCCTTCAGTGGTTATATGGGGATCAGCGCCACAGGACAGCGTATAGCTTGTCATTACTTCTCGCCAGGGATAACGGAAGATATAAAAAGATATGTCAAATCCTGTCCAGAATGCCAAAGGGTAGCTCCAAAACATTGGACTGCTCCTGCAACCTTAGGGGAGATGCCTATAGTGGGAACCCCTTTCGAAAGGGTGCCGTGGATATCTTACACGTACCAGGAGGAGGAACAGTTACATTCTTACTCTGGTGGACACTTGTTCTATGTGGGGAGAGGCGGTAGCCTTGTCATCAATCGACTCGAAGCATGTGGCAGAGGCATTACTCACGATATTCACAAGGTTAGGATTTCCCCACCAAATCTTGACTGATAATGGCTCACAGTTCAAGGGGAGACGAACGGAAGAAGTTTTCAGGATATTCCAAACCAAGCACTTTCACTGTAGTCCGTATCACCCCCAAGGGAACGGCCAGGTAGAAAGGTTCAACGGGACACTCATTTCTATCCTGCGAAAGCTGGCCCTTGAAAAACCTGATACGTGGGATCAATACTTACCCGCTGCGTTGTTTGCTTATCGGGAAGTTTCCCATAATTTGACCGGAATGGCACCCGCAACTCTGCTATTTGGCAGACCCATCAAAGATCCATTGGAAGCCTTATTGAGGACGTGGACAGATGGGAAGGCAGAAGAGACTGTTACCTCATCATATCAGTATGTGAACGAGCTGACCACTCGTCTGAAAACTGGCTGGAAACTCGCAAATGATAATCTAAGACAAGCCAGGAAGAAACATGCTGCATACTATAATAAGAAAGCGAAGGATAGGGAGCTAGCTGTCGGGGTGAAGGTGCTTCTTCTACTACCCGGCAGCAGCAACGAATTGCAAATCGGATGGGAAGGTCCATACACGGTTCTAGAAAAGGTGTCTAGAACTAATTATAAGATAGATAGGAATGGGAAAGAGAAAATCTATCATGTGAACCTCCTAAAGAAGTATCTGGATAGACAAAACCAGTAAGGGACACATTTAATGACCTTGGTGTGGTGAAAAATTCTAATCCACATATATAAATGAGAAAATAAATGTAAAGCCTAACGCAGTAATTTAATAGAAGGAAAGAAGAATGGTAAAAGACCAGTGTTTTTTCCAATAGCGTACACCTGCGTTGTACAGCGTCATAATGACTGAACCGAGATCCCCTTTTTCTACTTCGTCTGCCTAACTGTAACGCTTCCATGTTTGATAGTAAACGCCTACTGCATAAACTACATGCGTTTCTAAAAATAAAACTGGTACTGTATTTCTTATACGACCTTGATAGACACACTGCTTAATGACATAGATATAATATTACATTAATGTCATTATATACACTACGTTAACCTAGAAGACAGACGGGCTTAGAAGAGAGAGAGAGAGAGAGAGAGAGAGAGAGAGAGAGAGAGAGAGAGATGCACGGAGGAACGCATGCAATGCTACCACGTCGCCTCGCGATTTAAAATTAATGCCACCCCACGCAAAAGGCATGCAGGCTTGATTTTTTTTCAAATAGACAGTGATAAAAAACACTAACGATACAAGGTTAGGTTTTGAAAACAGGTTTAAAATCTTATTAGGACACATGACACAATACTGTTTTACGTCTGAAATCCTGACATTAGCCTGACTGTACAGAAGACATCCCATCGTATAGAAGTGAACGGGTGGTAGAAGAAAATACATATTTTGAACGAAGCCACTTAGCCCCATTAAACTTATATATTTGGGTGCCTTAGGACTTGCTGACAAAGAATATGTTATGTGTTACGCAAATAGTCTAGTACTTAATAAATTATAGCCAAAATACTATAGTGAGGTTGTCTGACAGCACAAGATCATATTTGCTCATAATGGCATGCTTGAAACACTGTTTTAGGGGAAATGAGGCCAACTAGTTAGATACGATTTGATTGGCGGTAGTCATATGTAAGGCGAAACCTGATTAGTCGTACTGCAAATGCAAATATGGTTGTTATGGCAACGTGTAGAATGGGTAACATTTTTTCAAAGGCTCTTGTAAACATGGTCTCATTGGTTAGAGTGTTCGATATAGTCAATTAGAAGCGTCAGTTCAGGGCCAGTTTTAAAAATAAACTTTATGAGAAGCCAGTGCGTTGAGAGCAAGCTAATATTTTTCTAAATAAAACCCTGGGATAGGGCAGATCAAAATTGTGCCATAATTCATCGCCAGTCAACGTACTAGTGTATATTTCCTTGAATTGTGGTAAGCTAGACATGTTTCCTATATATCTATATATATATATATATATATATATATATATATATATATATATATATATATATATATATATTATATGAAAATTGAATATGAAATGATAAATTGTGTCTGTATGTGTGTGGTTCAGTAGCAAACAGAAGGCAAAGCCTAGATATTGCTCCACCATGTAAAAGTGTCAGAGAGGAGTATAACTGCATAGGCATATATGGGATTGCCATTTAGTAACATGACACCTATCTTATTGTATAGAAGGAAGTACAGCTGGAATTGCAGAGGCGTAGTAACCATTAGGGAGAGGAATACTGGTATATTGTAACATGAGGAGCTAGTAGTTGGCATACAGCGCTGAACTCTGTGTTTGTAATGTCCTGTACTTCAGTGTGGAAATAGATTATATATTAGTTCTGAAGAAGGAGGTACAACCTTCTTATTTCAGGGACCGTGGTACTGAAGTATTAGAGCAGCACCTGGTCTGAGTTTTGCTGGATCCATCGGGCTGGCAGCAGACTCCTTGTCCAAGATATTGACCAGTGGTGTATTTCAAGATAACTGAGAAGCAAGCGAGCAGTGGAGACAGTTTTACTGCCGCCGACTCCTAAGTAAAGAATTCGTCAGCCAGAGTAGCTCACCCTTGTATAACCCACCTTTAAAAATTGAATGTAATACTAAAACAAGAGGGAAAGATAGTGTTTTACAAATAAAAGAACTGTGATCCCTTCAAGATTATTTCCACCATTATCAAACACATGAAGTCGTGATGACAAACATCAACATAGCTTCAAAAGCCAGTATTACCTCTTAATACCAGAGCATAACACTACACACATATTGTAATAATATTCCATGTCAGGACAAAGATCCTTTGTATAATTTGTGTACATAGATATTGTATTTACATTTGATTGTGATTCCTGATTCACTCTGTAGTTGGATCAGGATATCTATTCTTGAAAGAAATTAATACATAATTTAAACGTTAACACTTGACTTACTTAAGCTAGTCTTCTAGAGTGTTATATGTATGTGCTTGTCATAGTGTTGTGAATCTTAAATAAAGTATTTATCTGTATGTTGTTGTTGTGAACTTACACTTCATCATTATCATAACCCTAGACATTAAACGTAGTCATCACAATCTTCCAGAATAAGTCTGACTGAGGTCTAAATTTGGTAGCAAAGTAAGGTCATCTGTAACACACCACACATGTTAGATACAGATACCTTCACAGCTGATCTCAGTCAGTACACTAAGTCCCCTATAAATATTTATATAATCCCAACTTACCACACTTGGCTATCGCAACGGAGATGAAAAACGAACCACTCGCCTCTCACGAATACCCCTTAAAACCCTGTGAAACACCTGCACAGGTCAAAGTCAGTAAACACTTGACGAAAAATCAGAGGGAGCGGATTCAAAAGCTTCTGAAAGATCATACGGACGTGTTAACGGACTAACCGGGGCACACCAACTTGTTGGAATATGATATGAAACTAGTAGACCCAACACCCATCTGTATGAGAGCCTATACTATCCCATTCGCAAAAGAAAAAGATTTGAAAGAGGAAATAGATTACCTGTTAAAAGAAGGGATTATTTCTCACAGTGAATCTCCTTATAGCTCTAGAGTGGTTTTGTTGAGGAAACCATCTGGTGAACATAGACTGTGTATAGATTACAGGAAACTGAATGCTGTCACAGAACGTCAGATGGATCCATTACCTGATACTAATCAACTATTTGCCAGGCTGAACAAGGCAAAATAATTTTCTAAGGTGGATCTTAGCAAAGGCTATTATCAGATTCCAGTAAACCCTGAGGTTCGACCTTATCTAGCCTTTAGCACATCGGAAGGCCATTATGAGTTCAACACGTTGCCGTTAGGGTTGAAAAATGCCCCAAGTGTGTTTTCTAGGATGATGCGAAAATTGTTGGATCCACTGAAAAATCCATGCATTACGAATTTCATGGACGATATCCTCCTCATCGCTACTTAAACATTTGAAGAACAGGTTAAGTCGTTGAATATGCTATTCGATAGAATCAGAGAGGCAAACTTGACTGCTATACCAACAAAATGTTGTATTGGATGCAAAGAGTTGGAATTCTTGGGACATCCGGTACATCAGGGTAGCATGACCCCTGACCCCAAGAACCTGGAGAAATTGCAGAGAGCACCGAGACCCCAGACTAAGAAGGATGTGTGATCCTTTGTGTCATTGTGTGGGTTTTACAAAAAGTATATTAAAAATTTTAACTTTATGTGTGATCCTCTGACGGATTTAACGCGTAAAGGACAACCTGATAAAATTAATTGGTCGGCACAGTGCGAATTGGCATACAATGAGTTAAAGGAAAAACTCACCAGCAAGCCTATATTGAAACTACCTGATTTGAGTCAAGAATTTGTGATAAGAACGGACGCAAGAAACGTGGGATTAGGAACTACATTGTTACAAAGATCCACTTCACCCGATGGAGAATTGAACCCAGTTGCTTATGCCAGCCGGAAATTAAACAAAGCGGAACAAAACTATTCGACAAGTGAAAAAGAATGTCTGGCTTTAGTCTGGGCTATAAAAAAGTTCCAGATCTATCTTTATGGTAGAACATTCGTGGTACAAACAGATCCCCAGCCGTTAGTATTTTGGCACAAGCCAAACATTGAAATGCTCGCCTATTAAGGTGGTCGTTGCTCATCCAAACTTATTCGTTTACTATTGAATAAGTTCCTGGTTCACAAAATGTGGGGGCAGATTTCTTGAGTAGGCACCCGTTTGACGAAAATCAGGATATTCAAAAAGCCTAGTGAGCAAATTTGATCTATGTGTATCACGGATTATAAACTTGCTTCAGAAAGCATGTTCTAAAGTGGGGAGATATGTAGTAAGATCCTTGATACCCCGATCAAATAGATAAAATATTACTGCTTATGAATTCAAATACTATAGAGATAAAATAGGGAGTTGTGTTCAACTTCGTCACCATCGCCCGCAGTCGTGTTGGTTCTAACAAACAGTAACGCCATAGTAAACGATACACAAAACTGTTAGCTTTTCCCCTCTCCGCAATACCAATTTCCACTAAAATAAAAGCCTTTTGACAGACCGAACTGCATAGTTAGTTTCAAACGGAGTGAGAGAATAAAAGAAACGGAGAAGTGAAATGAGAGACTGAAAAATGCAACCTTGACAAGCGTTGGTTTTTTGAATCTCGAACTAGAACGACAGGCGACAGCTGACGTCACAGACTTGCTTAGTCTAACACTAAACTGGAATGAATGGTTGGGAGGTTGAATAAAACTACTAGGCGTTAGTTACGTTGTTGCTATGGCATATTTTTTTTCCCACAAAGTATCTGCTATTGAATGAGAGGAAACAACACCGCTGTGTCTCCTACCCGTAGTGACAATTTAAATCTGACGAAACCGTTTTGCGTTAGGCAAAACGCGTACAGGCAAGAGCGAGAGAGAAATGTAAGTGAGGGATTTGCATGGTGGCATATTTGAAAAGATAGCTTATGCAGTGTGATACTGAAATTGAGAAGGGTAGCGAAAGGGTGGCCAAGAAACCTCGATGAATAATAAAATAAAAGCAAGGACAGGTGACAAATAAAATGATAATATTTGTTTATTAGAAGACAATACTACCCATAATGTTATAATATCTTACAGTAAAAACCCTTAGATAATAACAGAAATATTGTAAAGAAAAGACAGAGAGACAGACGCATTGATGTCCTTACTCAACTTTGCCAGTCTTGGGAAAGGGGGGGGACGTTACATTTTTTTTGAAAGTGTAATTTATTTTTGAAAAAAAAGAGGCTAGTGGGCATGACATAATTCGATTGGCTGTGGTAGAATAGATTAATAGGAGTAACAAAAACGATTTGAAACCAGCGGTAGTTGCCACTCGACAATAAAAATCACACAAGTAGTGTTAGCATCAGATGCAAGAAATACATGACCAGTGCCTTCGCTGTTCTGCATCAGTGGCGATCTGAATGTGACCATTAATCGCCGATTAACTTACAAATTGTGTATTATTTCATTGATGCGGTAAGATAAACATTTATATAAACCTTGTTAATGATATGTATTTGTATTATTGAATGTGTATGCATTATTGATGGGTAGAGGCACCACCAGAAAGGCGCCAAACTAAACACTTTGTGCTATGCCACAAGTGATATTAGGGAAGATTACCATTTCTGTTAAAAGCCAGGCAGGCTTACTTAAACTTTGGGAGAGAATGAAAGACATAGTGGGAAATAAAATATGACATTATTATAATTGGTAGGCCAGAAAACCACTGGCCGTCTTCAGCAAGTCACCGTGTTTGCACATGACTTTATATAATTAACTATAATTTCTTCTATGACAAGGAATGTATCAAACGGATGTTTGAAGATTACCTGATGATGAATAGGGCACCAAATCAGATAGGAACGATATCTATTTAATTAGCAACTCCACTGATCTTGAAACTGTTGATAATGTTTAATTGTTTAGAGATGGAGATAAGTGTATGATGTTCTGAGGAGGCCTTAATCCTCTGATTTCAGGGTTCCATCGAGAAACAATCAGTGAGCCACATACCAAAATATACGTACTCCTGAAGCTGCAAGCTCGAGGCAAAAATATCCTGTTTGCCTTAAATCCAAAGGGTTCTAAAGCAGAGTTCGGACTTTGCAGTCGTGAAGAAGGTGGTTGTGAGAAGGACATCACAGGGTTCCAGGAAAGAAAGTTAAGCCCAATTGTCCACGCGCGTGTGTTAGTTCATTTAACCATACTCTCCATCATTATTATATCAATCAGTATTCTTGACATGATGATACAAGTCGTTCCTCAGAAGCGTGTCCCTTCATAAGAGTTATTGCTTCATCAGAACACTTCCAGTCAGAAACAATTTAGATTAATATTAACAGACACAGTTGTTGTTTTTAAATTACTTTGCGGTAAATAAATTGCCTTATATTTTGAGTTTAAACAGTCATGTATCCCAGCAATTGAGATACAGGAAAATAAAATTGTAGAAAATATCATCATTCAAAATTTACCCAGTGACTTGTTTAATTAATTGTTCATTAAGTTATAGGTGTAGTTGTTGTCATTTTATTAACATTACATTGCATATTACCCTAGACACCTAGCCAGATAACATCCAGACACCATAACATATAATTAGGCTCAAAATATATAGCAGATTGAGGTCGTAGGGTGGTAGCAGGCAGGTACCTGAGAACAACCTCATCAACAATTAGACTCAGGGACTTGCATAGCTGACCTCACATCTGTAGACAATTAATACTTAACATTTTAACATCTAAACCCACCACATGGATGGCCACAGGTGTGGATTTTAACTTAGAGATGTCGCATAACCAAATTTTTCAGGATCATCCACTATATCAGAAGCGTTCTCTGTAAATATGAAATAACTAAGTAACTTTTGGTTTTGTAAACATTATATGTTATTACTCAGCCTTCTGTTGATTATTATGTTTTTTACGACGGTTTTGAAGCAAATTTCTTTTAAATCATACAGCATAGTAAACATGTGGTAAGTCGGAGTGACAAAAGCTTTTGTACCAATAAAACATATTTTTATCTAGACCAGGAGAATATAATGTCGATGACCTTGCCAAAGTAAAACCTGAGGATCTTCAAAGTAATCCAGACTGTAAAGAAGCCTTCGAGCCGGACGGTAAAGGTGTCTTTGTAGGGAACTGGATAGACTGTAGAGACACTGTCAATGGGGTAATTGTTCAAGTCTTTTTTCTATGTTCTTGCCTGTAAAACCAACAGATGCTTCAGTCAATGTGTTGCTTGTACTGTGGTGATCATCCACAATAATGTAGGAAAGTATGTTGTGCAATAATAGAAAGATAGATTCAGATACGAAAAACTTAATATTAGATTACAGACGCTTGTGATAAAATAATTATTATTGCTTTGTTTGTTAGCGATTCAGTAAAAGGCTTTCGGGGTGTCTCAAGTACACGTACCGAAGAAAGACAAGAGGTTAAGGCTTTCGGGTGGTCAGGATTTGAAGCAACTTTTACTGAATAAATTACGACATTAATAAGGGCTTCAGCAGGGAATTCCAGGTGATATTCGACGGTCATCAAAGTTAACGTGAGCAAAATTGAAACTCACGATACCCTGATAACAGGAACTTGGAATGTCAGAACATTTATGCTGCATTGAAAATTATGAAATGGAAGAATAGTATAAGGACTTCGCAAATATCATATTGAGTTCCACTTAGTTAAATTAATTGGGAGACTCAAAAACATTACTTCTTTGAAAATTGTACGGACCAACCGTGGATAATTTATAATTCGTTACACCTTCATAAGGAATATGGCAGGATAACAACGCAATGTAAATTATATGAGATAACTATAATACTTAGTTCAATCCAACACTTGGAAACATGTGGATGGCGTGACTGGTGGTTATAGTCTGGGAGAAAACAATGGAGGTAATAGATTAATAGAGTGGGCAAACACGCATGATTTAATAGTAGAAAACCCCTGGTTTATAGTGTATCCTGGGTGACTTTGGGCCTGGAAAATCTTAAAAAGACAACCAGCAGGAATACATGGCCTATATACTAGTTTACTGGAGATTTAGAAATAGTATCATATCTGTGGACCATAGGCCTGAAGGGGACGGCTGCAACAACCATGTATCGGTATTATAACAACTTAGAATACAACTGAATGGTGGTCGGAGTGGCTCAGGGGTATGGCGTCCGCCTCGTATTCAAGCGATACCGGGTTCGAATCTCAGTTGAGGAATAATAATTTATTGAAATATTTTTTTCAGAACCAGTGGTCCTAATTACGCTCCTGGTCTCATGGGTAGTGAGATCGGATGCCTAGCCATCTCGGATAAGGGCAACACAATAGGAGGTCCAGTATGTAAGTTGCGCAAGTTAAAAATCCCAGGAAGTTGGAAATCGTAAAGAATAGGCTTATCAGGCCGCTGCGCTGTCAAAATTTAAAAATTAGGAAACCTACGCACCACAAAAATATCTATAGAATGTGTGATTATTATACATTATATACACACATTGGGATTCTCGCCGGTGCTATGGAGTTCGTGAACTGCGCTGGGATTCTCCTTGTGTGATCTAATGGAGGAGATCGGAGCATTGATGGCGTTGTCCATGTGCACTGACGATATTCCTTAAAACCCAAACCAAACCAACGGAACAAATAAACAGCGTGAAAATAATGAAGAAAGATTTAAACAATAGGGAACGAAAAGGAAACCTTTGATAATAATAATGATGGTGGTGAAATGAGATAAGGACTGAGCCAGCGCTATACAACTACAATTCGGTATATATGCAGTGACACAGAAAACAATTCTGAGAATAGTTAAACGCGGTAACTACAGGAGTCTATACAATTACATTTCAGTATATATGCAGTGACACAGAAAACAATTCTGAGAATAGTTAAACGCAGTAACTACAGGAGTCTATACAATTACAATTCTTTATATATGCAGTGACACAGAAAACAATTCTGAGAATAGTTAAACGCGCTAACTACTGGAGTCTATACAATTACAATTCGGTATATATGCAGTGACACAGAAAACAATTCTGAGAATAGTTAAACGCGTTAACTACAGGAGTCTATACAATTACAATTCAGAATATATGCAGTGTCACAGAAAATAATTCTGAGAATAGTTAAACGCGGTAACTACAGGAGTCTGTACAATTACAATTCGGTATATATGCAGTGACACAGAAAACCATTCTAAGAAGTGTTAAACGCGGTAACTACAAGAGTCTATACAATTACAATTCGGTATATATGCAGTGACACAGAAAACAATTCTGAGAATAGTTAAACGCGGTAACTACAGGAGTCTATACAATTACAATTCGGTATATATGCAGTGTCACAGAAAACAATTCTGAGAATAGTTAAACGCGGTAACTACAGGAGTCTGTACAATTACAATTCGGTATATATGCAGTGACACAGAAAACAATTCTGAGAATAGTTAAACGCGGTAACTACAGGAGTCTATACAATTACAATTCGGTATATATGCAGTGACACAGAAAACAATTCTGAGAATAGTTAAACGCAGTAACTACAGGAGTCTATACAATTACAATTCTGTATATATGCAGTGACACAGAAAACAATTCTGAGAAAAGTTAAACGCGGTAACTACAGGAGTCTGTACAATTACAATTCGGTATATATGCAGTGACACAGAAAACTATTCTAAGAATATTTAAACGTGGTAACTACGGGAGTCTGTACAATTACAATTCGGTATATATGCAGTGACACAGAAAACAATTCTGAGAACAGTTAAACGCGGTAACTACGGGAGTCTGTACAATTACAATTCGGAATATATGCAGTGACACAGAAAACAATTCTGAGAAAAGTTAACCGCGGTAACTACAGGAGTCTGTACAATTACAATTCGGTATATATGCAGTGACACAGAAAACAATTCTGAGAATTGTTAAACGCGGTAACTACAGGAGTCTATACAATTACAATTCGGTATATATGCAGTGACACAGAAAACAATTCTGAGAATAGTTAAACGCGGAAACTACAGGAGTCTATACAATTACAATTCGGTATATATGCAGTGTCAGAGAAAACAATTCTGAGAATAGTTAAACGCGGTAACTACAGGAGTCTGTACAATTACAATTCGGTATATATGCAGTGACACAGAAAACAATTCTGAGAATAGTTAAACGCGGTAACTACAGGAGTCTATACAATTACAATTCGGTATATATGCAGTGACACAGAAAACAATTCTGAGAATAGTTAAACGCGGTAACTACAGGAGTCTATACAATTACAATTCGGTATATATGCAGTGACACAGAAAACAATTCTGAGAATTGTTAAACGCGGTAACTACAAGAGTCTATACAATTACAATTCGGTATATATGCAGTTACACAGAAAACAATTCTGAGAATAGTTAAACGCAGTAACTACAGGAGTCTATACAATTATAATTCGGTATATATGCATTGACACAGAAAACAATTCTGAGAATAGTTAAACGCGCTAACTACAAGAGTCTATACAATTACAATTCGGTATATATGCAGTTACACAGAAAACAATTCTGAGAATAGTTAAACGCAGTAACTACAGGAGTCTATACAATTACAATTCGGTATATATGCAGTGACACAGAAAACAATTCTGAGAATAGTTAAACACCGTAACTACGGGAGTCTGTACAATTACAATTCGGTATATATGCAGTGACACAGTAACTACAGAGAATATATAAACAATTATACATTCGGTATATATGCAGTTGACACAGAAAACAATTCTGAGAATAGTTAAACGCGGTAACAATTACAATTCGGTAACTACACAGAAAACAATTCTGAGAAAGTCTATACAATTATACAATTACAATTCGGTATATATGTAGTGACACAGAAAACAATTGTGAGAATAGTTAAACGCGGTAACTACAGGAGTCTGTACAATTACAATTCAGAATATATGCAGTGACACATAAAACAATTCTGAGAATAGTTAAACGCAGTAACTACAGGAGTCTATACAATTACAATTCGGTATATATGCAGTGACACAGAAAACAATTCTGAGAATAGTTAAACACCGTAACTACGGGAGTCTGTACAATTACAATTCGGTATATATGCAGTGACACAGAAAACAACTGAGAATAGTTAAACGCGGTAACTACAGGAGTCTGTACATTAATTTAAATTATACAAGTAGTAAGGATACATATTACAGTTGATGGATACAAGAAGAAAGGATAAGCAAGAAATTATTGCTGTGAAAGATTAAACAAAAGCAAAAAGTAAATAAATATACCGGAAAAGAAGCCATATTGTCACAGAAGGGGAGAGAATTGGGGGGAATTCCTGAACAAAAATTAAAATAGGGATTGAATTACGGACAGACCAGAGGTCAGAGGTTACAATAGTCAATCGATGAATACAAGAAAATAAGAAGCCTCTAGATAAATGAACGAATCCCTTGTCATACCTTATCAGAAACAAAGAAAATCAGCAAGCTATCGATAGAGAGTTGAGGCCCTTGAGATGCAAATATATATAAAGGGCGCTTCATTATTAAATAACATGTGGTATTGGTTGCTAGCATTCAGTAATAAATGACATATCTTACTCATCATCATCGTCAGCTGCCATCTCCACAACGAAGGTTGGCTGTAATGGATCTCCAACGTCTTCTGTCTCTTGTCTTGGTGGTGCACTCTAAAAGACTCTTTCCTGTCCATCTCTTGATGTTATCTTCCCACTTATAGTGCTATCTTCCCCTTGCACGTTTGCCTTCACCTCTCCCTTCTATTATGGTCTTCTGCAGGGTGTTATGCCTTTTTATGTGGCCAAAGTATTTTAGCTGTCGAACTTTGATCTCCCTCATTAGTTCTCTTTTCATACCTAGATTTTCTAGGACCTCCTTATTTGTTTTCTTCTCTTTCCACGAGATACGCCCCATTCTTCTATATATCCACATTTCAAGAGCCTCAATTCTTTCTTCCAAATGCTTATACATCGTTCATGTTTCTGCACCATACACAAATGCAGAATATATAAACACTTTATGATTCTCGGTTTTAATTTGTGAGATAACTGTTTAGATGTCAGTATATGTTTCATGTTGTTGAATGTAGCTTTGGCCATTCCTATTCTCTTCTTGATTTATGTTTCACATCTGCCATCTTCTGTTATTATATGACTAAGATATACATAGCTCTTGACTTGTTCCAGGATTTTCCCATTTACGCTTATCTTTAATGTGGGTTTATCTTCTGTTTTGCTAATTATCATAGTTTTTGTTTTCTCTATATAATAATGTCGAGTCCATATTCTTGACTTATACTGTTCACTTGCTTCACTAGTTCTTGTAATTCCTGTTCGCATTCAGCTAACAACACGGTATCATCTGCATATCTAAGGTTGTTTATTGACCTTCCACTGAAGTTCACTCCTGGTATTTCCTGTATCTGTTTGAAACTTTTTTCGGTGTATAGATTAAATAGGCAGGTGGACAGCACACAACCTTGTCTGACACCTCTTTTTATGTCTATGTATGGTGAATAATTCCTTCCAGATCTTACTGTGGCAGTTTGCTCCCAATATAGGTTACTGAGTATTCTTATATCTTTTCCATCAATACCTATGTCTTCGAGGCTTTCAATTATTTTCTCATGATGGACTCTGTCAAAAGCCTTCTTATAGTCAATGAAGCACATGTACATACTTTTTGGACCTCTGTATATTTTTCTGCTAATATTTTTAGGCAAAATATTGCCTCTCTTGTTCCACTGTTCCGTCTAAAACCAAACTGTTCTTCTTGGATTTCGCTGTCTACTTTACTTTTTATTCCTTCTGTGATAAGAGGTTTGGATGTTATAAAATTATAAGATATCCTGGACAAATAGATGTATCAGAGAATACCAGGATAGTGCCAGATAAGAGACTGGTCTTACAAGAAATACCCCCTTCTCTGAAAAGAGCAATGGTGTATAGACAATCAAGGTGAGGTCCAGCTCTGTAAGTTCCCAGAGTAAAGAATGATGATGATGAAGTTCTCTGGGTCCCTATCCGCTACCTCTTGAGATCTCACCAAGATTATGTTATCATTGTGTTGTTATTTGGCAAAGTGTCTAGGGTAATGTATTATACAGTTATGAGTTTCAAAACAGAACTTTAACTTTAAGGAAAATTAAGCAAGACTGTCTTAAAAGTATATTTACAATTTTATTTTCCTGAACTTCAAACTTTTGGGTCAGAAAGTATCAAACTCAAGAAAAGCTTTTATTTACAAGATCAAATAAATATTTTTGGAAATTCTGTCCATTTGTGTACAGCAAAAGTCACTGGAATGTCTACACCCACAGTTCTTGATATTATCACTAAATACTACCCTGCAAGGTCTGTTATTTTCATCACTCCCAGGAGGTATATATTTACTTGGTGAAATTATGTGGTTGGATGAAATGTCAGTGCCTGTATAAAGGACTTAGCTTTGGTAGAGTTATTGCAGCTGTTTTGGCTATCATAGACCTGAACCATAACGTTGTGCCTCCTGACTGGAGAAAAGGAGTCTAGCTTCAAGGTGTTGCAAGAGCACTCAACTCCCACATGTTCTTCTCTCTCTCAGGCTACTGCAGCAACGTGGTAACTTCCTAATAAAACCTGAAATAAGAAGGACAATCCTTTCTATTTAACCTCTGCCTCTATCAATTTCACCACTAATCCTTATTAATACCCACCTGGGTCAGCCACTTGTGCTAACAAGTCGCACCAGACCTTTAATTCAGTTGTCTACACTCAGCTTGGTGTAATCAGTCTCCTTCAGTATTGATTCTACGTTAATGTCCCTCATTCATGTTTGTCTTCCATATAATCGTCAGGGTGTGTACAACATTGCTTGTGATTGTGACGTACGTCTAGTTTGACAAGTGAATTTTCCCTGATATGATGGATGATTAAAGGGACCCTTAGCTTTTCATAACATTAGAACCCCTGAACATTTGTTGTAACTTTTCGTTTGCCAGAACGCATTCCACCGGGACTCATGTAGGATACAGCGACGAGATCAAAGAGACAGACCGAGGGATCTTAGGGGAGACTATCGGCGCTATCAAAGACAGTAGTTTTCCCTGATACGAGACGCAGTTGCTTGCCGCTAATTTCGCGTCTCAGTGTCAATCGAGGAACCGAGCGAACGGGGGAAAGCGAAACGGGCAGCAGCGAGCGGATACGAAGACCAGGGGGCGGCTTCTTCTCTTGATTTGGCGGTCAGATCCCCAAAGTTCGTGAGATCAAATAAGTTGTCAAGTTTATCATGTCCCACTCAACTTACATTTCATTTTAGCTAAATAGACCATGTAGAACTAGACACGTTATCACTCGCTGGCCAGACCTTTACAGAAGCACTAGCTTTATTGAAATCTTGTTATAGATTTTCCCCTGGATTTTATATATATTTGCAGTGATTTCTATTTCTGTGCAAAGCGGTAATATATATTGTGTAAAGTGATCAGTGGTCTAGTTCAGTCATTCTATTTAAAGGGATTCTGTGTTAATTTAAATCTATTTAATTAAACCATCTCAAGAGTTCCAGTTTTAAATATAATGATCTATCTATTATATTATTTCAAAAGATAATAGATGCTTAAATTAACTTTTAAAGTCGCGAAGGAATTTATAATTAATAAATTCAGTTAAGTCCTAGTTTTATAGATGTGGGTTTTTAACCACTAGAATTCGCGCAGTGTTTATTAAATACATAATTAAATACTCGAGTGTATTATAGGCTTAACGGGAAATTCATCGCGCTTTAGAAGGTTATTTGTTTTCGGTATATTACATGTCTTTTTTTTCTTTCATACAGAGTGATCGTAACCTGTGCGATCCCAGCATTAAGAAAGCAATAAAGAAATCAATCTAAGCAAAGCAAAGCATAAACAGTGTGTAGAGTTCCCCTGACGCAGAACTTGTTGAGACTGTGTAAATTTTTAATCTTTGAGGCGATTCTATGTTTGGAATTCCGCTATCTAACTTATAGCAAAGAAAGCACACCCAAAGGCAAATTTAACGCACCATCAAACAACTTAAGTCGTAACGGGAAGAAGAACACTGGCCCGAGCTTTGTTAGTTTACTGACACAGAGAGATAATTCATAATTTCCTGAACAGTGATGTGACTTAGTTTTCTCACTGGACTTAAACCATACCTCACGGATAAAGTGTACCAGCACGCGTAAGAATTTTATTATCAGCGGCATAGCACCAAATAGACCACACCATCCTCACCCCGGTATCAGAGACCGTGCCCTCCCATAGAAACTGTTATTAAGAAAAGAGACACAACTACAGATTCATTTTCCAGCGATTACGGGATCCTTTTATGTGCTGACCGCCTACCCGATAATCTGGGGCTAGAACTTGAACAAACACTCATACATTTAGTTTGAGGTGTAACTGCTGTTGTGCTATTCTATGGAGTGCAAGATTTTTTCACAATCGGTAAGTGAGAGCAAGATGAGTGAAGGCCTTTGCTAGCGCGTGTATAAATGACAGGAAATTAATTCTTTTGTGTGACCATTTTGTTAACTTGCTTACCTGGTAACATATATCTTTTCTGTATACCCTACATTGTTCCTTTAAGTGGGATAGTTGATAATTTGTTAACTCTGTTTAAAACCACCTCCTTTCCATTTGCTTAGTAAAGGGAAGAACAGCTGGGAAGAACAGGTTTTTTTTTCTATCACTTATACCTAACTTGGTAACACCTCTTTCAGAGTAATTAACTTTACGGTTAGGTTAACGTACCCGTGTTCCTGATATTATCTATCTCTGGACTGGGTTTGTCTTTGTCTAATGAGCGGGAAGGGCTTAGTCGATACCAATCTTCTTCACCCCCTCCCAAACTTGTTATTTGCATTTGTGTACTTATGATAATTTATGTAATATCTGATATTTTTAGTGATTGATGTTTAAAGTGAATAAAATCACATAAACTCATTTAGTTCTGTGTGTTGGATATACCCAAAGCCCAACTTTTCCCCTATTCGTTTAATATAGTTTGTATCAACGTCGTGTGTGTGTTTGAAAACACCGAATCGGTGTGCGCGCAGATGCGAGTCTGGAAAACTGGCAAATAATTGTTTGACCAGGAGAGTGAAAGAGAAGATTGAGAGACACGATTTGTCGTAAATAAGTCTGTCTTTACTCTCCTCCAGCACGCTGTGAAGTAACTATTAAATCTCTACATTTCTATCACTGAGCTTTCCATCATCATTTTCCACTCTAAACCGGACCACTATTTCTACGACTCTTTTCTCTCAAAATAAATTTACGACAATATTTGGCCGGCTCGCCGGGATAATTTTGAGATACATTTGATGCACACATATTTGTGGGCTGGTTCTGGGATCTTGAGCTACATTTGAGGCAATCGCATAGCCGGGTTAAAGATATTTTGAGTCTGATTTAGTTTGGGTCTAACTAGGTAGAGTGTGAATGATTTGTCTTTGTGAATTAGGGAAATAAATAAATAATTACACCCCTAGACAAACGTTCTTTTAGTATTTGGGTTGTCCACACAGCATATTTACAGGTTGTTTTCTCTCCACAGCAGTAGAAAGTACAGATAAACAAATATATTTGCTATTTTATTATCCTCTGGCGGAGATAATTATATTTCTTTCTTTATAAAAGTTGCTGGGATTGCGTGATTGTTTTACAGTCACTAAGGTTTTTGAAGTCAAAAAGAGTTGAGCTTAGCTAAAGACGGATTGTTCTGATTTTTAAAAATTAAGTTAACAACGTCTCATCTCAATAATTGACTTTAGGGACGGAGTTTGTTGTCAGAGATTTAAAATTTAGGGGAATTTTTTTTTTCCTTTTAAATTGTTTTAATATAAACTTTTCTCTACTGTTAGTAAAAGTAGATTCTTTTCCAGTGTAACTTACCATTTAGTGGCATAGTCGCTTGCGTGTAGAGCCTTAATTGCCAGATAATAGCAGCGATAAGTTTGCACAGTACAGGTAGGAGGTAACACAGGTAAATTTATACTTGTGTTTTTTTGTTTTTTTCTCGTAGCGGTTCAGAGTTCCTCCCTTTCGCGGTTCTTCTTACTAGTTCTCTAAGCATACTTCATCTTATTCTTTAACAATGGCAGAGAGGATAAAGATGAGGTCCATCTTGAGGTTGGAAGCGAAAGAGGCAGGATTAGATGCAGAAGCTGCAAACGCGTTTATTAACCAGGAATTGGAAATATATGACGCGGAGCAACAGAGAGCCGAAGCTGAGAGGAAGGCGAAGCAACAGAGAGCCGAAGCTGAGAGGAAGGAAGAGAAAGAAAGAACAGAGAGGAGAGAAGCCCAGGAGAGGGCAGATAAGAAAGAAGCGGAAGAACGTCTTTTGGAACAGAAGAAAATTGAAGCAGAGATGGAAACTCGCAGAGAGAGAGAGAGAGACAAGGAAAGACAGCATCAACTGGCGCTTAAGGCTCTAGAGAGTCGGGGCGCCTCTACTTCGACTAACGGAGAGCCGTCTTCGCCCCAGTCTCAATCAATGGACCTCTCCAGTAATCAATCTGCCCAATTAACTGCTATGTCGTTTTTTTTAGAATCTTTTCCTAGCCCTAACGAAAAAATTGACAGCTACCTAGAAAAATTCGAGAGACTCGCGAATCTTTATGGGTTAGAGAGTACCCGCTGGGCGCTCAAACTTTCAACGTCACTGAAAGGCAATGCTTATGACGTGTACACAAAGCTGGGACCGAATCAACATGATTACGACATGTTGAAAAAGGCCTTACTACAGCAGTTTGAGATGACTGCCCGAAAGTTTCTGCAGTTGTTCAGAAACAGCCGAAAAGAGAGCACGGAAACATTTCCACAGTTCTCTTCACGTCTCACGGGTTATCTGACAAAGTGCATTGAATTATCTGACCTACCTCTTTCATATGAGGGACTCCTCGAACTTGTTCTTGTGGAGCAGATAAAATCCACTTTGTCGAATGAAACACGTAGATTTTTGGCTGAACAGGGGGCAGTCAGGCTTGAAGACATACTCAATAAAGCCGAACGCTATAGCAATGCAATGGCCGAACTTCCCAGCACTAAACGTAAACCCACCGATGAGCCATCTCGAAAACAGAATCTAGAACAGGCATCCTATTCTTCCACTTCCTCTCAACATTATAACCAACGAGATAACAATACCCAGAAACCTCCCCAGGAAAAATCGAAATTCTACAAAACCCGATACCCCCCCAACCACAATTCTGATCAACCCCACAAGCCTACGTGGCAGCGCGGCCACCAAGGTCAAGGAAAAGGGAAGACCCCTACACCAGGAACGTCTGATCAGGGCAAACAAACCGGTGCAAACCGCATTGGATGTTTGCATACAGCCTCGAAAGGTAGAGTCAATGTCAGTGATTCTCAACCTGAGGGGGACCGACCCTCAACTCGAGGAACTGTAATTTTGAACGGTACCTCCACTACTTGTCTTTTTGACACTGGATTAAGTTTTGATTGTATTGTCGCTAGGCACCTAGTCAAACCCGGTCAGGAGACAGAGGAAACCGTCAAACTTAGTGGAGTTTTCAGGAGTGATGCACCCAGGACGCTTCCTATCGCACTGGTAGAAATACACTCTGACTTTGTCAGAGGAGTTATTAAAGCGGCCATAATGGATGATCCGATCTACCCAGTTATCCTGGGATGTAGATATGTGTTCATTGGGAGACCTAAGGAGCCGATTGTGGCAGCGGTAACCACAAGAGGGCAAGCCAAGAAGGAGAGGGAGCCTGCGCCAAACTTGTTGCCGAATGAACTGAAGGAGGCGCAACAAAAGGACCCTACTCTGGCGCCCTGCTTTAAAAAACTGCCCATGGCTAAGGACCCCAGACACAACGGAGACATCTTTTCTAAGGATGGTGTATTGTATCGTAGAACGGGCAACCCGGACACGGGGAATAACCAGCTCCTAGTACCGACGCAGTACAGAAACCAGATCTTAGAAATGGGGCACTCTCTTCCCTTTAGCGGACACATGGGACAAAACGCCACTATTCAGCGAATAAAAAACCACTATTGGTGGCCAGGAATGAACTCTGACATTGTCAGGTACGTGAAATCCTGCGCCCAGTGCCAACGGGTAGCACCCAAGCACTTGACACCCCCAGTACCTATGGGGCAAATGCCAATAGTAGGGACTCCATTTGAACGGGTTGCTGTCGACATTATTGGTCCTCTGGAAAAGACCAAAAGAAGGAACAGGTTCATCCTGACCTTAGTTGACACTTGCACTATGTGGGCCGAAGCCGTACCGCTACCATGCACTAATTCCAAGCATGTCGCAGAAGCCCTTGTGCAAATTTTTACACGGTTGGGATTCCCTCAACAAGTTTTGACGGACAATGGATCCCAATTCCGTAGCCTGTTAATGGAGGAGATCTTTAAGATCTTGAGGGCCAAACATATCCACACAAGTCCCTACCATCCGGCCGGAAATGGGCTCGTGGAACGTTTTAACGGTACCCTCACCATGATGTTACGTAAGCTGGGTCAGGAGAAACCGGAAGACTGGGACCAATATATATCGGCTGCCTTATTCGCCTACCGAGAGGTACCCCAAGCGTCTACGGGTTTTGCGCCAGCTACACTTTTATTTGGCAGACCTATTAAGGGGCCACTAGAAGCCTTACTTCGGTCCCTGACAGACCAGAAGGCTGACGAGACAGTCGTCTCTGCAAGCAAGTATGTATCTGAGCTTAAGGAAAGGCTAAAGCTAGGATGGGATCTAGCTACTACCAACCTTAAGAAAGCCCGCGCTAAAATTACTAAAAGATACAACAAAGCTGCAAAAGAGAGAGAACTACAACCAGGGGAGAAAGTCCTATTGCTACTTCCAACCGGAAGCAATAAACTTCGCATCGGATGGCAAGGACCGTTTACCGTCCTTAAAAAGCTCTCACGTACCAACTACAAGATCTCCATCAAAGGAAAGGAGAAGGTCTTCCACATAAATCTGCAAAAGAAATATTTGGAAAGACCGGTGCCATCCTCCGAGCATCTCCTGGCTGTCGCCATAGCAACGGAAGACGAGGAAGATGATGATGGTTGCATGGAGTATCCACTGCAACCCACAGAATCCTTTAAAGATGTCAAGTTCGGCGACAATCTCTCACCAGAACAACAAACAGAAACTAGGGCTCTACTAAAACAGTACAGTGCAGTTTTAAAGGATGTACCTGGTCGAACAAATCTCATTGAATTTGATATGAAATTAACAAACGAGACCCCTGTTCAAACCAGAGTTTACCCCATCCCGTACGCTAAAGCTGATGCACTTCGCGGAGAAATAGACAAGCTGCGTCAGGCAGGAATTATCAGTGAGTCTACATCTCCTTACAGCTCGAGCGTAGTGCTGTTGCAGAAGCCCAATAAGGAAGTTCGGCTGTGCATTGATTACAGGTTGCTAAACGCTGTAACGGAATTCCAGCCCGAACCTCTCCAAACTGTTTCTGAGTTGTTCACCAAGCTCAGCAAAGCTAAGATCTTCTCCAAGATTGACCTCAGTAAAGGTTATTATCAAATACCAGTCAAGGAGGAAATTAAACCTTTGTTAGCTTTCAGCACTAGTGAAGGACATTACACATTTAACGTGATGCCGTTCGGTTTGCATAACGCACCAGGAGTGTTCACCAGGATGATGAGGAAGCTTCTAGAACCTTTGCAAAGTCCCCATATCCATAATTTCATGGATGACATCTTAATTGCATCGGAAACCTATGAAGAACATATTGCTACGGTTGCTATGCTCCTCAGGAGACTACAGGAAACGGGTCTCACAGCCAGACCTAGCAAATGTCTCATCGGGTTTGAACAGTTAGACTTCCTGGGGCACACTATTTCTCACGGATGCAGTTGGCCTATTAAGAAGTACGTGGAGAAAATAGTGGCAGCAAAAAGACCCCGAACGAAGAAAGACGTACGTTCCTTCATATCGCTATGTGCATACTATCAGAAGTACATCCAGAACTTCAACGGACTGACGGCACCTCTGACTGACCTCACAAAGAAAGGTTGTCCTGATAAGGTCATATGGGATCAAAAGTGCGAACACGCGTATAGCACTTTGAAAGGACAGTTGTCTGCATACCCCATTTTGAGGTTGCCTGACCTCAAGAAACCTTTTGTACTGAGAGTCGACGCGTCAGGTCAGGGCATCGGGTCAACACTGCTTCAAGCCGATGACAGTGACCTGAACATGCTATTTCCAGTTGCCTATGGCAGTCGGAAATTAAATAAAGCGGAACGGAACTACAGCGTAGTTGAAAGGGAATGTCTTGCTCTGATTGACGGTATCAGACGCCATCATGAGTTTCTTTATGGTACATCTTTCACGGTGCAAACAGACCACGCTCCGTTAGCATTTCTTGGTGCCAATAAAGAATTTAACGCAAGGATCATGCGTTGGGCGCTTCTTTTAAGCGTTTATTCTTTCAAAGTGGAATATATTCCGGGAAGACAGAATGTCGGGGCTGATTTCTGAGTAGAAAAACTGGTCTACAGAGGAAGAAGAGCAAACTGAAGATACCACTCATCCTAAAATCACCAATCAGGTCACCTCCATTGTCAAAAATGAAAACATGAAAAAATGGTTTCATGTCTAAAAGTGGGGACGATTGTGACGTACGTCTAGTTTGACAAGTGAATTTTCCCTGATATGATGGATGATTTAAAGGGACCCTTAGCTTTTCATAACATTAGAACCCCTGAACATTTGTTGTAACTTTTCGTTTGCCAGAACGCATTCCACCGGGACTCATGTAGGATACAGCGACGAGATCAAAGAGACAGACCGAGGGATCTTAGGGGAGACTATCGGCGCTATCAAAGACAGTAGTTTTCCCTGATACGAGACGCAGTTGCTTGCCGCTAATTTCGCGTCTCGGTGTCAATCGAGGAACCGAGCGAACGGGGGAAAGCGAAACGGGCAGCAGCGAGCGGATACGAAGACCAGGGGGCGGCTTCTTCTCTTGATTTGGCGGTCAGATCCCCAAAAGTTCGTGAGATCAAATAAGTTGTCAAGTAAATCATGTCCCACTCAACTTACATTTCATTTTAGCTAAATAGACCATGTAGAACTAGACACGTTATCACTCGCTGGCCAGACCTTTACAGAAGCACTAGCTTTATTGAAATCTTGTTATAGATTTTCCCCTGGATTTTATATATATTTGCAGTGATTTCTATTTCTGTGCAAAGCGGTAATATATATTGTGTAAAGTGATCAGTGGTCTAGTTCAGTCATTCTATTTAAAGGGATTCTGTGTTAATTTAAATCTATTTAATTAAACCATCTCAAGAGTTCCAGTTTTAAATATAATGATCTATCTATTATATTATTTCAAAAGATAATAGATGCTTAAATTAACTTTTAAAGTCGCGAAGGATATTTATAATTAATAAATTCAGTTAAGTCCTAGTTTTATAGATGTGGGTTTTTAACCACTAGAATTCGCGCAGTGTTTATTAAATACATAATTAAATACTCGAGTGTATTATAGGCTTAACGGGAAATTCATCGCGCTTTAGAAGGTTATTTGTTTTCGGTATATTACAATCGCCACTTATTATCACCTTCGTCGATTTTCAAAAAGCCTTTGATAGTCTACACCGCCCATCATTGTGGAAGATACTTACAATCTATGGTTTTCCAACAAAATATGTGAATATAATCAAAGCGCTATATGACAATGCAAGATGTTTGTGTTAGAACAAATAAAGGGAATACAGAATGGTTTACAGTAGAAAACAGGGGTGAAACAAGGCTGTATTATGTCACCACTACTTTTTGGAATAGCTATTGATTGGGTTATGAGAAACTATACCCACAATGAACAATTGGGTATAAAATGGACAAATGGAAAATTCCTGGGGGACCTGGATTTCGCAGATGATGTAGCATTCTTAAGTTCAACACCAAGACAATCCCAAGAAGCAATAAATAATTTGTGTCATCTCTCGGTTAAAATTGGTCTCCAAATAAATGCCTCTAAAACTAAAGCTATGAACTTTTCTAACGAGACCTTTGATATCATCTTGAACGGGGAAAAACTACAGAAAGTTGAAAGTTTCAATTATTTAGGCAGTAAAATGACTCAGGATGGTGACACAACAAGAGAAATCCATACTAGAATTGCTTTGGCAGCTAGCGCCTTCAATAGTTTATCTAACATTTGGAAATTACGATCATTGAATATACATACCAAGCTTCGTCTGTTTAATTCAAATGTTATCTCAGTGTTAACATACGGCTGTGAGAGTTGGAAAATAACAAAATCATTGGAGAACAAGCTGAATACATTCGAGAACAAATGTCTTAGAAAAACTCATGAACATCAGTTGGAAAGAATTCAAGACTAATCGACAAATAAGAGAAGACTCTAGGCAGAAATATGTCTCCGACTATATAAGGAAAAGACGATGGTCATATATCGGTCATGTCCTACGAATGCAAAACAACAGAATACCACTACAGGCGCTCACTTGGGTTCCTGAGGGTAAGCGGAAAAAAGGAAGACCAAAGAAACACTCAGAAGAACAATAATAAGAGAAGGAAGAACGTTGGGCCTAAATAATGTGCAAGAGCTAAGAGGAGTGGCGTCACAACGAACAACCTGGAGAGCACTGGTTTCTGCCTTATGCGCCGTGTTTGGCGCTTAAAGAATTTATTATTATTATTATTATTATATTACATGTCTTTTTTTCTTTCATACAGAGTGATCGTAACCTGTGCGATCCCAGCATTAAGAAAGCAATAAAGAAATCAATCTAAGCAAAGCAAAGCATAAACAGTGTGTAGAGTTCCCCTGACGCAGAACTTGTTGAGACTGTGTAAATTTTTAATCTTTGAGGCGATTCTATGTTTGGAATTCCGCTATCTAACTTATAGCAAAGAAAGCACACCCAAAGACAAATTTAAAAAACGCACCATCAAACAACTTAAGTCGTAACGGGAAGAAGAACACTGGCCCGAGCTTTGTTAGTTTACTGACACAGAGAGATAATTCATAATTTCCTGAACAGTGATGTGACTTTGACATAGTTTTTCTCACTGGACTTAAACCATACCTCACGGATAAAGTGTACCAGCACGCGTAAGAATTTTATTATCAGCGGCATAGGTCCAAATAGACCACACCATCCTCACCCCGGTATCAGAGACCGTTGCCCTCCCATAGAAACTGTTATTAAGAAAAGAGACACAACTACAGATTCATTTTCCAGCGATTACGGGATCCTTTTATGTGCTGACCGCCTACCCGATAATCTGGGGCTAGAACTTGAACAAACACTCATACATTTAGTTTGAGGTGTAACTGCTGTTGTGTTATTCTATGGAGTGCAAGATTTTTTCACAATCGGTAAGTGAGAGCAAGATGAGTGAAGGCCTTTGCTAGCGCGTGTATGAATGACAGGAAATTAATTCTTTTGTGTGACCATTTTGTTAACTTGCTTACCTGGTAACATATATCTTTTCTGTATACCCTACATTGTTCCTTTAAGTGGGATAGTTGATAATTTGTTAACTCTGTTTAAAACCACCTCCTTTCCATTTGCTTAGTAAAGGGAAGAACAGCTGGGAAGAACAGGTTTTTTTTTTTTTCTATCACTTATACCTAACTTGGTAACACCTCTTTCAGAGTAATTAACTTTACGGTTAGGTTAACGTACCCGTGTTCCTGATATTATCTATCTCTGGACTGGGTTTGTCTTTGTCTAATGAGCGGGAAGGGCTTAGTCGATACCAATCTTCTTCACCCCCTCCCAAACTTGTTATTTGCATTTGTGTACTTATGATAATTTATGTAATATCTGATATTTTTAGTGATTGATGTTTAAAGTGAATAAAATCACATAAACTCATTTAGTTCTGTGTGTTGGATATACCCAAAGCCCAACTTTTCCCCTATTCGTTTAATATAGTTTGTATCAACGTCGTGTGTGTGTTTGAAAACACCGAATCGGTGTGCGCGCAGATGCGAGTCTGGAAAACTGGCAAATAATTGTTTTGACCAGGAGAGTGAAAGAGAAGATTGAGAGACACGATTTGTCGTAAATAAGTCTGTCTTTACTCTCCTCCAGCACGCTGTGAAGTAACTATTAAATCTCTACATTTCTATCACTGAGCTTTCCATCATCATTTTCCACTCTAAACCGGACCACTATTTCTACGACTCTTTTCTCTCAAAATAAATTTACGACAGTGATCTGTTGATTACTTCATTCGAACATTCCCTATATGTTCTCACATGTTATTTGAACAGTGTGACATTCCAAAAGACAATATCAATTTATTTATACTGTACTTACATTCACAAATTTATAAGGCCAATTGGCAAATATTTTACACATTCCTTTCACTCCGAATAAGCCTGCCCTATACACATTCCTACTTAGGTCGTCGTGACATACACATCCCTTTCGGCAGTATCGAAAATGAATATGGCACACAGTGGCCTGTTACTTACAGGTTAATACAAAGAAAATTATATGTCTTACCCTCAAGTAAAGAATATTCACATACACAAGCTGACCAGCCGTAAAGGACTATAGCATTGATCTTTCAGTGCAGACGGCAAAGGTTTTTCCTTCTGACTCGTTCTGAACATGTCAGCTTGGCATGCACGCTTATGGTCTAATGGCGGAACGTATAAGCAGTTGTTAATTTTTATCAAACTACACCTGACCAATCAGATGACGAGTTAAAAAAATTAACTATTTCCTAGGCTACAGAATTTGAGCAGTTTTAAGCGTGTTTGTCTAATCTGACCGAATTTGTTTATTTTATATCATATTTATTTGTGAACCGATTTTAATTATCAAAAGTGATAATTAAACGGCCAATTATTCTATATCGTTCTATATAGTTTTCCTTTAGTTATTCTTTTGCATCTCCATCTAGTTAACTTTTTTGTAATTAAATTTGATCTTAACCTGATGTAAAAATATTAATAAATTAAATTTTTGTATGTCAAGATAATTTTTATATGAGCGAATCTCTATGGGTATATGTTAAGCAATATCAGCGCTATAATTTGAAATATTCCTTGCATTTTAAGTATCTTTAGTTATCAAGAAATAAATTATTTAAGTTCGGTCAAAGACTCAAAATAGGCATTATTTCCACTTCAACAAAATTTTCTTGTCCCTACACAAAAAGAGGTAACGATTTGATTGGTTGTTAAATTTTACCACGTCCATCGATAAATATTGGGGTGGGTGTGTTGGGGGGGGGGGGGGGGGGGGGGGGGGGGGTAACTTTAAACTTGTTTTCTTAGAAAAATTCAAATACTCTAGTCACATTGTTGGCGGTAAATTTGACTAGACCCTCAGACAAATTTCAAATACTGTAGTTATTTATAGATTTAAAATTACGATAGCTAGTTCGTTTTAAGCGGGGAATTTGAGCGTGTTGTTATACGGATTCACTTTACTACACCTTCATGTATGATTTTGAGCAGTATCTTAAATTAATTGCGTGACTCATCAGGCTGATTGTTCTGAAGTCTGAACATTCTGTTGCATTAGGTTTTTTGGGCAATGTTATAAAAACTGATGTCTTCATGTCGTGTGGTATATATCCTGTATTGTATATATCGTTGCATAGATCTGTGATTGTATGTATTCCAAAGCTCTCCAGGGCTTCTATCATTTCAATTTTTATGTTATCCGTGCCTGCTGATATTCCTTTTTGTATCATATGTATGGCATTCTCTACTTCTGATCTTAGAATATTTGGGCCTTCATTAAAATCTGGTGATAATCTTAATAAGTGCTCGCTATCAATATTAAATGACATAGCTTACTAATACTGCTAGTTATCCGTATTCAGTGACATGTCTTACTCAAGAGGATCTTTGTTTCTATCTTGTTTCCTGATATTAGTCGGTGGTACCAACTGGTGGTGCCATCTGTAGAATAAGTGAGTGGTATAAGTGGCCTTCAGTCAAATCTAAACACCTACAGTAGACGGGTCTTAAATGGCGCTGACCATCTTTGCAATTACCCCACCCCACTTGAACGATATCACCCATGTGTTACCGGGGCCCGAAAGGGGAGCAAAGAATAGTAACACTGTACCCTACCAGGCATGTCGTAAAAAGCGACTAAGGAAGGTGTCACGAAGTGGATTTAAGACTAGAGGCTGTCTACATATAGTGACAAGACACTAGTGAGAAGAAAGACTGAAAAGATAGATTTAGATGAAAATGATAGTAAAAATGTGAACAGTTGAAACTATTGGCTCCGAGGTTAAGAACCAAAGTTGACTCTTCCTTGCCACTCCAGACGTATCAGATTGCTATAGCTTCAACCACTTCTAACAACCCTAAGGGGATAAGGTTACTTAAAATCACATACACCACGATACAGACAACGTAAAGCTACTGTACGTAAATAAAAGTGCCTGATCCAGACTATAATGTACAAGTTTTATTTACACATAGAAAACTGAAATACATGTCAAAAAATAGATTGCGTGTGTGCACACCTGGAAAACAAATAAAGTACAATTACAATGATTTTACATCAACCAAACCTTTCCCCCACAATTGCCACCTGTATGGGAAAAGAAGTTAAGATTACACACAAACCACACTGAACTTGTTATGGTCTCGGATTTCGAGCCACCACTCCAACTAGCTACTCTAAATTCTAATGTAACTTCTAATTACACAGTCAGCTGGAACTATTACAAATTGTCTACACAGTCTCTGCACAGACTTCGTTTCTACACAGCCTATCCTAAAATCTCATGAACACTGCTACACCGCTAACTGCACCTCTAATTTCAGCAGCTGTCCTCTGCTATGATCTATACAAACTATGTCTCAGTTCTGTCTTTCTGGTCTAACCCCTGTAGAGAGGATTTTAACCATGTTGCTCTAGAAAAAAATTATGAGATTGACGACTAAGGTATAAAAAAGAAACCACTGGATTGCCACTTTGCGTGTGTAGCAAGATCGTGCATCAGAGCTTAGGATTTATCCAACAAATCCTATTCCACTGGAGAAATGTCTTCACCTGCCTTGGGAAAACGTATTTCCTATCTTCGTCCGCCTCTGGCAATATCTCAAAAACTGATCTGTCTGAGATGCCACCCTTTGCCGTGGGGACATTTGTGGTGCCAAATTATGCTCTATCCCACTGAGCCGCTACCCGCTGTAGACAATAGAAAAAATGCACAGCTGAACAACCCATCAATAATACATTCCTATGAAACAAATAACTCCCTTACTTAACATTTAACGCCCAAGTCTTTAACACTTAGCTCCCCTGCTCTATTCCAGTTATGCACCACCATACCAATTAAACATGTCAAAAGTCAGCTCCCCCCCCCCTTTCAACTCCCTTCTCTCGTTCCAAAGTAAACATCGGCTGACCCCGAGCTTCTTTGTTCTGCATGACTAGCTACGAGTCACCACAGTTTTTCACTGGGCTCTACCTGCGCAAAAATACTGTGGTCCACTTCTACACTGACACTGATGCAGCAATGCTTACCACAAATACAATAAAATAGACCTCACTAGGAATTATTAAATTTCCGTTCCGTAAAATGTAATCACATCAAAAATGAAATACAAATATAATTCACTTAAAATTACATCTCCCGTCTTCTGAGTACACAGAGCAACAATGCACAACCAATACCGTATAACCATTTTAGAGGCTAGCATATACATACTGCCCAGAAGTTATACACCAACCCAGGTATTAATTTAAACCCTGTAGTTACCAACCCGTGCTCCCGCTTTCTTACAAACACGTGCTCCCGCATTCTCACAAAGTTAACTTTGCTCCTCCTCATCCATCTGAATATCGTCCCGCCTTATTCATTAAATAACAGCACCCACGTGCTTACAACGAAATACAATACACTCTCTCCCGAATAAATATATATATATATATATATATATATATATATATATATATATATATATATATATATATATATATATATATATATATATATATATATATATATATATATTTAACTATATAACTGCAGAATAAACCCTCAATAAATATACAAAGTACAAACGCTCCCGGGTAGTCTGTAAATAACATAAATCTAAGAGGCAGGTTTCTCTACAGATCTACTATGAAATAATACAAAACACGCCCGTAACATGTCAACTCTTAAACCATCCTAGATACCGCTGTTCCTTCAAGAAGGAATAATATGGACCGCTTAAGTTTTCCCAGTTTATCACTAAGATAGTATTGATGGCTCTGGCGTTAAGAATTGAATTTAAACTTAACTTATCAAGAAACTACTGATCAGGCTGGGACTCGCTATTAAAATCACTAAAGTACCACGCTAATAAATCATGCTTACCAAACTCGAATTTCCCACTGAAAGGCAAATCGACCTGACTATGGTACGCGGCTGGCAATTTTCATTAGAGAGACCGACTAAAAAAATCAGTGAGTATTTATATCAGACCCCCCCCCCCCCCCCGCTGCCCTAGCCTGACGTCATTTGCGCGGCTTTGTTCTAGGCCAATGATCCCTCTGCCATTCAATGCAGTTTGATCTCGGCCAATCAAAATTGTAAACAACTCTGACTCATCCTGTTACTGCTAGCCAGTATTACGTACGTGGGCAAAGGTCATTACCCCCATTGAACAAAGAAACGGGAATTAAGTTCAGCCCTCTACTGTTAAATGAAGCAAAAATGGCCGAAATTATTTTAACTCCCGAACATACGTCTATGTGCACGCAATCGCTTCAAGAAGAAAAAACCTGGTGAAATCCTGATTTAGGCTCTACCATCCTCCCTCTAGAAAAATACTGCAACAATTCTCTACACAACAATACTAGACACCATATACTATTCATAGAGAAGAAATATAATGCAGATAAGATAAAACTCCATCGAAATCCCTCTCTGAAAAACTGTAAATAATATAAGGAGAAGAAACATGGGGTTGATTACCAGTAATCCCTCATAGAAATAGTGTAAATAATGTAAGGAGAAAAGACATGGGGTCTATTGAAAAAAAAATTACAGTAGAGTATCACAGAAGGTTGGGCATGGGGCTGGTTACCCATCTCTTAAAAAACTTTTTACCACAAAATCTTCAACAAACATGGACAAGTCAAATAAAGAATATAAATCAACTCAGCCGCCCAAGACAGAAGAAGGTCCTCTGGGAAGGAGGCGCATGAAGCAGCCTAGAGAAAGCCGAAAGGAGTCTGGGTTGCCGACTAACCCTTTTTCGTCTAGGAAAATCTCCAGGATTGGCACCTGGAATGTTCACACTCGGTGTCTTCTTCTTCTTCGATCCTTAGCCGCCGACCGTCAAAGCAGTCAGTGGCCATCACGCCTAGTGGCGTCTTGTAGGGCAACAAAAAATTGATTCCACTTTGCTCGGTCGGCGGCCATCCTTCGTACAGTGCCCCAACTCTGGTTCATTCTTTGCATCTCAGCCTCCACAGTCCTCCGCCAGGTTGTTTTTGGTCGGCCTCTCTTTCGTTTTCCTTCCTCTGTGTGAACAAGGGAAAACTGCACAGGTAGCAGCAGAAATGTCAAACTACAGGATTGATATCCTGGGTCTCTGCGAGACACGGTGGAAAGGCATAGAGAAGAGGAGATTGATCACAGGAGAAAAGGTGTTGTCCTCAGGACATGAGGAGGAAAGAGCCCACCACAGTGAAGGGGTGGCTCTAATGCTGTCCAAGAAAGCACAGAAGGCACATATAGAATGGGAAGCAATGGGACTCCGAATTATAACAGCAAGGTTTAAATCAGCCAAAAAGAAAGTAAATTTAAACATCATTCAGTGTTATGCACCAACAAACGATAAAGAAGAATCTGCGAAAGAAGACTTTTACACCAGACTACAAAGTGTCTTGGGCAATAAGAAAAGAAAGAACATCCAAATTTTGATGGGGGACCTAAATGCGAAAATAGGATCAGACAACACTGGCTTTGAAGAAATCATGGGAAAGCAGGGATTAGGTATGATGAACGAGAGTGGGAAACTGTTAGCAAACTTCTGTGCTTCAAATCAACTAGCTATAGGTGGAAGTATATTTCCACATAAAAGAATACATAAAGCAACATGGATATCACCATACCACAGAACTGAGAATCAGATTGATCACATATGAATTAGCAAGAAGTTTAGGTCATCATTGCATGATGTGAAAGTATGTAGAGGAGCAGATGTTGTATCAGACCACCATCTTATGTTGGCTAAAACAAAATTAAAACTCAAGAAATTTACAACAGCATATAGCTATAGACAACAGTTTAATGTGGGATATCTAAGAAATCAGAAAATAAGAGAAAAATTTGTAATCACAGAATCCGACAAATACCAAGTACTCGAAAAGCTGGAAGATGAAACAGATACGGAAGACCACTGGCAACAAGTAAAAAATATATGGAACGAGACATGTGAAGAAGTACTGAGAAAAAGAGAACATCAGCACCAAGCATGGATAACAACAGAAACCATTAGTAAGATAGAAGACTGGAAAAACAAGAAAGCAGATTTAAACAGAAGCAAAACCAGAACTCCAAAGCCAAGGCTCATGAAGTGTACATAGAAGCAAACAAAGAAGTAAGAAGAAACATCAAAAGAGACAAGATGAAATATATTGATGATTTGGCAAGGGAAGCAGAGGTTGCTGCAGCAAAAGGAAATATGAGGGACATGTACAACAACACAAAGAAGCTAACAGGGAAATATTAGCAAGCAAATGGCCTAATAAAAGATAAGTATGGAAAATTGCTTAGTAATATACAAGAACAAATAAAGAGATGGACAGAACATTTTGAGGAACTTCAGAATAGACCATCTCCATCTAATCCCCCAGACATCTAGCAAGCAGAAGAGGAGCTACAAATAAGCTGTGAACGACCAAGTAGAGAAGAAATAAAGAAAGCCATAAAACTTCTGAAAGATGGAAAAGCAGCTGGTCCAGATATGCATTTCAGCAGAGACCATCAAAACAGATATTGGTACCTCTACAGAGATATTATACAAACTACTTGGCAAAGTGTGGGAGAGAGAAGAAATACCAGCAGAATGGAAGAAAGGTTATCTGGTCAAGTTGCTTAAGAGGGGAAACTTACAAGAGTGCACAAATTATAGAGGAATAATATTACTATCAGTGCCAGGAAAAGTATAAAACAGAATCATCCTGGAGAGATGAAAAGAGTCCATAGACAAGCAACTGAGAGATGAACAAGCATGTTTTCGACAAAATAAATCCTGTACAGACCAGATAGACACATTGAGAATAATAATTGAACAAAGTCTGGAATGGAATTCACCGCTATACATCGGATTCGTGGACTATGAAAAGGCATTTGACACTGTAGACAGAGAATCGCTTTGGAAATTGATGAGGCATTATGGAGTTCCCATGAAGATCACTAACTTAATAAAGAAGACCTATGAAGACATGACATGTAGAGTTCTTTATGAAGGACAACTCACAGAACCATTTAGGATTAGAACGAGAGTGAGGCAAGGATGCCTCTTGTCTCCATTTCTTTTCTTGCTGGCAGTGGATTGGGATGTGAAAATATCGACGTCACACAACAGAGGTGGAGTCCGGTGGAGTCTGACTGAACAGCTTAATGATCTGGATTTTGCGGATGACTTGGCTCTTCTGTCCCATAACCATAATCGGATGCAAGAGGAGGTAAAAGTTCTTGATGTTAGGTCGCGGCGGGTGGGCCTGAAAGTACACAGGGAAAAGACAAAGATTATGAGAATAGATGCAAGAGGTGATGGCAGGGTTGAGCTTGAGGAAATGCCACTAGGGGATGTGGAATCTTGCACATATCTTGGAGGTAGTGTAGACAAAGTTGAAGGGACGGACGGCGATATCAAGGTGAGAATACAGAGGGCAAGAGGGGCTTTCGTTGCGTTGGGAAACGTATGGAGAGCGGGAGAGATCAGGTCCAACACGAAAATAAGAATCTTCAACTCAAATGTCAAGTCAGTCCTATTGTATGGCTCTGAGACGTGGGGAGCAACAAAAACAACAACTAAAAAGCTACAGACTTTTATAAACGGGTGCTTGCGTAGAATGGAGGGACTGAGGTGGTGTGGCAGGGTCACACGTGTGGAATTGATGACAAGAGCCAGACAAGTGCCAGTGGAGCGGGAGTTGAGAGGAGGACGCTGGCGATGGATAGGACACACATTGAGGAAACCTGTTGATAGCATTACAAGGCAGTCCTTGTTCTAGAATCCACAGGGAAAGAGAGGCACAGGTAGATAAAAAAACACAGGGAGAAGAGAACTGGAAACAGAGGTGAAAATGATAAGGAAAACATGAAAAGAACTTGAGCGGATGGCACAGGACAGGAAGACTTGGCATGTGTTTGTTGAAAGCATATGCTCCTTTGGGGAGCTAAAGGGTATTGAATTGATTGAATTGACTTGGACGATATAACGAAGGACGCGTTACAGCCACCAGACATGACCAATGACGAGAGCGTACCAGTCCATCACCTGTAAAGAACAAGCATCGGTTGGACCAGGAAACCAATCGACATCTTACTGGCATCTAATAACTCATTCAAAGCTGCCAAGTGAATGTAAAATTTCTTTCTTTCCCACGCTGTAAAGTGTCAGTCTGTAAAGAAGCGTGGTGTGTTGTTGAGATCAGGCATGCTCCAGTCTACCCAGCTATAAATGGGTAACTCACCCTAGTCCTGAGTTAGGGAAGGCAAAGGTGGCTGTCAACAGTAGTTTCCCTCTAAGGCTCCAGGGGAAGCAGGCCTTAAACTTGGTCACTTCAACCGACGCAGGATGGTGTATGTATGGAGTAGAAGTGTAGACTGTGATTAACGCGAATGGTGTACTGTTCGTGTGCTGACCAATATAATCACTCATACACATGTGTCTACAAGGCACCAATGCAGACTGTTAGGATCTTTGTTTACACAATTTATTCAGACGTACACACTGGGACATACGAGTACATCATGGGTATGTTGACACATCGATTTGTAGGCATACATAGCAGATCTGAAGTCATGACACATTCATAAATAATGGGTAGTACATCAAAAGTTCAATGTCATGATACATTATGGCCGCATCCCCTATCTGACTAAACGCGTCAGTGAAGGCGGATCGGTAAACAACTAAAGTAATAAGATACATGCCCCGTTCTTTGGACAGTGATACTAAAGTATGATGACAGGAATTTAACATGGCCGCCTTCCTGAGTTGTCGCTCACTCGCTCACAGGAGGATATATTTATAAGCCAAAGTTAATTTGCAATACATATGCATAATTTCATAAAGTTCCTCCATATAGATCTACAGTAATCCAGTTACCTCACGTAGACATAATTATAGTATGGAGCCCGTCATCTCCGTCGATACAAACTTGACCCTAGCGTTGCGAAGCACAAAATTCCAGCTAGGTCTAACCGACCTGAGATCATCAATAACAGGGACTGGCATTACATGGAGTCCGAATCATACATGGTACCGTACCTTAGGAGAGTCTCTAACACAAACTCTAGTAGAGGAACAATCTCCTATAGAAGGAAAACCACTTCATAAATCATTTTTCCTTAAGAATCTGCCAGCCCTAGAAAAGGCGTACCCGCCATTGTCACGGTACATCGGAACTCCTCACAACTCGTTAAGACAACTCCTACTTCCGCTACAGCGGCGTAACAAGAATCTAGTCCCGCCTACCCATCCAAAATATACAATATAGGACTGATTCTACTTGTACTAATAATATGTAATACATATGAATTCAGGCCATAAACATAATAAGCAAATTAATCTATTTTCTGGCCCTAAAAAATAGGTACAGGCATGAGAGCAAAATCCATGCGCCGGATCAATATCCAGAACGATTACTCCTATAATCAAAAGTGTGAATCGAACATGGATTCTCTCGCTTTTACCATAGACAGCATTTTCATACACAAATGAATGAATGTCTATATTTTTCCCATATTAATTAGCCATATCGATTTTTGTAATATGTGCGTCAAAATATGCACGTAACAGTGAACTCTCTATTTTCAAATCAGAAAGAACTTGTCAAATCAGACCATCATCAATGGGGATATTTTTAACATTCCATTCATCTCACCCTTATTTATTTTACAATTTTTAACGATAATTGATTATTAAATGTTGTCCTAACTCATAGAAGGTCAGGAAAGATAAAAAGTTTACACGGCCTGGATCATATCTGCCTTAGTACTTGATTTCTTTAAACTCTTATGATGCTCCCTAGAATTGAAACACCATTCTTCAGTTCACATCTCTGTCAAGAGTAGTCTTGAGCAAAACGTAGACACCTTTGAAGACTCTCAGTAGATATTCTGAATTTTGGCCACTGTTGGACCATCACTGCAGAGCAAGGGAAGTAAATCCCATGAAAATAATTCTAAATGACATATCCTACTAATAATGCTAGCTATCAGTGTTAAATGACATATCCTACTAATAATGCTAGCTATCAGTGTTAAATGACATATCCTATTAATAATACTATCTATCAGTGTTAAATGACATATCCTACTAATAATACTATCTATCAGTGTTAAGTGACATATCCTACTAATAATGCTAGCTATCAGTGTTAAATGACATATCCTACTCAAAATACTATCTCTCAGTGTTAAATGACATATCCTACTAATAACACTATCTATTAGTGTTAAATGACATATCCTACTATTAATGCTAGCTATCAGTGTTAAATGACATATCCTACTAATAATGCTAGCTATCAGTGTTAAATGACATATCCTACTAATAATACTATCTATCAGTGTTAAATGACATATCCTACTAATAATACTATCTATTAGTGTTAAATGACATATCCTACTAATAATGCTAGCTATCAGTGTTAAATGACATATCCTACTAATAATGCTAGCTATCAGTGTTAAATGACATATCCTACTAATAATGCTAGCTATCAGTGTTAAATGACATATCCTACTAATAATGCTAGCTATCAGTGTTAAATGACATATCCTACTAATAATGCTAGCTATCAGTGTTAAATGACATATCCTACTAATAATACTAGCACTTCGGTATAACATGACATCACCATCATTGACCTTTCCACTCTTATGAAGTCTGGAGCTACCACCGCCAGCTGGTCACCTTGCAGGAAGCCAGGGCCATGCTCTTCCAGAGGTGCTTTATGTAGCAATTTGTTTGACATGATGATGCTGCCAGCCTCATGAACAATTTCATATTAGTCGCTTTGTACGACATGCCTGATGGAGTACTAGTCCAATTCTTTCTTTGTTTTAATTAGAGACCCCCTGAGGTTACACGGAGCATAGCGTGATATATTTTATTGGTCATGTTAAACACCAAAATAAAGTGTCATGCCCTTGAGTGGAGTCTGAAGGAAGGTCAGAATTGGGAGGCCAAAGAGAACTTCAGCAAAAAAAGTTAACACAAAGCGAGAAGCAACAAAAAGGTCATGGGCAGAGCTGTATCAGACAACTCACTCTAGAAATCTGTGCCATGACAGTGGTAACAGCTTGTTCCACGGGAACGATCATTATTGATGATAATGATGAAAACGACAACAATAATGATGATCGTGAAGAAACTTGAAATGTTGGTACTTATCATGGTGGTTTTAACGATGATACAATATTTCAGCGACATCCAACCTTCAGCCAGACGATCACGTGTGATTGCATTATTGTTGTGGTGCCACCGTCAGCCCGTGAAACGTCCCCTCTGATGCCTTATAAATTGACACGAAGGGGAAAGAGGTAATGTCACTTGAGTTCTGTGATTAGCTGCATTTACGCACACATAAACTATAACATAACAAACAAAACATAAGAAACGCGTGGTGAAGATAGCTGGATACAAACTTGGTGGTCAACGTAATGATCTATAACAAGAGTCAAGCAAACTGGCCAAACTGTAGTGGTGACGCTACATTTCTTGTAAAGCATATAAAGAGTGTAATTGACTAAATTAAATCACACAAATTGCAGTATGAATGAACACAGATTCACATTTATTATTTAAGGATGTGACAAGTTTGATTATTAGCGTCAATATTAGCCCAGTCAGGGACAAAAACACAATTCAAGAATAAATCATCAGTTTTCATATTTATATTCCAGGTATCCAGTGAAAGGCCTTCCCAACAACTTCGTCAGTCCATGTGACGATACAAAGTGACTAGCTCACAAGACTTAGACAATAATCATCTGTTTCACCAAGTTCTTCTGTTTTAAAACCTTTTTGTTTTCGCGAATTCGTGTTCTTAATTTTGAAACACTGACTGTTTTTTAAGGCAATGAAGACTAAGTATTTGTTTTGACTTCAATTATACCTAGTTAATTAAAACTGTAATGCTTTCATTGAGAATTCAAAGAGAAATAATAAATTGTATGTGTGAACGATCTATTGTCTTCTGTTCACTTTGGTTGAGATCGCTTTTATTAGTTATTTGAAATTAAACAAGATAATAGAAAATCAAGAATCATGACTACATTTCACTTACGGAGAGACGACATGAAATACAATAGACATGGAGGAAAATACAGATCGAATGACAAAAGATATGTAAAAGGCTAAAATAATATTAAACAAACATAAAGGTATGTTTTCAGGCACTCGTAAGAAATAAAGAAGTAGAACACTAGACAACAGAAAAACAACAGACATGAGTTTACATGAGTTTAATGAAAAACAACAGACGTGAGTGGCTTACCCATAATTTGAAGGTAAATTAAACTCATGTAAACTCATGTCTGTTGTTTTTCTGTTGTCTAGTGTTCTACTTCTTTATTTCTTACGAGTGCCTGAAAACATACCTTTATGTTTGTTTAATATTAATTTACTGTTTACAGGCCTCGGGTTTCCCTTCCTTATATGTAAAAGGCTGTTCGTCATGTAAATAAACACAATTTAAATAGACGATCTAGTGGTACAGAAAGAAACGTGGCGAATATTTTCTTAATGCTGTCTATAAATAATACAGACTTTGCTTAAAAAATGGTAGAAAATGTGGTCCCGCCGTGAACAAAAGGAGAACTCAGACCAAATATTTTATTTGAATATATTTAATGTGTCCATCCGTGTCTTACCGGGGCCTGAATGGGAGCAAAGAATAGTGACATTGTTCCCTACCATGCATGTCGTAGAAAGCGACTAAAGAGGATTCGGCATGGGGCTGGTTACCCCATCCTGTAAAATAATTTAAACCACAAAAACTTCAACAAACATGGAAAAGTCAAGGAAAATAAAACAGCCATCCAAGACAGGGGAAGGTCCTCTCGCAGGGAGGCGTATGATGCAACACAGAGAAAGCCGAAAGGAGTCTGTTACTGACTAACCTTCTTTCTTCTAGGAGAACTTCCAGATTTGGCACCTGGAATTTTCGGACATTAAACGAACAAGGGAAAGTGCCACAAGTAGCAGCACAAATGAAGGAATATACGATCGATGTTCTGGAACTGTGTGTAACAAAGTGGAAGGGGTAGACAAGAAGAAACTCATCACAGGTAAATTGGTGCTGTCCTCGGGACATGAAGACGAAAATTCACACCACAATAAAGGGGTAGCTCTTATGTTATCTAAAGAAGCACAGAAAGCACTCATTGAATGGGCAGCCATAGAACCCAGAATAATTACAGCTACTTTTAAAACAACTAAAAAAGAAAATAAATGTAAACATCATCCAATGTTATGTACTAAATGATGACAAAGAAGCGTCTGTCGAAGAAGCATTTTATACTAGACTGGAGGATATTATGGAGACAATGAAAAGAAGAGACATCACAGTTTTGATGGGTGACGTGAATACAAAGATAGGTACACTCAACATCGGCTTTGAAAAAGTCGAGGGAAAACATGGGCTAAGAATAATGAACTCAAATGAGGAACTACTCTCACACGTCTGTGCTTCAAATCAACTGGCTATAGGAGGAATCAAGCTTCCACATAAGAATGGAAGGCAAATGAATATCACCAGACCATAGAACAGAAAATCAGATTGATCATATATGCATAAACAAGAAGTTTAGATCGTCATTGCAGGATTTAACGGTATAAAGAGGACCAGATGTGGCATCAGATCACCACCTTCGGATAGCCAAAGTAAAAATGATACTCAAGAGAAATGCAACAATGCAAAGTTATAGACAACAATTTAATGTAGGACATCTAAGAAATCAAGAAACAAGAGACAAATTTAAGGTCACATTATCCAAAAAATTCTAAGTGCTCCAACAGCTGGAAGATGTAGTGAATACAAAAGACTACTGGCAGCAAATCAAAACTGTATGGAATGAGAAATGTGAAGAAATACTGGGGAAAAGGACAGGACAACAAAAAGCATGAATAACAACAGAAACCATCAGTAAGATAAAAGACAGAAAAAACAAGAAAGCAGAATTACACAGCAGCAAAACCAAAAGTTCCAAAGCCAAGGCTCAAGAAGTGTACACAGAAGCGAACAAAGAAGCAAGAAGAAGTAGCAAAAAGAAACAAGAGGAAGTATACTGAGTTGACAAGAGAGGCAGAAGATGCTGCAGCCACAGGAAATATGAGAGAACTGTATAACAACACAAAGAAGCTCACAGGGAAATACAAGCAAGAAAGATGCCCCATAAAATGGAAAACTGCTCAGCAAAATACAAGAGCAAATGAAGAGGTGGACGGAATATTTTGAGGACCTTTTTAATAGACCAGCTCCACAACACCCCCCCCCCCACCCCCGACATCCAGCCAGCAGAAGAAGAGCTACTAATTAACTGTGAAAGACCAACGAAGGAAAAAATAAAGAAAGCCATAAAGCTTCTAAGAGATGGAAAAGCGGCTGGACCAGATGCCACCCAGCAGAGGACATCAAAGCAGATATCGATACGGCTGCAGATATGTTATATAAATTATTTGTTGAAGTCTGTGAAAAGGAAGCGATACCAGCAGAATGGATGGAAGGATATCTGGCTTAGTTGCCTAAGAAAGGAAATGTACAAGAGTGCACAAAATATAGAGGAACAATGTTACTATCAGTGCCAGATGTGGCCGTGGGATGGGTTTATTATGATTATCGAGTGAGTTTGTTTAACTGGCCATTCGCCAGAGATGTTTCTTAGCTCACATAGGTATAGTGGACCAGGTTCGTATTGATTTTATTTCTTTAAAGTCCTCTCAAATGCTGATGTTGGTTGGTTTGTTAAGAGTCTTGTAACTAAGGCAGAAATGGAACATGTTCTTTACAACGTCAACTGTGTTGAAATCATCAACAGCTGGTATTTGTCAAAGATTCGTTTATTGCTTTCAACAATGCAACAAGTCAAATTGAAATGTATATACAAAAGCAGTTCATCAGTTTGTGCAGACATGCATGCCGGCGGCATTTATATTCATAATCAGGCAATGAGTAATTGCTGGTTCAAAGTTCATTGTTCCACCTTTTAATTTTATCTCCTATATATTTTTCTTCTGTGATCCTGTACCAGGGGTTAGCACTTCTTATGCTACTGGGTTTCTTTTTGCTTTATCTATCGCTCCATATTTTCCTTGGTCCGTAGGGAGATGTATCATGTTTCCACTTTTCTTCAATCTAAGTGCATGTCGTCGTTCACAGACATGGTCTAATCAAATACCTTGGCAAATCAAAAGCATGAAAATTGGTTCATACTTACAAAATGTCTGGATCACAATAATCATATAACCACCTGATGATCCAGAATACAATACTGTTTAACTTTTATACTTTTTGTTGAGTTCTCGAACAAAGAAATATTGAATCGAAAAGGACACAGCCTTCTACATCACGGTTCAGATCAAAACTGCTAAATTATGGCGTCCGTTCTCGCTGGGGAAAAGCTTCTGAGCTCCCTAATTGGGTAAAAAAAGTCACGTGACTAATTTTTTGACACGTAACGCGACTGTTAACCTAATTAAAATTTATGCCACTGAATTACTTTATAATCTGTTTCTAGGAAAGTAGAAATTTATATGCTAATCTGGGTTTTATTTTTCTTTGGTTAGAAAATAGCCTGTTTCTAAAGAAACAACGGTGTACACGGCTACATATAGATCCCGGGGCCCTGCAAATGTATCCCATAGGGAGACATTTGAGTACTATCAAATCTTAAAAAAGATATCCCAAAAATTTCTCAAGTTTAAAAAAATTTTCAGAAAAATTTAAAGTAAAAAAAAATTTCTAAGTACAAAAATATTTCAGAAAAATTTAAACTAATTCCTAAACCTGGGTTCCTATATGTATATATGAGACTGTCTTCTTTAAATAGGCCCTATTAATGGACATCATCTAAAAAAAATGCAAACTATCTTTCATATCAATACATATTTCAACCAAATTTATGAATTGGCAACACTGGCCAACAAAATTTTCAAAACATCCATAAGGTCATCACTCAAAAAATGTGACGAGTGGCAACATTGGGAAACATGAACAACACAAATTCCGTTTATCATGATACAATTTCATTTCGTTCACGAATATAGTTGACAACATTCTCTTAGACATGGTTTGGGGGGGGGGGGGGGGGTTGTTATCTCTTCTCTGTTCCTGTTATTGGCTCCATATTATAAGTCTGCAAGTACCTAAAAAATTTTTTTTTCTTCCTGGCGTACTTATTTATTTAAGTTCCCAAGTACTCTGCAATATCCCAAGAAATGTCCAGGATCTCCAAATCCTTATGGTAATGGTAATCCACTTTCATAAAATAGCCAATGTTCTCATGGGTACTCATCATTATCTTTTGTCTCTAGTGAATGAGCTACTTGCTCATTATTACATGTAGAAAACATCTCTAGACATAATGTGCATATATTTTCAAACGATAATATAACAAGCATCATTTTTATATGCAATCATATCTTACACAATGCACATGCTCAAAACCTCATGGCCAATCTTTATTAATTTGTATCTCAATTTTCTTCCTGTAGTAAACATTCTCCAAGTGATTCTAGTATAGGTGTGTTTCAAGTGTCCATCACTGTAGAAAATGTTCTATATGTTATTATTATTATTTTTTTTTTTAATGCACTGTTTTTCTCCAAAATATGTGAGTTATACGTTTGGTGGTGATCCTGTCCATAAGTCAGTTATTTCTAATCATTCCTTCTTTTCTGTCACCACAGTATTTTTCCTGTGAACCCTTTCCTAGAAATATTTTGTATTCTTCAAAGATCTTCTTTGACTTACAATTCATCAATTTTCAAACATCAAATTATTCAGCAACCAACAGACGAATATGTTACTATCATATTATGAAATACAAGGGGAAAGGAAAATATAGTTTCAAATTTTCAAATCTTCATGATTTTTCTACATTGGGTTCCGTATTACTTTATTTTCTCTGTTAAGACAACTGCTTATACTCTTGACAATATGTATCCATGTTGTCACTCTCAAAGCATCCTTGTATACAGTTTACAATTGTCTCTTTTTTTTCATAACTCCAATTTATCATTTATGGTGCTCCAATATCATTGTATCCCTTCTAGTTTTCCTGTCATCTTGAGAATTCATCATTAGTAACTCCATATGTACCTTATCTAGCAATACATTTATCAAAAACACATCAAACAATTATTTATGGAACAATCAACTGAGATTAAGAACTTTTTGACAATATGAGATGAAAAAATTGTGTACATTATGTGCAAATTGTCAACACCACCTCTGCCTTCGCAGGTCGAAGGTTTGTTAGAGCCGTGCGGTGTTTATAACATCTGGTGAATACAGCCAGATGGGCAGTCTAAGGTCCTCACCTTCAAACTTTTCCTGTTATTTATTAAGTATTGTGGGGTATGTATATCATGTTATTCCTAAATCAGTGACATGTATTTCCAATCCAGGTATTCTTTATAATTTTATATCTATCCATTGTATATATATCCATGTTACGTCAGTCCGTGGGGTTACATTGTTCTTGGTCCGTATATCATAAGGGCGATCCAATCTCAGTATTGTCACAATGTCTCAATCATATTTCAATCCTCTGGTTTGTTTTATTATTTAGTTTAAAATACCATAACCATTTCAATATAATCATTGTCAAGCAATAGTTATGTGCATTCCAATCTTATTATAATCAGTTTCACAATATAAGGCAAGTGGCAAACGTATCAAAAATTGTCTTCTCCCAAAATGGGGAGATATTACACAATCTCTTGTCTCTTATATATAGTCATTTCATTCCATTATTTTATTATTTTGTCCATAACCTCTGTGGTTCCATGGGATATGCATACTCCATTTGTATATCCTTTGTCCATGGGTGATCCAAATCTCGTATAGTTCCATTATTTTCTGGGTGCATCAGCATTCAATCTTTTTTTTTCGTTTAATCTCCATTGTGTCCTTAACACCTTTGGTTCCATAGGATTATCATAATTCATTTGTGTCTCTTATCCAATGATAATCCATACGTTTATGGTTCTCATATGCAGCAATCATATTCCTCTGATTTGTTCTATGTTCATAGATTCCAGAAAATTTCAATTATTTTCTCTGTTATTTCGTAACAACCTAAAATTATTCATTATCCCATTCCAATGTGGGCATTAGTGCATAAACCGCACAACAAAACATTAGTTGTGTCAACATAAAGTTTCACCATAATAGAAAATGGCATCTTCATCATCACTAAACAGTTGCTTCTTCCTCTCATGTGCCATCAGTGGTTATCATCCGGTAATGGGGGTGTTCAAATCTGGGGTCAGCATATATAAATGCTATAGAAGGGTATTTCATTTGCTAAGTCAGCATGTGCAAATGCTATTTTTAACATGGGGCAAAGGCAGCATCAACAAATAGTTGCAATTTATTCAATCTGGGGTCAGCATATACAAATGCTTGTACAGTATCAACAGAATACTGCTGGGGTGTCATCTGCACAGTTGTCATGTGCAGAGATCATGCTGATAGGGGTATGACTGGCATAGGCAGTATGAGCAAAAACTAGTTGCTCACTCTGATGTGGTGATTTATTTTTTTCTTTTCTTCGATGTCAGCTGCTAATATCAGGGCAGTCAATGTTATATGGCATTTGCCTTCATCATGTCATTATTCATGTGCAGAACAAATTTTTTTTTTTTTTATCAGTGTCATCAAAATGTGTGAGGGTAGCATGTAAACATATAACATATCCTATAAAAACATTCAAAATGTGTTCTCTTTTTATTTTTTCTTTTATGTCTTTTCTCTTTTCATTATTCAGTTTCATTTCTTTTCTGTTTGATTTCTTTTCTTTGCATTTTCTGTTTTGTTCATCTTTTCTGGTTTGCAAATATTTTTTCTTTTCAATATATCAAAATTTAAATTCTTTTCTGTCAATGTATCACAATTACAGGAGAATGATAATAATCAGTTTACTAAACACTAGAGATACTACTAATCCTAAACAATAGGGCTGCAAGCAATAGTTAAGGTCAGAAAAGAATTAACATAGTAGTGGCTGCTGTCAATAAGGAGTGAGGAGAGGGTACTGTAAGTTCTTGATAGATAGGGGACAATTTAAGATCTCCTGATTACAACATTATTGTAATTCGAAGGGATGGAAAAAGATTTGGATAGAAAAGCTCATAAGTCTAGAATGTCGTCTCAAAATAGTGGAAAGGAGAATAGTAAGTTAAGGAGGTGTGATAGTGGAGTGAGGAAAATCATACCATAGTGAGTTAAAGGTTGGATATACAATTTCTTGTGCAAAGTGTAATAATTTTTAACAAATTTCGTATACAGGCTAAAATAAATAAACCTGTGGAGAAAATAGGATAGCATGCCATAATAATTACAGATGTCATAGTTGGGTCAGTGTGATGGATCGAAGTGATAGATAATAGATGAGTTAAGATAATTGGGAACAAAGATATTAGTATCAGGTAAGAAGAACATTTCTCGTGCAAGGGTGGCTGCATCAAGGTGCACTAAGATGCATGTAAAAGGAATCACTAGTTCTGGATTAGCAAGTCAAGGAGAAAGTGAAAAATGGCAAAATGATGAAGTCACAAGGAATAAATTATCAGCTTGACAACCATCTGTGTGCAATTTATGTGAGATGACTAAACATCAAACCGTCTGTAATAAATGTGATTGTGATTGTAGAACACCCTAACTTCTTGTGTCAACTTTTATTGAACATTTTCCACCAGTAACAAACACATGAAGTCGTGATGAAAAACAACAACCTAGCATTAAAAGCCAGTATTACCTCATAATACTACATCACAACACTACACTCATATTATAATAATATTATATGTCTGGACAAAGATCCTTTGTATAAAATTTTGTACATAAACATTGTGTTTACATTTGATTGTGATTCCTGATTCACTTTGTAGTAGGATCAGGATATCTATATATTGAAAAAAACTAATACATTGTATAAAAGTTAACACTTGACTTACTTAAGATAAATCTTTAGAGTGTTATGTGTTTGTGATTGTCATAGTGTTGTAAAGTGTTGTTGATCTTACTTAAGTGTTTATCTGTCTGTTGGTTGTTGTGAACTTACACTTCATCACTATCATAACACTAGACATTAAACGAAGTCATCATACAATTCAAGAATAAGTCTGATTGAGGTCTAAATGTGGTAGCAAGTAAGGTCTTCTGTAACACACCAAACTTATTAGATACAGAGACCTTCACAGCTGATCTCAGTCAGTACACTAAGTCCCCTATAACTATGTTTATATAATCCCAACTCACCACAACCGTGCATGGAATGGCATGCACATGAAACACTTATGCGTGTTTTAGAACAGCTTTGCGAGGTCCTTGAATTTTTCCATCGCCTCGAGCATTGCAATTTCCCGACTGGTTAGGCGAGCATCATATTGAGTAATTGTGGGTGCAATAGGTGAAAAGATATTGACTGCTCGTTGGGGCGCTGAGGACATCAACGAAGGCGGTGATGGTTTAACATCTTTTGATTTGGAAGTAGGGGTATGTTTCGCCTTGATTTTTCGTCTGACCTGGTTCTGCGGTACGTTAACACTGTTTACAGTGGGCACAGTAATTTGCACACTGTTGCTTTTGACAGGTTGGTGGTAAGCTGAAGAAAATGGTACCGACTGTGATGTGGCCTGGGGATGTGTGGCTAGTACCTTTTGGCTTGATTTCGAAACATGCCTACGTTTCTTCAAAATAGTTCGTCTGATATGGTTCTGCGGCATGCGAGGAATCTTGGTGACAGGAGGTGAGTCATCAGATTCTGTTTTATAGGCGCGTTTGACACTGGAGCTGGCTGGTACAAATAAGGTGCTATCTGTATCACTTTTTTCAATAGTACTAGCTGGGTCTGGTGAATCAATGTCTGTTTCTCGTTCATATACATCCACAATTTCTCTGTTATTTTGTTCGTTGGGGTCTGACAAAACTGCACTGGGGTTGACACTGTTTTCTCTCATTTCTTCTTCCGTTTCGTCTCCATAAAGATTGGTGGTATATGGTTCAACAAATTGGTTGGGGATAGTTTCTTCAGGATCTGATTGTTTAGGACGACCAACCTTGTTCTTTTGGTATAGCAGTGTTTGGTTGTCACTAGTATTCCAACTGGAGCTGCCTGAACTGGGAGTGTGATACGTATCGACTGACGAATGGTCACTGCGGGAGTACGTTTGAGTGTGGACAAACGTTGACTTGGTATTGTCATCTCTTGATGTTTGAGGCATGATTTCTTCATTTCTAATACGCAGGTCTCTGTCTTGAAGTCGATTACGCAATTCATCCGGTGGGATATTTTTCTCGCTTTCAGATGAGTCTCGTTTAAGAGAGGCCATTTTATCAAGTGCGTTGTGGACTAATTTCGTAATTTCATCCTTTCTGGTAGATAAATCAGTGGCACAGTCGCTTTGCAGCGATAAACATATTTTTCGTATCGTGAGGGTTTTGAGGTTACCGAATTTCAGAAAAGCATTGATTGATTTCTCTAGCTCTGCTGTTGTAGGTGGAACCATCCTGCCAATTTTCTTCGTTCTGATTTGCGTTATCTTTTCCATTTTCGGCCAGAAATGCGTGTAGCCTTCTTCGTCTGTTGTATGATCAAGTTCGTCTGTCAAGTAGCCTTCTGTGGTTTCATCAGAGTCTACTGTATCGTTGTCTGTACTTGACAAATCGGATTATGATTCAGTGTCGAACTGGTACCCTACATGTACTGTAGATATTTCTTCCTGTCTTTTCTTGACTGGTTGTGAACTCGTTTTTATTTGTGGTACAATGTTTGTTTTAGTTCTTGTTGGTGGGTTACAAACGTGACGTGGCGTATCAGTGTCTATCTGTGTGGCGACACATGTCATTTTAGGCTCATTCATAAATGCGTCTTGATGTTGTTTGATTGGGGTTGGTCTATTATGAAAGGGGGTATGTAGCGTCGTGTTTACTTTCACAGAACTGACCTGTTGACGTTCAAGAAATGGTCTTCGCCATGGATGTAGTGGTTTTACAACAGCACGAAAACCTTCATCTGTGGTGACGATGCATTCCCTGTTAGATGCATGGAGATTCTTTATTTCGTAGGTCCTATGACTTTTGACATTGGTGAATAGGCTTCGGACTGCGATGCGGCAATCTCTTCTATTTAAACTCGTGCAGTGATTCTTAGCACGGCTGTTAAAGTGATACAGCGTACTATCTGTGTCCTCGTTATGATGTGTTGGTAGACATGGGTATCGTAGGTTTCTTAATTTTTCGACAGAGTAACTTTCCGCGTCCGCATGTGTTGTTACTGCATTCATCTTGGCATATGAGGCTTCCCCGTGAATATTAGGACGTAAGGTGAAGGATTCTCGTTTGGGATAACCTCCCGTTAGCAAACGACTGTTCCACTTGTCAGAGTCAGAGGGGCGGCGTGGGTTGGAGAAACTTGGGGAGGGAGACTGATGGGCAAAGCTCTGACACAGTAATGGCTCATGCTGCAAAGTGTAACTTCCCGTAAGCAAATATTTCTTAGACATGTCAATCGGTGGACTGTAATGGTTGTGCCTGTACGGATCGGTTTTGCGGTTGCTGCTGTTGTTCCACCACGAGTTGCTGGAAACCTTCCATTAATTGGTCCATCGTCTTTTATTGCTCTTAACAAGAGGACTAGTCACGGGCACCAAATAGACTGTTTTTATAGCAATGCAACAAGTCATATTGAATTATTTTCAGACGTAATTCTTTTGTTTGTGCATGTGTGGGCTGGCGGAATTTATATTCATAATCAGGCAATGAGTAATTGCTGGTTCAAAGTTCATTGTTCCACCTTTTAATTTTCTTATGCTACTGGGTTTCTTTTTGCTTTATCTATCGCTCCATATTTTCCTTGGTCCGTAGGGAGATGTATCATGTTTCCACTTTTCTTCAATCTAAGTGCATGTCGTCGTTCACAGACATGGTCTAATCAAATACCTTGGCAAATCAAAAGCATGAAAATTGGTTCATACTTACAAAATGTCTGAATCACAATAATCATACAACCACATGATGATCCAGAATACAATACAGTTTAACTTTTATACTTTTTGTTGAGTTCTCGAACAAAGAAATATTGAATCAAAAAGGACACAGCCTTCTACATCGCGGTTCAGATCAAGACTGCTAAATTATGGCGTCCGTTCTCGCTGGGGAAAAGCTTCTGAGCTCCCTTATTGGGTAAAAAAGTCACGTGACTAATTTTTTGACTCGTAACGCGACTCTTAGCCTAATTAAAATTTATGCCACTGAATTACTTTATAATCTGTTTCTAGGAAAGTAGAAATTTATATGCTAATCTGGGTTTTATTTTTCTTTGGTTAGAAAATAGCCTGTTTCTAAAGAAACAACGGTGTACACGGCTACACAGAAAATGTATTAAGCAGGATTATCCCCGAGAGATTAAAAGAGTCCACGGAAAAGAAACTGAGAGATGAACAAGCAGGTTTTCGACAAAACAGATCTTGTACAGACCAGATAGCCACTTTAAGAATAATAGTTGAATAAAGCTTGGAATGAAATTCACCAGTATACTTTGGATTTGTGGCTTACGAAAAAGCATTTGACAGTGTAGACAGAGTATCCTGGCAGCAATATAAACAAAGTTGGAGGGACAGACAGTGATATCAAAAACAGAATACAAAAAGCAAAAGGAGCTTTCATTGCAATGGGAAATATATGGAGATCGAGAGAAATCGGATCCAACACAAAAATAAGAAACTTCAACTCAAATGTCAAGTAAGTACTATTATATAGGTCTGAGACATGGAGAACAACAAAGACAACAACCAAAAAGCTACAGACTTTCATAAATGGGTGCTTGCGTAGAATAGAAGGATTAAAATGATATGACAAGGTTACCAATGTGAACTGATGACAAGAACCAGACAAGTGCCAGTGGAACAAGAGATGAGAAGAAGACGTTGGCGATGGATAGGACACACACTGAGGAAACCTGTTGATATCATTACAAGGCAGTCCTTGTTCTGGAACCCCCAGGGCAAGAGAGGCAGAGGTAGACCAAGAAGCACATGGAGAAGAGAGCTGGAACCAGGGGTGAAAATGAAAAGGAGAACATGGAAAGAACGTGAGATGATGGCACGTGACAGGAGGACTTGGCATGTGTTTGTTGAAGTCCTATGCTCCATGGGGAGGGGAGGGTTATGATGATGATAATGATATTTAATGTGTTGACTTTATACGTGTCATGTCTTGTCTGATTGGCTACAATTGGTTTAACTACCAGAGTAAAAAATGAGAAATCCCACTTAAGGAAATGGCTATGACTGGTGCAACAATTTTCATAATAAGGATCTGAAAAACCGTGACGGACAGGAAAAAAAATAACCCTAGAACAACAGATAAATAAAGCCTAAAATTGGATGAATCGTAATGGCTTCAAATAAATGTTAACACACAGAATTAAACTGACTCTTTTTCAGCAAAGGAGAATTATAAAGCCTTTATTTAAAATCTACTTAATGTATGAGACATCTACTAGATGCAGGATCCAAATCGAAACCCGACAGACTGTAGAACAATTGGAGATGTAACTCAATACAAATAACTATCACCCACGATAAGTGTGGTAGTTCTTCAACCCAGGTACATTTGATCATGAGAGCGAATGCTGGGTGGACCAAACGACGTTTGATAATTCTATCTCTGTTATTGTTCATCTTAATGGAAGACCAATGTAGGCATGTTTGAAATAATCTATTGTCACTTGTACTGATGACAAACAAACTTCCACTGATAGTAAGCACTGGAGGGCACACTGATGACGAGTTTATCTTTACTAATGTCAAACGAACGTATCTTACATTAGGCGAACACTGTGCTTTAAAATCAAATAGAATGGACTTCAAAACACAGTCTTACACGTTGACATTTCTAAATGGTCAGGAAGTTGTTCTTGTACATATCTGCTTACTTCTATATTTCTTAAGTCTGGATGATGTTCAAAAGTCGATAAGTTCTTCATTATATAATTCTTACTATGTTCTTCAGGCTCTGAGGTAGCATACTGGCCCACTACAAGAGTTGGAAACTTAATCCATTAGCCATTTAGAATGTTACTGAATGATACTAGTCTACATCTGTACTGGACTAACACTGCCAGCACGTGGTTCTCGAACGATCTTCACGTTTGCTAACTAGCAAAAATCTACATACCATTTTATTGACGAGATGCTTGAACCAAATAACTATTGATGATAGTACCCAAGCTGGTTTATAACTTCTACATCACGCAGATGGCTACTTCCGTTATCAAACAAGCCTTCCCCGAGCAGGCTTTACGAGCAAAAAAGATCTTTTCACGTCTGCTCACGAGTTTTGTAACCCTATGCCACGTGATCAAGTCCCGTTATTCACTAATTGCTAACATCGTTATCCTACTCTTAGTTATCTCCCTTCATGACATTCCTAGGACATATATTTATAATATTAAATATATAGACATAACTGCACACCTTCGGAATTCAGTGCACCAGGCACAGAATACAGCCTTACAGAAAAGTTAAAACACACAAACACAAGACAAAAGCCATAGATAGTTACCATTTTCACAGACTTACTATCACCATTACAATCACTGAACAATCTAATGAGTGAAATCGAACGACATCACAGAGAATTGCAATATAACTAGATCACACAGTCGTTCATATTGGAATACGCCCTAATATAACCGACGAATCCTGTTTCTATGTCGAACAGAGGGCCATGCAAAAACGACGCAAATTTGTATTTTAAAAAGGCAACAAAGAAGAAATTTCAGTAATCAGTACCTTATTGTAGTGACAGACACAGCAGTGTGAGGTTCGTTTGCGTGCCAGCACATGTACGAATTACTGAAAACAAGTTACGAGATCAAACTGCAGAGGCCTTGAAAACTGCAGCAGAAGTTTTTTTGACAGAAGAAAACACAGAGAGACAAGTTGCTTTCTTTACTAATGCACAGTCAGTAATTGCAACGTTGAAAAGCCAAAATAATACAGACCTAGATGATCTCAGAGTAGTGCTCCACAAACTTTGTCAACGATTCAAAAGTGTTGTGATCCAGTGGATCCCATCTCATTGTAACATCGCCGGCAATGAAGAGGCTGACAGAATGGCAAAAGAAGGTTCACATCTACCTCAGCCTGATGCAAGCATAACTTTTGAGGAGGCAAAGAGTTTTATCAGAATCAGTTTCAGAAACAAATGGAATGTAGAACATCCAGGGCACAAACAGAAAGATGCTTACTGCCAGCTCCACAGAAGAGAACAAGTGGTAATCTTCAGACTCCGCACTGGCCACAACAGATTGAGATACCATCTATTCAACAAGCTAAAGATAGGAACTACCGATCAGTGTAACTGTGGCACTGATAAAATGACTGCTGAACATCTGCTTCAAAGTTGCCCCTTATATGTGGTACAGAGAAAGTGCATATGGCCGACGCCAGCTCATTTCGTGGAAAAGCTTTACGGGGATTCAAATAGCCTCAAACTGACTACTGCTTTCTTTGAGAACATTCAAGTGGACGTCTGAGAGTGTACGAAGAAGAAGAAGAAGAAACTGCGAAACGTGGAAGGATAGGTACAATAGGGCTAGGAAGATCCGAGATTAAGAGTCAAGTTAACTATCACTGAGGCGGGGAAGTTCACAACGGAACGAACTACTAAATGTAGTCATGCGTATGCAATTTTGAAAGAGTCAAAAAGAGAAAGCGAAAATAAAGAACTGAATGTACCATTAAACAACTACGTTGTGCTGTCTCTCACTAGGTACAGCATACAGAGTAACTATGCAGTCAGGAGTGACAGATCACTATCTAATACACAGCAAATTGCTCATATAACAGAGGTATACGCTGACCATGTACTTTTGAGATCACAATATAGACACTACAATCGGGTATGTTCATTTAATACACACTCCCCAAAGTAACACTAAACGATAGTAAAACTATGTATGAGCAAAACAAACAAGAAACAACCTAAATATACAGCATTCTTAGCAAAATTTGTTCTGTGGACCAAAAGCTTTGCATCCCATTCACTTGCCAACTCTCTTATTTCACTATAGTAGGCTCTGGCAGAAGGCACATTAATGGATACACGAACAGCAAACAACGTGGAAGAAGCAAACGTAAAAAAAAACCAAGTAGAAGAATCTGTTCTTGAAGGCTAATCCTCGAATCTTCCTGATGGGAATAGTTACAGGTGGGAAGGAAAACATCGTGTATCGCTGGTTGTTAAAAAGAAGGGTTGGTTTCCCAAAGTAATTTAAATACAATGTTAAAGGGGACATGTATTAAATGTATTCTTGTAGAGCTGATCTTGCCATGAACACGAATGCAAATGGGCAGTTACTCAGGAACAAACTTGATAGACAAAACAATGAGTCGGCAAGTTTGCAGGTCCACAGCAGACATGGTGACATATTTATTTTCATAAGAAATTGGCTTCTTCAATCAATAACATATGGCATAGAAGCATGTTTCAACAGTGTAGTTCTTCACAACAACTCGCCCCTACATACATCTCAATTACAGGCATCATAATACGTGGCAGTGTGTAAAGATACAATTCTCTCCTCTCCTTCAATTCTGGCCGTTGTGTCTAGAGGTTCGTGTAGATCTAGAGCACCCAAGCAATGCGGCAGAGATAACGTAGATGCATTATTCGTAATAAAAATACTCCCTGGACATGGTAGTACCTTCTTGGCAAGTTAAGATACCATCCGGCATAATACAAATACGTGGCGGCCTCCGAGATAATAATGCCACAAAATGTTACAATCAAAAGTCTCCACAATCTTGAGAGCTTGAATAAATTTACATCTCCAGACGACTTCAAAAATACGAAAGGCCAAGACGGCTGACCGTTAGAATGCAAAGCACATGATATATTACGTCATTAGTGACCGGTGACGTAGCAAAATATACGGCGTTCAATATAAGTGAAAAAATCGTACATAACAAATGACTTTCGCTACAGACAGCTATATCTCCTTAAATCAATGGATTTATGCCTGCGTGTAGCACCATATTATAACATATTAATTACATCCTTAAAAATCACCCCTTTCTCCCTGAACAAAACCAAAACAAATTCATTTGTTTTGTTTTTTTCAACATTTCCTGAACGGAAAATAACGGTCAAAATGGATTATATAATGAGAATCAAAAAGGCCACATGAAAAATAAAAATCCTAGTGACCGTCCATCTGTATCTTTTGTACTAATATGAACTAGTAATGTAAGACAGATTGTCACACGTCAAGTAAAGTCATCAGTTAAAGAGACAAAGAAACATAAGTTAAATCAATGCGTATTCATTTTTTTTTTTTTTTTTTTTTTTTTTTTTTTTTTTTTTCTTATCCAGCGGCACTTGGGCTTTCAGCCCTTCGGCCCAATGACATGTCATTGCGAGGCTGGGGAACCTGAGGACTTTCCTTCCAACCCGGTCAGGAGCTTCGCTCCTTCCCATCCACAGAGGGTTTATCACAGGAGCCGTTCAGGCTATTCAGTCAAATTTCCGGCCGTAAACATTTCTTCAAACGCTGACGCCCGGGTTTGAACCATGAACACCTGGTCGCCAGTACAACGCCGAAGCCATTACACCAGCGCGGCTCCCCATGCGTATTCAATAAAAAGGAACAAAAACGAGAGACAAATATATACAAGTATGTAAGGAATCATAAGGTAACTAACTCATGTTTGAAAAGTGCATGATAAATTAAATTAATGATTATGTCCCCTTAGAGGATAATTAAGACTGACAAAGGGGGGAAAATGTAATCCTAAGGATACAGACGTGACAAAACATCCGCTAACACAACAGTAAAGGCAACAACAAAAAAACCCTAAGGATAAGGAACTAATGTAAAACATTAATGTCAGAGAAAATAAAATGGCATAAAATAAAGAAAATTAAAGAAAATGCAATGGGAAATTGTTAACGTTATTAAAATAAAATAAAAATGTGACCTGGTAATATTAAAGAAGAAGCAAAGGTTTAAGCATTATTTAAATATCACAAACCCTGAATGATTTAATTAAACTCCTTATCGATGAGTGTTCACAAAATTAGTCAGATCCCTGGAATCATATTCCAAAGACATTCTTGCCAACAAGAAATGCTAAATCAGTGTTCATGTGGTTATCTGAACCAAGTAAACAAACTGTTCTCTTTAAGAAGTGTCATAACTTCGTAGTTGAAAACATGCATGCGTCAGGCTGGAAGCATTTGTAAATGTTAATAGTGTCCATAGGCATAAAAAGTCAATGGCAAACGATCAAGTTCAGCGACCTTCTGCATTATACTGGAAGTAGCAAACACTGTCAACACAAGGAGCGAGTGTGCCACACTGGTATGCCAAATCGTTATAGCGGTACTGTCAGATTGACTTCTAGTGGATGAGCACACAGTTTCTATATGTGTGCTAAGAATAGTTTAAACATCACAGTTAAATCAAGTGTTCAGTTTCTGAGTGTGGACATCTAGAAAGCACATCAGAAACGACGCTCGCATAGCATGTTATTGCTTGAATATCATACTGAAATGGCTGATTAAGAATGACGAAGCGAGCCATTTTTGGATTCTTGTAGTTGGACATCTTTAGAAAAAACAGCAATTTCTGTTCGGAACGGATGATGAATGGGGCACCGAGGAGATAACACAATCTTCTTCTTCTTTGATACTTAGCCGCCGACCGTCAAAGCAGTCAGTGGCCATCACGCCTAGTGGCGTCTTGTAGGGCAACAACAAATTGATTCCACTTTGCTCGGTCGGTGGCCATCCTTCGTACAGTACCCCAACTCTGGTTCATTCTTTGCATCTCAGCCTCCACAATCCTCCGCTAGATTGTTTTGGTCGGCCTCTCTTTCGTTTTCCTTCAGGGGTCCAAAGCATAGCTGTTCTTGTGATGGCATCGGGGTCTCTTCTGAGGACATGGCCAACCCATCTCCAGCGTCTGCCAGCTATGATGGTGTGCATGTCCTCTTGCTTGCTCCGAGTAAGCAGATCTTGGTTGGTGATGGTATTCGGCGAAAAGATTCGGTGAATTTTTCTTAGGCATGTTGTGAGAAAAGAGGACAATTTCGAAATTTCCTTCTCTGTAACTCTCCAGCATTCCGCACCATAGAGGATTTTATTCACAATAAAATTAACTAAATGACTGTGTGATTATTTTTACTTTAGCATGCCTCTCAATGTTTTTTTGTTTTGGTAATTTTGTTTATATGTGCACTTCACGTGTAGTTCTTAAATGTCTCTGATTGTCACGAAGTTCTAGTAATGTATGTGTCTCTTTTAACAGAATTCTTTACCAATTTATTTTTTCTTCATTTAGGACGGCTTACCACTACCTTATACTTGCATTCTGTGACATAACACTCGCCTTCAGCTTGTGAGTTAGGTCTAATGACCGTCTTTATATGTAACTAATTTGTCTGTCAATAAGGAAAACTTTTCATGTGTCCACAGTTTTGTCAGCATTCCCGATCGAGTTGGTTTATTTATAGGGCTAGGATTTTGAAGATTTTTACATCTTGTTTTTTATGTTCATAACCACAACGTGGCGCAGGTTAATATAAAAGTGTTTTATAAAAAAGCTAAAGAGATTTAAGAGTCTTTGCTAGCATTATTTTGTATTTTGTTGGCATGCAATGGCATTTATTGAGATTATTCTATAATGTTAAAGCATTTTCCTTGTTTTTCAGTCATTATTTTGTATATTTTGACACTTACCAAAAAAAAAAAAAAAAAGTGTTACAGACTTTGTTGGCAGATATAATGAAGTCTGTTGCTGCTAAAAACTTGTCGCAACTTATTCTGACCATGCATTCTGACTATAGTTAATTTTTAATGCACGGGAAGGAACTCATGGAATTGTAGTCACTTTTATTTCTACAGTCGTCTAATCTTGATAGCTATCGTCAAGAAGTTGTTTTATCTTGATAGCTAGGGTTGCCGATAGTTGTGTGAACGATTTTTGAGTCATGTCCATTTATGGAGCGCTCAGATCGCCAGTTCTTTGAAAACAGTTGCCAATCGCAATGTTTCAAGATTCATTTCCTTTTAAGGTAAAAGGTCTTTAGTCGAACATCGTAGAACATTCTTCGTTTCGTAAAGTTGGCTGAGTTGTATTCGATTCGCGTGTTCTGCGCATGTCTCTTTTTGTGGCGTTGTTTAAACAATTTCCGCCCAGGTTAGTCTGAGCAGAGAAGCTGGTAAGGCGAGACGTAGCTATGTGCTAGTCTTCGCTTAGTTTATTCAGGAAGGAGTCCTCATTATTGTTGTTCCCTTTTTTGAGATGATATATCTCCATGTTATTCCTAATGCCTGGAGGCATATGTGATTATTCATTTAATTCCTGATGAACAGGTAAATGAATCCTTTTTTGCTAAGTGACTTTATCGCCATCTTGTGATGTTGACTTTCGCTTAGCCTGCCTTATTATAAAGTCTATATATTATGACGAGTTTGCTCAGCTCACGATCCACTTCTATTGTCACGCATCGATTGATGCCTGTCCTACGGACTATTTGCTTCCTGAACTTTGTTGATGGATCTAGGTTTGATACCTTTGCTGTATAAGGAACATAGAGAACGATAATGTGGCGCTCAAAAGACATGCCTGTCTTGTTGAGGTCAAATCGAGGAGACCATATTTAATCTCCTAGTTGATATCTACTAGCTCTTATGGAAAGGGGAAGTTTACTACCTGACTACATGTACAGCGGTCTACGATATCCTAAAAGGCATATCATGTACATTAATATTATGCTGTTTGCTGTGCCTGTTGAGTCGACTACTTCGATGATACAATGACTGTTGTGAAAATACCTGTGATGTTTTTCTGCATAACGATGTCCATGCATTTTGTCATTGTGGCGTACAATATATATTGCCAAAAAACCATCACTGCTGTTTAAAGCTTGATTGACTTTTCACATCGTGAGTTAACGTGACGTCATTGTGTGGATTGCCTTGTTCGTAATGCTCACTGTTTGTATACATATCTGTATCCTTACATCACACTTAAACCAGACTACAGACACCAAGTTACTACGCCTCATCATCCCTGGTGTCTGAGGGTGGCACACTACTCTGCAAAGGTAAGGATTATCATACCTTTAGAGAAGCAGATGAAATACAACACCCTCAACGTTGTGTAGCAAATGTGACATCATCCACAGAACATTTACACTACACACATTAATGCTACGCAACAAAGTCTTACTCTTTTGAAAATCTGCACATAGTGTTCATTGTATATTGTTATTCTAAATTCATTAAAATGAAAACTGTAGAATCTATAGAAGTATTCATTTGTAATTTTATGTCTTGTGTGTGTGTGTTTTTTTTTAAAAGAGGAATTATTTGGTCAAAAATATAACTTTTCAGTTTGGCTCAGAAACTGTGAAAATTTAAATTGCATTGTTAAGGTGTCTTTGTGTCTCTATCTCTGTCCATCTCGGTCCATCTCTCTCTCTCCCTCTTTCTCTTTCTCTCTCTCTCAATCTCCTCTCGCTCTGAAATTAAGCACAGTTTTTCATATTCGTAATTTTTGTTGTCAAAACTTAATCAGTTTTGTTTTGCTCAGTTTTTCCCACATCTCCATCTCCACTACGTCAGTTACTATTTTCTTCATCAAACCTATCTGATCCAATAATAGAACTGCTCAATTCTTCAAGGAAGTAATGGAACCAGGCAGAAATCTATAATTTGACTTAGAGGAAAATTACAAGCAACATTTGTTTACAGGGGGTTTAGGAACAATGATTGAACAGCGTGGGAGAAAGAAGTGAAGTCAAGACATTTGTTTTAACAAAAAACAACACTAAGTAAGAACACAATAACTCGAAAAATGCGTCTTTAAAAAAAATCAAATTCAAAATGTTCAAAAGAATGACTTAAAAATAAGACCAAATTTTGTTAAATGACCATAAATTTTACAAATGCACTAGCATTTCAAAAATGGCAACAAATGCAAAATAATGCCTTAACAGAGGCTCGTAAATCAGTTTAGGTTTTTTTTAAAACATATTTATATTAAACTGAGATACGTTTTAGTTATGCCCCAAAAAGTTACAAAACCGTCAATATTCTAGCCCTACTCATAAGCATCACTTGACCAACCACTCTATAAATACGCAGTAGTCATTCATCAGCGCCAACTCAACCCACTAGGTCTATTATTCGCGAGCAGCAAGACAGCAAGCAATACTTTACCGGAAAAATACATCAACTTACACTCCGTATACCTACTTTCTCAACTACACGATAGTGTGTTATTCAGGCACGCTGCCAAATAAATTGTGCATAAACAGTCTCAGTGAATGCTGTACTGGAGCGTATAAGGTGTTATTTAAACTCAATTACCCAAAACTGTCAAGAGGATTGCAATATAAATGTTGTCTTAACAGTATCCCTGTATTGTGTGCCTAACAATTTGCTGCCTAATGGTGTTGTGTCTGGTGTAAACCCCGTAACCGTGTTGCTTATGAAACATTTATAAATGTAACTGCGCTGTTAATAGCCTCTTTCATCTGTTAAAAATAAAGAAAAACAGAAAAGAAAAGACTTGATTAATTAATTGTGTCGTTAAGAAATGGTCTGGGGTACCATTTGGTGCATTTGTTATCTTTCATTCAAGGTGAGTTACTGCTGTTGCTGTTATATACGTTTGCAAGATATCTCAAAGATACATATTCGAAATTAATATTAATAGTATTGTTACTGAATACCTCAGTATACACAATTTTGCGCGTCTTTCCAGTAGTGGCATGCACAACAAGATTATTTGGACTTCCAACGCTACAACATCCTACATACAGTTGTCCATGGGAATAGCAAGACTCCTCCAACTGAAAGCCAGCAATGGTTAATGTTTGTCCGTGTCACTTGCTAACTGACATGGCAAAACTCAGACGAATAGGAAATTGTAGTCTCTTGAAGTTAAAGGGAAATGTCAGATGGTATGAGGGGTATTCGTGGTATAAAGACATATTCTCCTGTCACGGATTGCCTCCCCTGCTTTGCAGTAGTGGTCCAACAGTGACCAAAACTCAAGAGTATCTAATATTGGCTTCCAAGGTATCTACCTGCGCGCAAGATTACTCTTGGCAGAGATGTAGATAGAAGATTAATGACACTTCTACCTTAAGGAAGCGTTCACAAGATATTTCCATAAGTCACGAACAATGTTTCATTGGGCTAAACAATTGTTAACGCATTAAATCTGGTCCGTCGCCTTTTGTGAAGGATTTAAGCAATGGTTTAGCCCTTTCAAGTCCCCAGTTGGTGCAATACAACGAAGTTCCTCCTATAAGGTAATGCTCTGTTTAGAGGTAAATATATGTATAGGTATTTATATATATTAAAGAATCTGGCTCATACGTTTGCTTTCATACATTAACGAAAACTGAATCGACTATGATTGTTTAGTTTTAAAACAACAGGTTACAGATTTAATAATCAATTAGTATTAACAGTTTCAAATAAATAAAATGCTGGTGATTTTATATTGGAATCAGATTTTCTCTTCACGGAGATTTAGGGTGAGGATATATCAAAAGTCCGTTTTTCTGGTGCCTTTTACAAACACTTAACTTTTATAAGGGAGATCTGCAGCTGTGGCTCATCAATTCTGTGATGACTACAGCCTTCTCTACACTCTCTTCCACTTTAGGCGGTTAGGGTGAATGCTGTTCTCTCACACTAGCGGCGTTAGTAACACAAATCGTCTGATGGCTTGTAACCACGAACTTTAGACAAATAGAAAGAAACAAAGTCCTGCTAAGTACATTTGTTCGCCGCAAACTAACAGGCCCATTGTCATGCGCTCCACCCACCAAGGTTAACCTCTCAGAAGAATTAAATTCCCGAGCACACAGTGTAACTCAGGGAAAATGATGAAAATTCACCAATATCCTTCTGGGTGTTAACTAGGACATTGCGACTGGAGTGCGTGAATAATAATTTGCCTGAATTACAAATAAAAAAGGTACATAAATCTCACAAGATAATATGTTACACCTTAGGCACATGTGATGTAATCATCAGTCATTACTCATCACTACTCCCGTCGGAGTCTGGGGTCGCTCTGCTGTCAGGTTTCCCGCACGACTAGTCAGAAACCATCACCAGCTCTTGCAGTAGTGGTTCAGCATATACTATTTTCATATGTTGAAGTTGCCAGCCTTGTATATAATCACTTAGCAAGAAACGTGTAGAATTTACATTAGCAAATAAATTGTTTACACTTACTCCAAAATTTTGGGAATACACAATCTACTTGCACAGATTTAGACTGGACACAGCTCTGTATTAGAAGCTTCGAAAACACTTAGGTCTGGAAATTAGAGTTAATTCCTCTGACGGAGCGTGTTCTGCAAAATCCTTGGCCTGGGAAAACTTTTGTTTAATTCCTCTATGACTTGGTGTGGGAAATTAGAGTTAATTCCTCTGACGGCGTGTGTTCTGCGAAGGCCTGTAAAAACTTTTGTTAAATTCCACTATGGCTTGTGATCAAATTCCTAGGATTCGAGTCTTGTTAATTAAAGTCCTGTCCCCTTTAAGTTTCCAGTCTTGTATTAAAAATGCGGGTTTACTTGTGAAGTCCAAAGTTGCCCAATACTCGATCTGTTACTTAAAGTTGTGGAATTTCTAAGTCCAGTGTCTGCTTTTCTTTCTGGCTTTTAGGAGTCGCTGATATAACTTGTGCGCTGTAGTATCTCTGTGTGATCTGTGTCTTTGTTTTCATCACACTATATTCTCAGTTCTTAGTGCAAATCACAGATTGTGTTTCCGACGAATAATCCAATATAATTCTTTGTATATTCCGGCTCTTACTTCAAACCAATCAAACATCTCTAGCACTGAGTTGGGTGTTTCATTTTAAAATATCCACTCACGTGTTTTAAAATATTAAATTTAATATCCACGCGTGACCTCTTCAGTGATGTCATGTCGTTGCGTAAGACTTCCGGCTGCACTTATCTACCTCTCACCGTATTGTGACCATGTGTTCCTGTCGTAACGTCTACAAATCATGAGTTTCCAGACATATTATCTGAGATAATTACACACATGGATGGTCTAAGCGGAAACAAATTACGCATTATCACCTGTGTTTCGCTAGGCGGATCTCCGCCAGATTAGCCACACAATATGGGGTTCTATTCATAGACTGTGCACAATGCAAGCTTGAATAAACAGGCAGAGCCGCTTTAAAAAGATGGTAAGCTTGATAATACGTGATAAAATATTATCGCTGCCCTGATCAAACAACCTGGCGTAACACAAACAGTCGAGGAGTGAAGTGTTAGAGACTTAACTATCTACTGATCCAACGTAGAGAGCAAAAATGAATGACAAGGCAAAAATTATGCCCAATAAAAACGATGATGGGTGAGATAAAAATGAAGAAAAAGAAGTGATACTGCCGGAGTGGATTAAAGCGTGAGAGAGCGAACCCAATTACACGCACATAGTAAGCCGTACCGTCACATTTCCCTTGCCACAGGCAGTAAGAACAGTGGCTTCGATGACACGAGGCATTACATTTTTTACTGCAAATCTTGCGCCACTGCAAAGTCGAATCTGGTCCATGTTGCATAGAAACATTATTTGTGCTGCTACTTTTAATGAAGTCATGAGGAGGAAGTGTGTGCCTGGTGGTTCTAATGAATGTATAAATTCTTTAGAATGATTCACAACCTCGGATAGATCCACAACAGTGTCAACCGACTTGTATGTAAGGAAGTTTCCGGTTATCAAATCTATAAGTTCATTATAATTTTTGTTCACAGCTACATTTTTCGGTGCAAAAATTCCTCTTTCAGATAATTTTGTTCAAGGTTTGGAAGCTGACTTGACAACTCTGCTTATAGGAGCAGGGTTAACATTAGCATCACTATCAAGAGGCATTCTTCCTTCTCCAAGCTGTAATAAATTTTGGACAAACTGGTAATGAGGCCCATTAATGTCATCACTTTTAGACGGAAAACCCAAGATGTAAGTTCATGTCTATGGATGTTTGTTTGAGCTAGGAGTAACTCATCAAGAATTTCCTTCCACTTATCATTGCAAGTGGAAGTAATAAATAGATCCGGGCGACCATATTTGCGTACATAGGTCATCGCATCTTGTGTCCTTTCATGCATGTTACGTGGGCTACCTGTGAAACTAGAGGGAAGAATACAAAGTTGGCCAAGATACCCTCCAGTAACATCATAATTAATACCATTTCCAAGATCTTTTGTTTATGTTTCGAAAACAGGAAATGGAACAACTAAATCAAAAACTTCGTTCGTGAAAAAAAAACGATAAAATCAAAAAATGTTTTAACGCGAATTTTTAAGATGTGATTCAAACATTCTTTAATTAATAATATACTGAAGCACATTAAAAACGCACCACTATTATATATACTGATGCCGAGAAGCTGGCAAAAAAAAGTGTGGGAATGGATTTTCCCCGTTTTTGCCATGAGGTAGAGAGCGAATGGCTGCTGGAATGGAAAGTTCAAGATTCAACCCACGGGTGTGTGTACAGACTACACTTTTCTTCTTTTTCTTTCTTTGATCCATAACCGCCAACCGTCAAAGCAGTCAGCGGCCATCACGCCTGGTGGCGTCTTGTAGGGCAGGAACAAATTGATTCCACTTTGCTCGGTCGGCGGCCATCCTTCGCACAGTGCCCCAACTGTGGTTCATTCTTTGCATCTCAGCTTCCACAGTTCTCCGCCAAGTTGTTTTTGGTCGGCCTCTCTTTCGCTTTCCCTCGGGGGTCCATAGCATAGCTGTTCTTGCGATGGTATCAGGGTCCCTTCTGAGGACATGGCCAACCCAACTCCAGCGTCTGCCAGCTATGATGGTGTGCATGTCCTCCTGGTTACTCCGAATAAGTAGTTCTTGGTTGCTGATGGTGTTTGGCCAAAAGATTCGGAGAATTTTCCTTAGGCAGATTGTGTGGAAGGAGGACAGTTTCGACATTTCCTTCTCTGTTACTCTCCAACATTCCGCACCATAGAGAAGCACAGAAAGTACGCAGCTCTCATACAGTCTTAATTTGGTGTTTGTGCTGTACTGGGAAGACTTCCAAATGTTGTTGAGAATAGCAAAGGCTGTTCTCGCTTTATTCATTCTGTTGTTAATGTCCTTGCTTGTTCCGCCGTCAGGTGTTACTATGCTTCCTAGGTAAGTAAATGTGTCTGTCTGTTCTAACTTCTGGTTCCTTACTGTTATTGACTCAGGATTGCCCACATTTAGACAGACTACACGAAAACGATGAAAGTTACACGTGCAACACGATTCCCAACAGCTATGACCCTGAAAATGTGTACGCGTTCTGGCAGTATACTCGGTATAAAAAGGCCGTTGAGACAAAACACCCAGTACATGTGCTTGAAATGCCACGACTATCTGAAAGCGACCGCCAACGAGCCATTGGTATGTTGGAGAACGGAATGAGCTCGCGGGCTATTGCCAGAAGGATGAATTGCCACCACAGCACTATTGTACGTCTCAATGAACGTTACGGAACCACTGGCAGTGCCCGGGATAGACTTCGGAGTGGCCAACCACGAGTTACTACCCCTGCACAAGATCGTCATATTGTGCTGAGTCACCTAAGGAATCGTACTCTCCCGGCAAGTCAAACAGCAAGAGCAATAGTGGGTAGACATTGGCAAGTCTCTCGAATGACAGTCATACGACGACTCAGAGATACAGGCCTTACTGCAAGACGACCTTATGTTGGGCCAAACTTGACTCACAGACATCGTTAGCAGCGCCAGCAATAGGCAGAGCAACATATCAGATGGACTAGACTGCAGTGGAATGCTGTCCTATTCACAGACTAGAACAGATTCAACATATCCTTTGCAGATGGACGTATGCGGATTTAGCGACGGTGTGAAGAGCGCTTTGCAGATTGCTGTGTCAACCGATTTCGAGGTGGCAGTATTCACATTTGGGGAGGATTCAGTTTTCACCATCGCTTGCCTCTTCACGTCTTCCGTGGAAATGTTAATGCTGTGACATATCGAGATGAGGTTCTGGATGCACTGGTTGCTCTTGCGTTCACAATTTATCCAGACTTGCAGCTTCTCCAGCAGGATAACGCACGTGCATTTTTTTGTATTTTTGGTTTTCTCCCTTGCCTGCACAGAATGCAATGAATTTCATAACAATCAAATGTACAAATTAATGACCAGCATGGATTCATAGGAAAATGAATAAAGATTCCAAATATGTAAACTTGTACACACTTATATTTACATTTCACACTCTGTTCCTGGATTATACAGGTGGTGCGTTTTTAATGTGCTTCAGTATATATTTTTACTAATAATATATTTTTACATTCTTTAATAATAATATATTTGTAAGTACTTTATAAAAAAAAGAAGCAAAATACACTAATATAAGGGAAACAGTACAATTAATGTATAAATTTCAACTAAAATAACTTGTTGAGTCCCCTGAAAGACACACACACACACACACACACACACGCACACACACACACACACACACACACACCCACCCACCCACCCACCCACCCACCCAGCCAGCCGCCCAGCCAGCCAGCCAGCCAGCCAGCCAGCCAGTCACCCACCCACCCACCCACCCACCCACCCACACACACACACACACACACACACACACACACACACTCACACGTACAAGATACACACATTCAGAGGTTCTAATGTATATGTATATATATTTATTAAAAACAAAATTGCACAAGATAATTCAGTTGTTTGAGTCAATGTCCATTGTAGTCCTTGTCATCATCTTAAACTGTTAATAATGCAACATGAAATATGCACAGAACTCGTGAATAAGCTTCTGGTGGTCCTCGTAAACACAGTGCTGAGGCCGGATTGCAGGGATAGTCCACTAGCTCTTGAGTTATGTACACAGTTTGTAGTGAATATGGCTCCCGTCTAAAGACGCAATGCTGTGGCAAGATAGCAGGGGTGGTCCAGAGATTGGAATAGGTTACCCTCCTGGTCCAAAGACACAATGCTTTCGCCACGTATTATCTCGTGGTACAGATAGAAACCTGACATAAAACAAACCCAATGTATGGTCCTTGTTCAATGAAGATGCCACCTCTTCTAATAATTAACTGCTGTAATCAGTACGACTATGTCATATTTTTCAGTAAGGGGAGTACGTCGTTGTCGTGTTTATAATACAACATTGGAGCCGCGCTGGTGTAATGGCTTCGGCGTTGTACTGGCGACCAGGTGTTCATGGTTCAAACCCGGGCGTCAGCGTTTGAAGAAATGTTTACGGCCGGAAATTTGACTGAATAACCTAAACGGCTCCTGTGATAAACCACGCAAGAGTATAGACATGAAGAGTCAGACATAAAATACACATCAAGCAAAATTATGGACATGAAAAATCAAGCACGAAATTTACATCCATTTGCAATCGTACATTAATTTTCAAACCTAATCTCTTATTCAAAATTAATAAACATACCCTCAGTTTGACAACCACGACGCTGAATGGAACAGTTTTAGAAGTAGCATGCATTCATTTGACATAATTTTTCTATTCAGTACACGTAGAAGCGTTGATGCTAATATGGATCTTCCTCTCACACGCTGTCGACTGGTGTTCTTAGCATATGTGTGCCATGTGTTGTTGTTGTTGTTGTTTTGATGAGTTGATGGGTGGAGAGCAGGCACTTAACAGCTGACCGTTATTGCCTCTTCTAGTTCCATCTTGCTCTACCCCGTTCAACCTGAAAGTTGGTTATAATTGGGGTATTTAGTGTCATTTTATTTACTAATTTTGTATTCAATTTAAATAACTATTGTCTTTTGCAGTTGCTGATTTTTATTTATATAAGTATTTGTCCATTTTATTTTCTCTTTTGTATTGTTTATAGATAACTATTGTCCTTTACACTTGGTTTTAATTTGAATTAGTATTTGTTCTTTTTGAGTTGTTGCCCTTTTTTTAAAATATATCTCGTTGTCTTTCCTTGTCCTATGAGTAGTTAGTTTTTTTGTTAATGCTTTGTTAGTTTTTGCTGCTTAATTTCTATTTAGTTGGATGTTTCTCCTGAAGTACTAACCTTATATGTTTTAGTTTGTTTTATGTGTATATCTTTTAAGTATTGATTGGGCATCTCTTGGGGTATCTATACTTAAAACCTTATCACCTGTTAAGTCTATATTGTGATTTCTATAGTAAGTTTTTAATTCAAGCCTTTGTTGTTCATACTTTTTACAGTGGATCAGGTAGTGGTCTATGTCATTTTCTTCCTGACATTCTTGGCAGTGTGGTTCTTCTATCATAAAGTATGCTGCACCGAGACGGAGACGCCACAGTTTTTTTGTTCGATGGTATCTTTAATTCTTCTCTGACCTGGCACGTCCTCGTTGGTTCTTTCAGCAGTTTGAACGCGTGTCTGCCTTTTCTACTTTTCTTCCATGTTGTCTTCCATTCCTCGTTTATAGTTATCTTCACTTGGCTCTTGATCTCCAACCTTCCCAGTCATGCTCTTATATTGTTTTTATTTGTTCTTCCATTCTTGGCGTTCTGATCTGCCAACTCGTTACCAGCAATACCTATGTGTGCTGGAACCCACACTAGCCTCACACTACATCCTCTGTTCCCTAGTGATGTATTAATTGCTAGAATTTCTTCCTTTATGTCTGGCCGGCTTCATTTACCTGGGTGTTCTAGTGCTTGTAGTGATGATATTGAGTCTGTAAATATCGTAACAGCTTCTGGTGGGTTATCTTCGATTATTTCTAAACTTCTAAGAATTGCTAATATCTCTGAGGTAAAAATCGGAGTCTCTTCAGTTACACTGTAGCTCTTTTTTATTCCCCATTGTGGTATTACAACTCCGGCACCTAGTTGCCCACTATCACCCTTGGATCCATCAGTGTAGACGGCCAGACTTTGTTTAGTTAGTTGATCTATGAACTTTCTACTTATCATTTTGGCTTCCTTATCTTCTATGTTTTGTTTGATGTTTTCAGCAAGTGAGTATGATTGATGTTTTTAGTTCCCAGGGTAGTATTTTGCTTCTATATTTATTACTATTTTTAATTGTGTTTGATAGTTCTTTGAGCTGGTGTATTCTGAACATTTCCGTCGAACGCATTTTCCGAAGATTTCTCCGATACATAACGAAAGTTAAGTCGCAACGGGTATGCTGACGTAATACATCAGCAAAGTTTTACGCCGCTTCGCGACAATGTTATTTAATCCTCTGCGCGACTCATTATAATCTATTATCTGTGTGTTTAATACAGTAAAGCGGTTTTACCAACGTACTACACTTACATGTGTGGTGAATGAGATTGTAATTGAATTTCTCTACTCCCTGTACATGTATCTCAATGTCAGAGTTCAAGCTAAATGTGAAAAGGGCATTGGGAATGATTTTAAGTTTGTGGAAATCACTATAATTGAGATTAATGTCGTAAGGTGATCCACAGAGTGACGGACTGTCTGTTCTTGTCAAATTTAGTGAGCGCCATTATTATTTTCCGATTTTATACATTTTTTAAATGGGTTGGGGGGGGGGGAGAGGGGGGGGGCTGCGAGTGTTTTGGACCAGTAGCTGTTAAAAAGCTATATTTAACAAAAGTCTCTTATTTAAAAACAAAGAATGGTTACGATGATCAGTTTCAATCTCCTCTATTAGTTCATCAGTTTCTCTCAATGCAAGTGTTGAGGGCGTTTCGATAGCTTAGAATAAATTAAATATGTCGGTTCCATACAGGATAGAGCACTGAACAATCAGCAAACATTTTTTCATTTTTTCTCATATTGTTTTGTGTTTTGTGTATTTATAGCAGCTTTTCTCAATTTTTTTTGTAATCCTAGAGGAATCCTTGAAATAATGTTCAGGTCTCAAGGAACCCCTGTAATAAGTTTATTAAATCTATAGTTCACGGTACGTTAGCGTGATCAGTACTGTAAGCTAAAATACAATAATCAGATATTAATTGTCAATGATTTTTTTGGGGGGAAGAGAATGGATTTTTTTTCTATGGATATGTTATTTTGTTCAATGTAATAGCCTGCTCTTGTTGTTTGGTTAACCAATCACAGAGAAAATAGTAATTTTTTTTTCCATATTTAAAAGTAAAAATGATTTTTAACCAAACGTTCTTTAAAAAAAAGGAAATTAAATTTTGCTTATTTTTCTTGAAATTAATCTCTTTCATTCCCTTTCATAAATTAAAAAAAAAAAACCCATAATGCAAACGTAAAAAATTTCTTTTAAATAACTGGCATATGCTAACATTTCTAATATTGTTTCTAAAATAAGCTCGGAATATTTCAATTAAATAAAGGTTCTAAATTGATTTATAATAAAGCTATTTACAACATAACAAATTTATTGAGAATGTTGTTCAGCAAATCTACTACAAGCACCAGGCCAAAGCAATATGCATAAATATATAGATTAAGATACTTTTATATAATATCTATCTATCTATCTATCTATCTATCTATCTATCTATCTATCTATCTATCTATCTATCTATCTATCTATCTATCTATCTATCTATCTATCTATCTATCTATCTATCTATCTATCTATCTATCTATCTATCTATCTATCTATCTATCTATCTATCTATCTACCTACCTACCTACCTACCTACCTACCTACCTATCTATCTATCTATCTATCTATCTATCTATCTATCTATCTATCTATCTATCTATCTATCTATCTATCTATCTATCTATCTATCTATCTATCTATCTATCTATCTATCTATCTATCTATCTATCTATCTATCTATCTATCTATCTATCTATCTATCTAATCTATCAAAGTCCCTCCCTTCCAGCTCTGGCTTGTCTAGTCGTCACACAGGAATTCAGGATGATGACAAAAAGTCTCGCCCAGATCATCATGGAGGATGCTGCTCGATCAAAATCAAAAGAAGACTAACGTTGGTCTGTGTCTGTACTAGTCTGTTTAATGACTGAAGTTATATGCAATATCTTGACAACATGTACTGAGCACTTAATAGTGCATGCACCGTGATCCTATCTCTTGTAGGAAGAGCTAATACATGTTTTCAATTACACCATTTCATACGGAGATTGTTTCCCGCATCATACTACAATAATGTATATTCAAACAGTTCAGTAAAGTAGCATAATACATTATACATGTTTTGTTATCACTCTTGTCCGGCAGTATGATCTCCCGTAGCTTCTTGTACTTACTGCAACTATAATCAGCTGTATATAACAACGATGTGACCCAGACATCAGAGACATATTCCCTTCGCTTTCTATCAGATAATTGTCACTGTCAGACCACCTGGGAAGTTTTAAACGAACAGAACATCACTGAAGTGTTAGAGAAAGTAACTGTTTATATGGAAATGTATTGGTCATCAGGCTGGCTCTTCGATGATAGAAGTATCAACTGTTTTCATTTTGATTACCCCTATTGCATTACTCTATCTAAATCAGTGGTCCCCATCATCTTTCATTGAAGCACCACATTGTGAAAGAACTTTAATGACCAATCGACCCCGCCTCTGTTTTTGTCTCCTAAGTTCCAGATGCCACGTATTGTAATGACTTGTCTATTTTAGAGTTGATAAAAAAAGATCTTTATACACACTAAACATGAGTTTTATCTTCTAGAACAACGATCAAGATGACATCACGATTATCCCGTTTTTCACTCCTTATAACGCACGGTGTCATTACAGCTGCTTCTCCCCTTGTAGGAAGTCTGTGACACATGCAAATGGGACGGCGGTTTCTGTGACATTCTTTTTTATAGATGAATAGGTTGAACGCTTGCTTATACACAACCTCATATTAATCCCCCTTTTTCTATGTGGGGACACTTTATTGCGATGTATTCTATGTCTATCAGAGAATACTGGGAATTACGAGTATGACATCACTCCTGAGCGGAGATGTTTCAAGGACTGTCAAAGCCAGACAGTGAACTTCTAAGCCAGTATGTTTCTTGTTTGTCACACAAAAATACATCGTTAATTAAGGCCACACAGTACAGAATTCATAACAAATAGATACTACAAGTAAGTCTTCTGACAAAACAACTTGGGGAATATTTTATGATGTACATTTTGTGGTGCTTGTAATCATGACGTCACTAATTTTCATGTAGTTATTTATCTGGATACATTAATTATCAAGTTATAGAGCAACGCGTGAACAACGGTATGGGCAGGAGAGAAATAAAAACCAGTGGACTGAAATTTCACACATTAAATTAACAGCTGCGTTGTCACATCTTTTTTATACGAAAGAGTTAATGGCGTGACGTGGAAATGCAGCAGAAAAAAGCCCAAAATAATCATTTTCCGCGTTGTTTTGGCGGTTGACTTACTCGTTAGGTCTTATGTTTGTCACAAACCTATTGATGTGTTAAAGCCAGACAGCAAACATGTAGTGTCCGCTTGCGAGCGGTGCAGCCGGACGGTCGCCGTTTTTAATGAGGCACTGAAGTTTAAAAGAAAAGCATTGCTCAAATTATAGGGCCATTCAACTTAATAGTATGTAACTGACGGTCTTGAGAGAACAATAGAGTACGGGGAAAAGAAGGGCGGGCGGGGGGGTCACCAAAACATGATCTTGCACCACCTTAAACAAATCTTACGACTGATTCCGCATACATGTAACTTAATTCCTACAAAACATTATCTGTTATCATATTTGTAGCACTTAAATAATTTCATAGTTTTTTTGTTTTTTTTTTTGGGGGGGGGGGGGGGGGGGGGGGGGCGGGGGGGGGGGGGGGGGGGGGGGGGGGGGGGGGGAGGGCGGGGGGGGGGGGGGGGGGGGGGGGGGGCGGGGGGTATTTGTATATTTGAATCTCTTTCCTTGAGAATTTCGGAGCAAGTGTTGCCTTGTAAATTATATCCCTTTCGCATGGCCTTTTTATGGTTTCTCATTTCTGCTGCAAAATTGTATTTATCTTCTCTCGTTTAGTGTTACAAAAATTCCAGAAACCCACTATGTAAGTTTTCCTAGAAGCAAATAATTTGAGTTATCAGTCCAGACTACCCTCAACATTCTTCAGCTGCGCTTTTTTAAATACTTGTCAAGTTGTTTTAAACTTAAGTAATCTTGCCTTTCTAAAGAATGCGGTAGCCGACTCTATGTCCAAGTCCTTCTTTTTCGTTTTCTACGGGGCACTTGGTACCATTTGTGGCTGATCTTATTGACTCCAGTAACACAAGAGCAGATAATATCATAGCAACATTATATACAACTGACATAGATAATAGAAACAAGAAAACAGAATGTTAACGCTGAGTTGTTGTGTCAAGGTAAGTGTATAAATGTTACGTCAGTGCAGACAGAGAAAGACAGAGAGAGACACACACACACACACACAGAGAGAGACAGACAGACAGAGAGATAAAAAAGTGTTTCGTGCGTAAAGAACTAACGTTAGAACGTACCTGTACCGACTACAGTTTTGCGACTAAGCATGTGTTAAACGACGCATTTTGAAGGACATGATATATAAAACCATCACGCTAAGGAGAAAATGGCCGAATGTTGTATTTTTCTGTAATGAAACAGTCACAATCTGTCCTGTTACTCCGTCGTACTGAAACAGAATGTGAACCACTCGCTTAGACAGAATAATAAATTTATGCAGTTTGTAATAAAAATATTTGATACTGATGGCTTCAAAGTAACGGCGCGTATACTAATACATTTTGACATTCCCAAATATATGTTTTTTTATCTTAAATCTGACGTTTGTTACATTTTAAAATGTCCCAGCGTGATCTTTCCGACACCAAACAAGCGGGCAAAACTAATCAACGTTTAGTCACATTAATCACCGGGAATGAAGAGGGTGAGAAATTGGCAAAGGAAGGTAGATAGCTGCCTCAGCCTGTTACAAGCATAACTTTCGAACAAGCAACGAGTTTTATCAGAATCAAATACAGGATCACATGAGATACACAACATATGGGCCACATACAAAATAATGCATACTCCCAGTTCAGAAAAAGAGAACAAGTGATAATATTTAGACCTCGAACAGATACCATCTATTCAACAAGATAAAAATAGGAACTACCGAAGAGTGTAAATGTGGCATTTATAAAATGGCTGCTGAACTTCTGCTTCAAAGATGTCCAACATATGAGGAACAAATAAAGCACTTATCCCATGTCAAAAGTGGCCTTCTCGTATTTTACCTTTCCTATCGTCGTTCTTATTTGTTTTCTTCACCTTCTTTGCTATGTCCATCACTTTTGTAACGTGTTCTTCCCTAGCCACTGCTTTTACATCAGTGTAACTTAAATATTTCATCCCACCTTAGATATTTCCTAACCGAAAAAGCAAAGAGCCATCAACAACATCAAGATGTTGGCAAGAGAAGCCAAGGACACACTGTGGGAGGCCTTTGTGACACAGGTGGGCACTGACAAAACACTACAGAAATTCTAGTCGTTACATCGCAGAATGAGGAGGAAAAATACAAGCCAACCGTTTATTAATATTCTCAGCTCGACAGGGATACGTCTGAAGACCGATGCTGAAAAGGGACATGCATTACTCGAGCGTTATATTACTCAGACGGATAAAGCTGATAAAGCTGCCCACCAAGAAATTAAAGATCGTATCCTGGAAAGCGGCAGAAGAAGCGACATATATTTCAACCTCATATCCGAAGATGACATCGAGTGCACATTAGTAACTAGTAAAAACACTGCCCCGGGTCGCGATGGTGTACAGTATCACCACATAAACCAGCTCGATGACACGTGCATTAAGAATGATGTGAGCGATTTCAAAACCAGCATAGTGAACGCTGAGGTGTCGGAAGACTGGTTACATAGTTACCTACGGCTACTTCCTAAACCTGGTAAAGACTTGTGACAGAATGGGGCACCCCTCTCGATCTGTTTTACTCCGGCAGTAATCGTTGCATTTGTGGTACTGATTTTATTTCGTGCTTTCAAATGTCGCACTTTCTTTCTTCCTATACTTGGCTAACAAGATAGATAGCAGCTGCCTTAGCTGAGAGATTGTAGCATGATAAACTATGCCTTGTTATGAATAAAAAGGAGGGGACGTGTCTTGGTCAATCAGAAATCGCGAACGCTCGCTTGTGTCGAGCAGGTTCATAATGGCGAATACACTGATGGAGATATATTTTTTAATTTTTATCAGCCCACTGGGATGTGCACAAATAACATTTATTCCCGACTTCTGACAGTCGTATTCAAGCGAAGCATCCAGAAACTTACGCTGTTTAGAATCGGCGCTCTAACGTTGAGTCAGCCGATAGGATTATCATCATTTATCATTGTAACATTTTGGCAACCAGGCGTATTCTAATACTGGAATTATTTTCCTCTTCAAATTGTGAACCACAAGAGCACGTTCATATATCGACTTTTCACTGTAACATTTGTTAACTAGAAAAAAAATAACGGATTTGGCATTCCCCTCAACAGTTGTTGTTAGAGGATGAACTGGGGCCAATGTGGGAAGGGAACTGGATAGTTGTACGCCGAGGAATATCTCCTAGGAGGTAAGAGTGAGAGAGTGGCCACTGTATGCAAGAGAGAGTGAATATTTTTCTTTGTTACATAGATTTTACCAACTCTAGATTTGCCTATTTTGTTTACTTTACTGTCTACTCTGTATCATAGTGCTAACCTTCAACCTTTTGGTTATTAACTTTGGTTTCTTTTCTCCATAGGAAGAGGGCGCATCTATTTTTGTTATTTCATATGTATGTAAATCTGATTTGTTTGATTTTTCTTTAGATAATTATTGTTGTCAAGTTTAATGATAATAAACAACAAAGAAACTTAACTTTGTGTGTTGGTCAGACCCATACCCAATTAATCGTAGTTTTTCATGTGTGTGTGTATCTTGTTGTCACAAAGCTGCGTGTGTGTGTAGTTAAACTTATATTTATATGTATGAGGAGGGCAAGGTTGTCTTGTACTAAATTACAGTCGTATAGATAGGCTGGAATAGAGAAACTTACTCATTCCAGAGACATATCTTTTTCCTTAAGCTACCACCCGTGAAATCTATTTCTCACACCTTTCTAGCGTACCTATCACCATCCACTCTACTCAGACGGGACAAAATAACTCACAACCTATATGTACGACAGAATGGTGGCTCGTGTCCGAGATTTGATCTAAGTCTGAGTCTAGATTAATGACTAACGTCTGTTATTGTATCTTAGTCTAACTCTAGATATCGTGTGTTGTGCGTCCTGTGTTGTGAGTAAATAATAGTAAAAATAATTATCCCCTAGACAACGTTCTTATTAAATGGGTTCTGACCACACAAATTAGAAATTTGTTTCTTTCCACACCATCCTATAGTTTACATACAGCTTGATTTTGATGGTGATCTTTGTTTCTGATATGATATATAATAATTTTTGTACAAAAAGACCGCTGGAACGCGTGATTGATTAACAATCACAACATTTATTGGAGCAGTGGGGCATGTGCATAGCAAAGGAAGCGCATTGGGCAGTCGCCAGGTTAATCGCCTTCCCTAGCTCCAGACTGACTGCAGGTGTGGCTGAGCGTTGGGGAATAAAAATAAGGATTTTTTCCCCTTAATTTTAAAGTTTTTCAACAGTATTAATAGTAGATTTACAGTTTTAGCCTGATCTACCATCTATATGGTTTAAGTCGACTGCGTTAGGTGCCTTTTTGCCAGTTGACAGCAGCGATAGATTAGACAACTGAGTAACAGGGATAAGGAAACACATTGTATTCTCTTAATTAGTTAGGGAGCAGTGTATCCTTTTCTTCTTTCTTTCTCGGGTAATTCACAGTCAGTTATTTGCCATGGTTGAGCGTTTGAAACTTAGAGCGATGCTAAGAGAGGAAGCAAAGGAAATAAGATTACAAGGAGACGAAATTCTAGCTTTTTCGATTTTTCGAACGACGAACTAGACAAATATGATTTCGGAGAAGAAGGAAGCAGAAGCTAGAGAGAAAGAAAAAGAAGCAGAAGCTAGAGAGAGGGAAAAAGAAGCTAGGAAGATGGAGAAAGCAAGAGAAGAATGTCAATTGGAGCAGAGGAAAATTGAAGCAGAAATGCAGGTTGGTAGAGACATGGAACGAGAGAAAGAGAGGCATCAGGAAAGAGAGAATGACAACCGACGTCAGCACGAATTGGCGCTTAAGACTTTAGAGGTCCAAAGTCGTGGTGCAGCGTCTAGCTCCAGCAATGGAGAGTCTTCTTCACCTCAGTCACCCTTAGCTGACCACTCCAGTAACCAGTCTTCCCAATTAGCTGCTATGTTTTTTGCCCTAGAATCCTTCCCAAGCCCCAATGAGAAATTTGATACCTATCTAGAAAACTTTGAGAGAATGGCAACACTGTACGGTTTGGAATGTTCGCGATTGTGCTTGAAGCTATCCCAGGCTCTCAAAGGCAATGCGTATGGTGCATATGTGAAACTGGGAGGCAGCAATCAAGACAATTACGACATGCTTAAGAAAGCTTTACTTGAGCGCTTCGAAATAAACGCTCGCAAATTTTTGCAACTTTTCCGAAACAGCAGGAAAGATGGAACCGAGACTTACGGTCAGTTCTCTTCTCGTCTGAAGGGATATTTTACTAAGTGTTTGGAGCTTTCAGAACTTCCTTGCACTTTTGAAGGGTTAGAAGAGCTTGTTCTATACGAACAGATCAGAAACACTTTGTCAAATGAAACCCGTAGAATTCTTGCTGAACAGGGAGCTGTAAAGCTTGGAGACATCTTGAGTAAGTCAGAGCGTTATGCAGACGCACTCGAGGAACTACCGGACTCTAAACGCAAACCTACAGATGAGCCTTCTCGCAAAAAGAATCTAGAACATTCTTCCCAATCATTTTCCCACCAAAATAAATCGAAATTCTACAAAACACGATATCCCACCGAAACCCGTGATGACCCCAACCGACCCCTATGGCAGCACGACCGGAAAGGATATGACAAAAGGGAAACCCCCTGCACCAGGGATATCTGATCAGGGAAACAAAACTGGCCCGAAGCGGATCGGTTGTTTACAAACAGCCTCTCAGCGGAATAGAAAGGTCAGTGATTCTCAACCTGAGGGTGAGAGGCCTTCTACGCGAGGAACTGTTATATTGAACGGGACTTCCATTTATTGTTTGTTTGGTACCGGTTTAGGCTTCGACTGTATAGTCGCGAGGCATTTGGTCAAACCAGGTAAAGAAACGGAAGAAACCGTCAACTTATGTGGAGTTTTTAAAGGAGATGCACCCATAACGCTCCCAGTCGCACATGTGGAGATACACTCGGATTTCGTCCGTGCTGTTATTAAAGCGGCAATAATGGAGGATCCGATCTACCCAGTCATACTTTGTTCTAGATACGTGTTTATAGGGAGACCGAAAGAGCCGATTGTGACAGCAGTAACTACAAGAGGGCAAACCCAAAAGGAACGGGAGCCTGCACCTAACATGTTACCTAAGGAACTGAAAGAGGCGCAACAAATGGCCCCTACGTTGGAGCCCTGCTTTAAGAAACTGCCCATGGACAAGGACCGTAGACACAACGGAGACATTTTTTCTAAGGATGGAGTGCTGTATCGAAGAACTGGCGACCCTGAACAGGGAGATAATCAGCTTTTAGTACCGACGCAGTACTGAGAACAAATCTTAGAAATGTGGCACTCTCTTCCCTTTAGCGGACATATGGGACAAAACGCCACTATACAGCGAGTATCTACTCACTATTGGTAGCCAGGAATGAACACTGACATCATCAGATATGTTAAATCCTGCGTCAAGTGCCAACGTGTGGCACCCTACCATTGGACACCCAAAGTTCCTTTGTGAGAAATGCCAATAGTGGGGAATCCATTTGAACGGGTAGCAGTCGACATTATTGGACCCCTTGAAAGGACTAAAAGAAGGAACATGTTTATCCTTACCTTACTCGACACCTGCACCATGTGGGCCGAAGCTATCCCGCTAACATGCACGGATTCCAAGCATGTCGTACAAGCTCTAGTGCAGATTTTTACACGGCTGGGATTCCCTCAACAAGTTTTGACGGATAACGGATTCCAGTTCCGTAGCTTGTTAATGGAAGAGATCATTTAGATCTTGAGAGCCAAACACATCCACACCAGCCCGTACCATTCAGCGGGAAATGGGCACGTGGAACGTTTGAACGGCAGCCTCAACATGATGTTACGTAAGCTGGGACAGGAGAAACCTGAAGATTGGGACCTATTCATTCCTGCAGCCTTATTCGCCTACAGTAAAGTCCTCCCAGTCCTGAAACAGTTGTCTCAGCATCGAAGTATGTATCTGAGTTAAAGGAACGGTTATAACTAGGATGGAACCTAGCAACCTTAAGCGCGCACGCACGAAGCACGCTAAAAGATACAACAAAGGAGCGAAATAGAGAGAATTGCAACCAGGAGAGAACGTTTTGTTGTTACTTCCTACCGGAAACAACAAACTACGCATCGGATGGCAAGGACCGTTTACCGTCCTTATAAAGATCTCGAGAACGAACTACAAGATCTCTATAAAAGGTAAGGAAAAAGTCTACCACATAAATCTGTTAAAGAATTATTAGGAAAGACCGGTGATATAACAACCGAAGAAGATGCAGATGACGATAGTTGCAAGGAATACCTGCTACAACAAACGGAGTCATACCAAGATGTTAAATTTGGCGATACCCTCTCGGAAGCTCTACAGACAGAAACAAAGGCGCTGCTGAAACAGTATTCAGCAGTCTTAACGGACATACCTGTTCTTACACATCTCGTAGAGTTTGATATGAAGCTGACAAACGAGACGCCTGTAAGAACCAGAGTTTATCCGATCCCGTATGCGGAAGCAGACATGTTACGTGGAGAAATAGACAAATTGCTACACGCTGGGATTATTAGCGAGTCTGCATCTCCCTATAGCTCAAGCGTTACAGAAACCGAATAAGGAAGTTCGGCTGTGTATTATCTATCGTCTACTCAACACAGTAACAGAGTTCCAGCCTGAACCACCCCAAAGCGCCGCAGAACTGTTTATTAAACTTAGCAAGGTAAAAATTGTCTCCAAGATTGACCTGAGTAAAGGTTATTACCAAATACCAGTCAAGGAGGAAATTAAACATTTTAGCTTTAAGCACCGGCGAAGGACATTATACTTTTCATGTTATGTCTTTTGGATTACATAAAGCACCAGGAGTCTTCACTAGAATGATGAGAAAGCTTTTGGAACCCTTGCAAAGTCCAAACATTCACAATTTTATGGACGACATATCGATTGCAACGAAGAACATATTGCTACAGTCACTATGCTCCTCGGGAGACTAAAGCAAGCCGGGTTAACCGCCCGACCTAGCAAATGTTTAGTCGGTTTTGAAGAGCTTGACTTCTTAGGTCATACCATTTCTCTCGGTTGTATGTGGCCAGCGGTGAAAAACATTGAGAAAATACGAGCAGCAGCAAGACCTGTCACCAAGAAGGACTGCCGCTCATTTCTTTCACTCTGCGCATACTACCAGAAATTCAATCAAAACTTCAACGGACTTACTGCGCCATTGACAGACCTCACGCGGAAAGGAAAACAGGATAAATTGTCTGCACACCAGAGTGCGAAAACGCGTACGTCACTCTTAAGAACCAGCTTACCTCATATCCTATTCTAAGGTTACCTGACCTCAAGAAACCTTTCGTGTTACGAGTTGATGCAAGTGCAAAGGTAATTGGATCGACACTGCTTCAGGCAGACGACCAACATCCTAACCTGTTGTTTCCAGTTGCTTATGGCAGCCGCAAACTGAATACAGCAGAAAGAAACTGTTTCCCTGTTGAAAGAGAATGTCTCGCACTTGTGAACTGAATCAGGAGACACCTTGAATATTTAATCGGAGTTCCATTTGTGGTGCAAACGGACCATACTCCATTCGCGTTCTTAGCAGCCAATAAGGATTTTAACGCAAAATTTATGCGTTGGGCAATTCTCCTAGGCGTTTATTCGTTCAAAATACACTATTTACCAGGAAGAGATAAAGTAGGCGCTGACTTTATGAGTCGACATTGGACTAGCGAAGAGAATGAGGCAAGTGAAGATAACAATCACTCTGTAGCTACGGATAACAGTAGCTCTGTTTCCATTAATGACATATGAATAGGTTTCACATCTTCAAGCCCGGACGTACTGTGACGTATAATGGAAAAAGAGCCTACAGTAATCGGACAATCTTTGTAACCTCGTAGCGCTCTATAATTTGCTAGCTAAAACCATGCATTTACGGCCTGTCTTTACTCACACAAGCTTACTTTTCCGTTCCCACCTCTTTTCTTAAACACGTGCAAACGCAGTGTTTACAAATTTTCGAAACCTGCCAGTCAAAACAGGTTCCGAATCAGCTTTTGTTTACCTCGTTTTCCCACGCCCTTATCTGTCCGGCATACGATCTCAGACAGGAAACACGTGAAACAGACGTAACGGCCTTTTGAAGTCTCCGGAAAGGGGAGTTAACGCTTTGTATATGCAGAAAATTCTTCGAGAACCCGTTAGACGTAAGAATTCTTCTGATGTCGGTTAGCAACGCCCGACAGAGCCGACCTGTAAGCCTTTCATTTCGGAAACGCAGTCGCTGTTCCCCGTTACACACAGTAACTCGAAAAGTAACATCATCGATAGATCAGAGAAATTTAAGCATATATAAGCTGTGTTTTCTTAAAATACGCTATCAGCGCCACTTAGATTTTTGTATAGTCTAAGCACGCAGTTCTAGAGCCATTTTGTTAAATGTGATATTAGCAATTAGTGGGGATTTTTCATCCTGATTTCTGGTCATAGAAATTAGTGCTTCCGTGTTTAAAGGTGTTAGCTTTTACCAATTAAAAGTGTTAGCTTTTACCATTATAATTCACTTAGATTTTCTAGCTGTTAAAACTAATGAAATAAAATAACGCGTAGCTATTTCATACCAGATGTTCAGTTATAATGTTAATTTTTACCTAACGCTTTCTCACACAAGAAGAGACGGTTTTAGCTGACTGGTTATATGCTAGGCGCGACTGATAGTGACAGAAAAGAATTCACGCTTTATTTCATTGTGCGTATTTATTATAAGTGTCTATTATTTAATATCATACGACTAAACTATCAGACGCGACCAAATTAATAGCTACTTAACAACCGGCGATAGTTTGTGATAATTGACATTGTACGCTGATCGTTAAGAGATCGTCTTGTCCCCGTCTGTGTGCATATTTATAGCTATATAGAATAGTAGCTTTTTCCATAAATGTTTTTCTTACATTCCTAGCAGACCTGATCAAGAGCGTCCAGCGGTCTTTTCTTTTGATTGATTTTGGTATGTGAAATTTTAATTTGTTAGTTATCTGTGCCTCAAATTGGTTTGAGCGGTACCGATCTTTATTATAAGCGTGTACTCATTAAAGATACATGAGAACAGTTCTGACACTAAAAGTAATTAAACAGCAATTTTTTTAATTTTTATCAGCCCACTGGGGTGTACAAAAATAACATTTATTCCCGACTTCTGACAGTCGTATTCAAGCGAAGCATCCAGAAATTTACGCTGTTCAGAATCAGCGCTCTAACGTAGAGTCAGCCGATATGATTATCATCATTTATCATTGTAATATTTTGGCAACCAGACGTATTCCAATATGGAATTATTTTCCTCTTTAGATTGAGAACTACAAAAGCACGTTCCTACATCGATTATTCACAGTAACATTTGTTAGAAAAATAAGTACCAGATTTGGCGTTCCCCTCAAAAGTTGTTGTTAGAGGATGAACTGGGGCCAATGTAGGAAGTAAACTGGATATTTGTACGCCGAGGAATATCTCCTAGGAGGTAAGAGCGAGAGAGTGGCCACTGTTTGCAAGAGAGAGTGAATATTTTTCTTTGTTACAGAGATTTTACCAACTCTGGATTTGCCTAATTTGTTTACTTTACTGTCTACTGTGTATCACAGTGCTGACCTTGGACCTTTGGGTTATTAACTTTGAATTCTTTTCTCCATAGGGGGAGGGCGCATCTATTTTTGTTATTTCATATGTATGTAAATCTGATTTGTTAGATTTTTCTTTAGATAATTGGTGTTGTCAAGTGAAAATAAACAACAAAGAAACTTAAATTTGTGTGTTGGTCAGACCCATACCCAATTAACCGTAGTTTTTCACGTGTGTGTGTCTTGTTGTCACTTAGCTGCGTGTGTGTGTAGTTAAACTTATATTTATATGTATGAGGAGCGAAAGGTTGTCTTGCACTAAGTTACAGTCGTATATATAGGCTGGAATAGAGAAACTTACTCATTCCAGAGACATATCTTTTTCCTTAAGCTACCACCCGTGAAGTCTATTTTTCACACCTTTCTCACGTACCTATCACCATCCACTCTACTCAGACGGGCCAACATAACTGACAACCTATCTGTGCGACACAAAGGCAAGATTTAAACAAACCAAAAAAGACAAAACAAAAAGTCAGTAAATGTATAAAGCGTGTGTGATAGTGGTAACTCAAGTTCTGTGCGATTTGATCGTGAGAGCAAATGCTGGATGGAGCAACGACTACGATCGTGTGTCAAAGATGTTATTTAAATCGATTGGGTGGTAGCACATTGATGGTGGATGTATTCTATCTCTAAGGAGAATGGTGACGAACAAACTTCTACTGTAGTAAGGATTGGTTGACACACGGTTGACGATTAATGACTTTATTAATGTCAAAAGAACGTATCCACAAAATTAGGCGAACACTGTGCCTCAATATATATAGTAGGATGGACTTCAAATACAGTCTTAACATTGACGTTCTAACTGGTCAGGAAGCTGTTTTTTCACACACCTGCTTACTGATATGTTTCTAAGTCTGGCCGTTGTCAAACTTGCTGAATAATTCTTTAAACAAATTCTACTATGTTCTTCAGGCTTGGATGTAGTATACTGGTCCACTACCAGAGATTGAAAACTTTATCCGTTGGCCCCTTTAAGTATTTGTTCATGACGTTAGTCTATGTCTGTACTGATTAACCCTGCTTGCACGTGATTCTCGAACTATCTTTAGGATTGTAATCTAGTAAATGATCTACATACCATTCTCCTTAACGAGATGCTCAATGAAATAACTTGACCACAACTCGATAACTACATATCGTTGTTGGAAGAATCTTGATCTGTCTTCCCTGCACAACTGCAGTCAGTACTACACTTTATAATAGTACTCGAGCTGGTTTCTTCTTTCTGCCTTCTATGTCGGACAGTTGTCTCCCCTTGTTAGCCTATGCTAACCTTCACATATTTTATTTTTATTTAAAAAAATAAAAAAATAGCTAACCTTCACATAGCTGGCTTACAGCAAGGAGTACTGAAGGGTAAAATGGGAGAGAGCTTTTCCCAACTACCCACGGGCTTTTATATCCTTATGACATATGACCAAGTTCCCCCTATTCACAAATTATAACCCGTTACTCTACTCTCAGTTATCTCCCTTTTCCTATCACACGTGTGATAAAGTAGCTGTTAATTAATTAGTCACATTTCAGCCCAGTGGCTTTATTTCACCTCAGCTGTTTATAACGCATTTATCATAGCTTCATAACCAAAGCATCCAGATATGTGACCACATGAGAATTAGTACTGTCATCAAACCATGCAGCACTTGAACCACAACATAACGACTTCCCGTGTTGTATTAGCGGGTTACCTACTCGTAGTACCTAATTATTTTAGAAGTCCACAATCTGGCTTCTGTACTGTGTTATTCTTGTAACAAACATATTATTATATTTTTATAGAAGTATACTGTCCGGCTTTGACACTCCATTAAATATTTCCTATTAGTAATGGCCTCGTGCAGTTCCCACTCGTCAATGAAAGACATGGAATAATTAGAGTACTGTTCCACCAAACATCTAAGAAGACATCTAGTATGAGGGTGTGCATAAGCTTTAAATCTATTTCATCTCAAATATATGCTATAGCAACCGCCGCTACAAGAACACATGATGTGTCCCAGACTTTCTACAAGTGGTTGGGAGAAGCTGTTATGACTCCGTGCGTTTTAAGGAGCGAAAAAACGGGATAATGATGATTTTATCGTGGTCGCTGTTCTAGATGCTAAAACGCATGTTTAGTGTGTATAAAGATCTGTTTATATAAACCATAAATATAGACAAATCAATGTGATACGGGGCATCTGGCAGTTCTAGGTTTAAAATGGAGGAGGGGTCAATTGGTCATTAATGTTCTTACACAATTTGGTGCCTGAGTCAGAGAATTTGGGAACTACTGATTCAGACAGAATAATACAATTTGTATATACGAAAACATTTGATAATTCCGTCAACAAAGAACCAGCCTGTGGATAAATATATTTTCACATTTATAAATAAACAGTTACTTTATCTTACACTTTAGTGATATTTTTAACCAGCTGGCCTCAAAGTAGTAATTTTCAGACAGAAAGCTCAGGGCATAAATATTTAGTGTGTGTGTATAATATATTAATTACAAGTTATATAAAACTGATTATAGTTATTATAAGTATACAGAGGTAGGGGAGATCAAATTACCAATCAACGGTGATAACACCAAAATTATAATTTACAAGGGTACTTTGCTAAACTTATAAAACATAAAGTATCTGGGTCTGATGCGGGAAAAATCTATTTATGCATATGATGTAATTGAAATCATGTATTAATTCTTCCTGTAAAGAGATCTGATCTTGGGTAATGCTCTGTGAAGTGTTCAGTACCTGTTGTGAAGTTATTCTATATAACCTCAGTCATTAAACAGACAAGCTCAGACACAGACCGCAGTCAATCTTCCGTTGTTTTAACTAAGCCGCCCACGCCATGATGTTCTTGACGAGACCCTTTGTCATCATCCTGACTTTCTGTGTGACTTCTACACAAGCGAGAGCTGGAAGTGAGCGATTTACTCGTTCTAATATTCAGATTGATAGATAGATAAATAGATAGATAGATAGATAGATATATAGAAAATAGATAGATAGATAGATAGATAGATAGATAGATAGATAGATAGATAGATAGATAGATAGATAGATAGATAGATAGATAGATAGATAGATAGATAGATAGATAGATAGATAGATAGATAGATAGATAGATAGACCCTTTCAGTGACAGACCCCAGAAAGCAAAATAACGAACAAACACTAAATAAATAACACCCAGCCAGTGCTCATGTGCTAACCTGAAATGTAAATAAAGCGCTGACTAGGTAAAATCCTAATAGTTAAATAATGAGCAATACCATACTTTCACCTGCCAAACATCTCGTTCTTCCACACCACCTGAAACATCTCACTATTTCACACACACACACACAGTCACTCTTATACATGTCGTCCAATAAGACTAGTGTGGTGTTGTGCATGTGGCTGGCAATCTCACCACGTAACACAGATTGCTACCAAAACCACTGCTGCAAGAGGATATGAATGCTTTGTGCAGAATTCATGCGGAGGTCAGCCATCTTGGGGGTCCCATGCTTCAAGAGGAGAGTGAAGAGAAATATTTTCTCCAAATGAACCCACGTGCTCTCCTAAACCATCATACACCCTTCCATTCCATGACAATAATTAAATAATAATAAAAATTGACATAAAACAAAATCAAACGCTATGTACAACCAATATTGTCATGAATGAGAATAAACTACCCCCTCGCAACCGATCCACTTCAATTGTCGTTCTTTCATTCTGACGCATGTCGTATGGAACGACTGGTCAGGCTGGCAACCCGCGTGTCGTATATAACGACTGATGATGCTGGATATCTCGTCATCTGAAACGCATTGTTACAGAAAATATCACTGCAGAAGCATTTAAATGCTTCGTGTAGGCCTCTGATGGACACTAGCCGCATTCGTGTCCCCATGCTCCGCAAGGAGCAAGCAGAGAAACGTTTAAGTCTAAAAGTGCTTTATGCACAAATAAAGGTATCATACTTACAAGGAATCTAAATGACTAAAACTAAATCCACCACAAAGGAAATTTAACACGAAAACTATGTACACAACCAGATCTCAAATAACATAATAAAAATATAAGCAATAATTGTGAATTACCTTAAACTAAACTATCTCTTTCATTACTGAAGAATATTACATTAATCTTGTGTTACTAAAGTAGCACATCTGTAGTGTTCCACTCTCTCACTTTCTGTTTTCTTTTGTCTATTATTTTATTCCTCTACAAACTGCTCACTAAAGCTAGTAATGAAAACACATAAAATATGTTATTCTTGCGGTGGTGTCGTATGGAAGGTCTTGGGTTCGAGTCTTGGGTAGGCCACTCACGTCTGTTGTTTTTCTGTTGTTTAGTTTTCTACTTCTTTATTTCTCACGAGTGCCTGAAAACATATCTTTATGTTTGTGTAATATTTGTTTACTGTTTACAGGACTCGGGTTTTCCTTCTTTATGTGTTTAAAATGTTTATACTCATACAATACCAAAACCTACTGTTGCGTGATAAATTCTCGCAACATCGTTTTATTTCAATATCTGTTTTATAACGCAAGGGCAACAACTGCTTGAAATCTATAGTCACTTTTCTCGGTAAGCATTTGTCTTCTCGCGTTAGTATCGAATGCAGTTAACTTTTGAGCTGTGGTCATTTTTGCGCTGGACTGCGCATGACTTGTCTTGTTGTTTGGTCGATCGGTTTCCGCCCACCACTAGTGGGGGTGAGCGATTTGGAATGGCGAAAGAGATGCCTCGTTGAAGAGGGGATCTCCGTTTTTTTTGTTCTGTCAGGGATGTGTAGTCCTCTTATGGATATTTCGTTTAGTCGAGATAATACCTCTAGTGTTTTCCCACATGTCGGGAGGCGTGATATTTCTGTGTATTTCATGAAAGCAAGGTAAATTGACTTTTTCATTAACTCTATTGATTTTGGGTCGTGAGCGATTTCGATTCATAGCCTGTCTGCGAAAGTCGTCGTCACGAGATGTTTTTTCCCAGCTCACATGTCGCTGCATTGTACTGCATCGGTTGATGCAGGTACCAAGGACCATTACTTGCTACTTGGTTAAATGAACTAGGTTTAGAAAACCTTTATTATCTAGAGGATATTTTTGAGGACATTATTTATACTTCGGCAGACGTGTCTGTCTTGCTGAAGTCAAACTAAGGAGAGTGAACTGATCTCATACATCTGGTTATCTCCTGGCTGTTATAGAAAAGGATGGAGTTTTCCACCTGACTACATTTACAGCACTATGAAATATAACATGCATCTGACTCATCATTGTAATGCTGTCTACCGTCTATTGCTGTATTGAATGTTGCTGTGATAATGACTGTTTGATGTGCCTACACATTTGCGTAACCATTTTGTCACTGTGGCGTCCACAATAAATAATGAAGAAAAACGTCAACGGCTGTTTCAAGACTCATTGACTTTATACGTCGTGAGTTTACTGACGTCCTATGTGGATTGCCCTGTTATTGTTGCATGAACATTGTTTTGACTGAACACATCTACACACTACACAAAACCAGACATGCGGATGCCATCCATCATCATATGGCATCACGCATCATTTGGTGGCCATAAGCTGGTTTGATTCTGGTACTAGCAAACACGGGGTCCCTTACCCACTTCATTTTCAACAAGAATTCATCAGCATCCTTCAAGAAATTAACATTCTTCAATACAGTCAACATCTTCAAAATTTTCAAAGTACTCGGCGTTGCCCGGTAAAAGTCAAAATTTCAATTTTTTGACGGAAACAAGAATTTGACAGTACCCGGCGTTGTTACATGTTGCCGGATAACTCGGACTGCTGTTATCTTTTACGCAAGTCAAGCAAGTTGCTGCTGTCAAGGTTCCAGTGCTGTCGTTTTTTGAGAAGGTCAAGTGCCGGTTGAAACGGGTTGTTTTCTGAAGAAGGCCAAGTACCGATTTCCATCAACTTACTTTTGGATTAGAAGGTCAAGTGCCGAAACAACTCAACACACAGTATTTCAGAAGCTCTTGTACCATCGTGTTAGCAGTGGAAGCAGTTCAGATGTGCCATCATCGTTGGAGCTTCGCTCTTTAGGACGTTGATTGACATCCGTTTTTCTGCTGTTCTACGATTGGAAGCCTTTAAGTTAAGTGGCCTGTTTGTATGTAAACTGTGCCCTTATACTTCTGCTGAGTCTTCTGTGTATCATCTCATTCTATATATTATATGTCTATATGTTATTTGTATATTTATATGTTTATATTTCAGCGGGTTCTCGGTTGGGTGGTGTCTCCGTTAGATTATGCCACGTCATAGAGGTCGTCTATTGTGAGCGTTTTCTGTAGGGTTTGCAAATTTCCGATACTGGAATTTGCTAAGCGACTTCTGTTGCTATTTATGTTAGCTGTGATGACATGTTTTAATATTGTTTTCGTTATTATTTCACATTCTTTAGTTTTGTTGTGATTTGTTTGTATTTGTTAGCCTACTCTTGTCTATAATTTAGTTTCATACAACATTTTTGTTTATACACTGTGGTGTCATGTATTTTGTTTAATTCTATCGCAGATATCGTCACATTTTTTGTGATATTTCATTAATTTCTGCTTTATTTTTAGTTGATTTCTGCGAAAGTTTTTGTATTGTTGCTGATCTTTGTTATTGTTTACATTGTTATTGTTTACATTGTTTGTATTGTTTACATTTTCAATGTTTACATTCTGCATGTGTTTACATAGTCATTGTTTACAGTTATAGTAATTAGTTAATGGGCTATGCTAATGCACTGTTACTACTATACTGATGATAAATGAATGATGAATAGTGTCGTGCACTATTGAATGAGAAGTGCACTTATGATCAAGATTTGAGTGCTGATATTTCATATACAAGTTCTTTGATTGGAGACTTGTTTCCCACAGAGACTGGGATAATATAATGTGATGTGAATATACAAGTGCTTAATTAAGACTTGTTACACTTAGGTTTGAAATAAATTAGTTAATTATTTCAGGTTTTGGACTCATATGTTAGACAACATGTCTACATTTGAGCACTTTATTGAGCAGGGTAAATTGCTTGGGAAGACTGGTGATAAGTTAGAAGAATTTGCAACTGCTCGATATGATAAAGCAATGGAAGCTGAACAAAAGAAACTGCATATGGAAGCTGAACAAAAGAAACTGCAGATGCAGGTGGATGAAAAGAGATTCCAAATGGAAATGGAAAAACAAAAAAGGGAATCAGAAGCTGAGGAGAGAAAACTCCAGCTACAGCTAGAAGCTGAAAGACTTCAAAAAGAGGCTGAGAATAAAAGACTTGAAAAAGAGGCTGAGAATAAAAGACTTGAAAAAGAGGCTGAAAATAAAAGACTTGAAAAAGAAGCTGAAAATAAAAGACTTGAAAAAGAAGCTGAAAATGAAAGACTTCAAATGCAGGCTCAAGCTGAAGAAAGGAAGTTACAAAGAGAGTCTGATGAGAGGAAAGCAAAAATGGAACATGAAGAAAAACTCTTAGCTTTAGAGTTGGAGAAATTGAAATTGACGAGCATGAGTAATGGTAATGATTCAAACAAGGGTTCATCTTCTGGGAAGGCTAATAATGATACTTTTAAGATTAAGTTACCAACATTTAGTCCTTCCAGTGATGACATAATGTTCTATCTGGACAGATTTGAACAAGCATGTACAGCTCATAACATAGACAAAGCAAAATATGTTTATCAGTTATCAGGGATACTGACAGGTAAAGCTCTAAGTATATTAAATATGGTGGATGAACCTGACAAGAGCAATTATGAGGTTGTCAGGGCCGCTTTGTTAAAGAAATATCAGCTTAACGAAGACGGCTATCGTCTACAATTTAAAAACATGTTACCTGAAAATGGAGTTGAATTCTCCGAGTTTATTGCAAGAATACGCATTACTTTCTCACGATGGGTTGAACTATCTAAGACGGAAAAAAAACTTATGAAGGACTTATGGACTTAATACTTAGAGACAAAGTCATGTCGTCTGTCAATGAGTCTTTCCTTGCTTTCCTTCATGAACGTAAACCTAAAACAATAAAAGAAATGGAAGATTTCTGTTGCCAATACGTAACTGCGCACCCACACATAACCATGGGTAACTCTAAGGTGAAAGAAGGTTTACCAGTTGCTTCGGCAGCTCCGTATGGTCAAAACTTTGCTCGTAGATCCCAACAAAATTTTGATAGAAAGGGCAGCGGTAATTTCTGTCAAAATCATGGAAACCAATTTCATGGTGATTCTTCTTCGAAGAATTGGAGACAACCTGATAGTGGTCGTTACTATCACCCTAATAATTATAAGCATTTCAAAAGAGGATATGGTAATAGAGGTTATTCCTGCCGAAGACCTCAGAACCAAACAAATAGATGTTCGCATCAATGTGAACATGATAGTAATCGTGGAAACTGGAATTCGAACCAGTATAACAATTACAATAGAGACAATAATAACTGCAGAGATAATAATAACTCTGATAACTTCAGAGGTAATAATAGTCGGGGTAGATCTCAACACAAAAAAAAGAGATATCAGCAGGCTAATGCTGTACAACAGGAAACTGAGGGAGCCTGTAATCATGTTGTTGATAGTAAAAACTTTGACGCTGTCACTAGTTCTGCTTTTGACTTTGAGAGAGCAAACAAATGCCCCCAATGCAGTACTTTATTCGAACCGGGTACCATAACTACTTTGAGTTGTGGTCACCCACTTCCCGCTCTTCCTGCTGCTGTTGCGCATGACGGGAGGGGTTCTTTAATTCTACATAAGGGTCTTGTTAATGATACTCCGGTCTCACTACTTTTCGATTCCGGATGCACCACTATTGGTGTTAGACAATCGCTTGTAGATCCATCTTGTGCTACAGGAAGGGTTATTAAATGTGTCACATTTGGCGGCACTCTAGAAAAATATCCTACTGCTGTAATTCGCATTGCCACTCCTTTCTTTACTGGAGATGTGCATGCTTGTCTCTTACCTAATCCTATTGCGGACCTTATTATTGGTCGTATTCACGGAGTTAGGGAGTGTACCCCACAGCAGATTGCTGCTTGGGAAGATAATAACATGCAAGCTACAAATGCAGTAGTTACAAGAGCACAAGCTCTACAAACACCCGAAACTTCACTGAATAGTGATAATGAAGTTGATAGCCAAGATAGTCACTTAGTAATTACTCGTGACTCTTTCATAAAATTGCAAGAAGAAGATCCTTCTTTAAAAAAATTCTTCGTTCTTGCGAAGAAAGGTGATCCGAATCAGGATACAAATAGAAAATCTTGGATTGCAATGAGAAACGGCGTACTTGTACGTATGGTACAAGATTCGACTACGTCGGCACATTCGCAAATTCTTGTTCCCAAGAGCATGAGAGTCCAAATATTACAACATGCTCATGACTCGCAATGTGCTGGACATATGGGTTTTGCCCGTACGAAGTCGAGAGTCCTTGCGGCTTTCTTTTGGCCTTTTGTCAATAAGGACATTCGTATTTACTGCCGATCATGCAAGGTATGTCAGGAGGTCAAATCTAGAGGACCACGACATGCTGCGCCTATCCAGGCTGCTGACATTCCTATTCGGCCGTTTCAGAAAATGGCCATAGATATTATTGGCCCTTTTAAGGTCAAGTCGGCCAGAGGACATCAGTTTATCCTTACATGTGTCGATATGTGCACACGTTGGCCAGAGGCTATTCCTCTTAAGAGCATATCTACTACAGATATCGCAGATGCTCTTTGGTTGATATTTTCTCGCTTGGGGTTCCCCAGAGAAATATTGTCAGACCATGGCACTCAACTCATATCTGACACTATGTCACAGGTAATGTCTACCTTACATATTGAACGATCTCTCAGTAGTATCTACCATCCTATGTCTAATGGGTTAGTTGAGCGTCTGAATAGAACGCTCAAGACTTTGCTTGGTAAGATAACTGAAGATCATCCTCAAGATTGGGACAGGGTTTTACCCGCGGCTCTCTTTGCCTATAGAGAAGTCCCTAATGAACACACAGGATTTTCTCCCTTCGAACTTGTCTTTGGCGCGCGTCCACGCGGCCCTATGTCTTTATTACACGATCTCATCACTGCCGATGATATTAGCGATGAAACTCAATCCTCATATGAGTATGTCATTGCTCTTAGACAAAAGATCATTGAGGCATGTAAGCTAGCAACTGCTTCATCAGAAATTGCTAAAGAGAAGGCAAGGCAGTTTGCTAACAAGAATAGATGTCTACGACAACTTTGTCCAGGTGACAAAGCATTCGTCCTACTCCCCAGTAGGGAAAATAGACTTCTTATTGCATGGAAAGGTCCGTATGCAATAGTCTCTCGGATTGCCGATGTTGACTATGTGGTCGATATTGATGGAAAGCATAAAACTTTCCACATAAACATGCTTTCGGAATTTCACGAACGTCCGGACTATTTGCTGCCTATTTTCCAGGCAACGGATGATGCTCCTGCACCTCACGGTCATTATTCATCCCTGTCTGTCATTCAGGATGAGGAAGCTACCTTCTCTGATGTCAACCTTCCCCTTCCAGTGGTTCCATTACATTCTACGGAATCTTGGAAAAACGTTTCTGTTTCTCCTAATCTTTCTGGTGACGAACATCGACAAGTCTCGTCGATGTTACAAACATTTCAGGATGTTCTCACTGACATTCCTGGACACACAGATGTCATAGAACATGACATAATTCTTACCGACAATAATCCAATTAGGGTTAGGCCGTATCCTATTCCTATACACTTTCAGTCGCAAGTGGAAAAGGAATTGGATGAAATGATTCAATTAAATATAATTGAACCATCGACTTCACCATATTCTTCTTCCATGGTTATTGTCCGGAAGAAGGATAAGAACATACGAATTTGCGTTGATTATCGCAAATTGAATCAGGTCACAAAGTTCGACGCTGAACCGATGCCTTTGTTAGAAGATCTACTGATTAGACTTTCTAATTCTAGATTCTTCACTAAACTTGACTTGTCTAAAGGTTATTGGCAAGTGCCTTTAGCAGAGCATGCCAAACCTCTTACTGCTTTTTCTACACCTAGGGGTCTATTTCAATGGAATGTTATGCCTTTTGGTCTCATGAACGCCCCTGCCACTTTCGTTCGCATGATGCGTCGAATTCTGTCACATCGTTCGGATGTCATCGCATACTTAGATGACATCTGTCTCTTCAGTGATACCTGGGAAGATCACTATTTAGGGTTATATGACTTACTGTCCACTCTACGTGAGAATAATTTGACAGCAAAACCTTCTAAAGCTTTTGTTGGTTTTGGTGAAATCTCTTTCCTGGGTCATCGTGTTGGTCATGGTCTCTTGAAGACAGAAGACCACAATACTTCCAAAATACTGAACATCTCTGTTCCTAAAACGAAGAAACAAGTAAGGAGTCTCTTAGGTTTAATTCAATTTTATGGGAGATTTATTCCAAATTTATCTTCGATCATGGCACCTCTCTCAACATTGTTGAAGAAAGGTTCGCCTAATCTGGTCCGTTGGTCTGAAGAATGCTAATCTTCACTAGACCAAATCAAGAATATATTTTTCTTCTCCTCCCATCTTAAGATTACCTACTCTTGATAGGACTTTTGTTCTTCGGAGTGATGCTTCATCCACTGGGATTGGAGCAGCACTGATGCAAGAATATGCAAATACTCTGCATCCTGTTATGTACATTTCTAGAAAACTAAATGCGGCAGAGAGGAACTACTCGGTTTTAGACCGTGAGTTGTTAGCGATGGTTTGGTCAATTCTAAAGCTACAAAGATTCCTCCTGGGCGCACATTTCATTCTAGAGACTGATCAGAAAGCTCTTACAGCTATTCAGACTAAGAATTTGAAGAGTTCGAGATCCACTCGATATGCTATAGCTCTTCAACCTTTTCACTTCACGGTACGAGCTATCCGTGGTGCGGATAATGTGATGGCTGACATTTTGTCTAGATGCCCACATGACTCCAACTAATACTTCTGTCCTATATTTCTATATATTACAGAGTCATAACACACCTATATTTCTACAATAGATTAGCACATCTGTACTTACTTTATATGTACACACTATCGTGCTTTGTTGTCATCTTCTTCTGTTCGTTTTTTTAAAATGATAGAGGAGGACTGAGTAGTTAATATAAGGGCCGTTAGTTTACTAAACAGCCACAATTATTAATAATGTATTGTACCTTATGAAGCATATTAGTTATTAATTAGCATTATATTGCTTGTACTTTCTCAGAATGTCATTGTTGAGCTGAGGACTTACCTTACGAGTTCTAGATTGTGTACTTACCCTCGGAATACCAGAGCATATGTCCTGGATCGTCATGTAGTTTAACTTTGCTATGTACTTATGTCATTACATGTCAAAGAATGTACTATTTAAATTTTCCTATCAGATTTGTACATCCATTTTTAAAGACAATATTAGAGTATGCTGTTTAATGATGATTATAGTAACTTGCATACGTATATTGTGTTTACATGCTAACGTGATGTGTGTTGGTGACACCTCCCCGATGTGAATATTTTTTGAGACATATTTATTTTTCTGGTGAGGATATACCTCAACAGACACTCTATAATTAGCCTATTGTTTGGCAATTTAATTAATTATCAGCGCATAATTCGTGCGTTTTGAGCCGCTTATCGCTTGCTCTTTGATATTGAAAAAAAAATATGTTCCACATTTTTTTTTTATCGGGAGGAGGTGGTGATATGTTGCGTGATAAATTCTCGCAACATCGTTTTATTTCAATATCTGTTTTATAACGCAAGGGCAACAACTGCTTGAAATCTATAGTCACTTTTCTCGGTAAGCATTTGTCTTCTCGCGTTAGTATCGAATGCAGTTAACTTTTGAGCTGTGGTCATTTTTGCGCTGGACTGCGCATGACTTGTCTTGTTGTTTGGTCGATCGGTTTCCGCCCACCACTAGTGGGAGTGAGCGATTTGGAATGGCGAAAGAGATGCCTCGTTGAAGAGGGGATCTCCGCTTTTTTTTGTTCTGTCAGGGATGTGTAGTCCTCTTATGGATATTTCGTTTAGTCGAGATAATACCTCTAGTGTTTTCCCACATGTCGGGAGGCGTGATATTTCTGTGTATTTCATGAAAGCAAGGTAAATTGACTTTTTCATTAACTCTATCGATTTTGGGTCGTGAGCGATTTCGATTCATAGCCTGTCTCCGAAAGTCGTCGTCACGAGATGTTCTTTCCCAGCTCACATGTCGCTGCATTGTACTGCATCGGTTGATGCAGGTTCCAAGGACCATTACTTGCTACTTTGTTAAATGAACTAGGTTTAGAAAACCTTTATTATCTAGAGGATATTCTTGAGGACATTATTTATACTTCGGCAGACGTGTCTGTCTTGCTGAAGTCAAACTAAGGAGAGTGAACTGATCTCATACATCTGGTTATCTCCTGGCTGTTATAGAAAAGGATGGAGTTGTTCATCTGACTACATTTACAGCACTTTGAAATATAACATGCATCTGACTCATCATTGTAATGCTGTCTACCGTTTATTGCTGTATTGAATGTTGCTGTGATAATGACTGTTTGATGTGCCTACACATTTGCGTAACCATTTTGTCACTGTGGCGTCCACAATAAATAATGAAGAAAAACGTCAACGGCTGTTTCAAGACTCATTGACTTTGTACGTCGTGAGTTTATACTTAAATCCACTCATGACACTCATCTCCATCTACGGCCCGGTTTTTTTTTCCGTTGGCCTTACAAATATGATTTGTAACATCGGCTGCAAGATGGTTTCCTTCCTAATTTGTCTACTCACACGGGTTTATCTAGCATAATTACACAGAAAATTCCTGAACGGAAGTGAACAAGTAATTATCAACTGAACTTTCTTGCGACTCCAGCCACATATTGCGGCACTCAGACACTTTACACAGACAACATCTGGTCTTTCTGTGTAGGCTGACTCAGTATTTTTGCGATAAGCATTCACCACCAGATGTATTTAATCTATATGTCTGGGTTGAGCGTGAAAAGTCAACAATCATTTTCACGTTGACCGTATGAAGTCAAATCTGGTTAACAACTTAAGCGACTACCTATTAATCCTTAAGGATGCTCAATTAGCCGTGAAATGACACTATTGCAGTATGAGCATAGGTCAACGATGATTGAGGCGTCTCGGGGTACAGGTTTATGTGCCAAAGTGAAGAAATAAATGGAAAAAGTAGGAGAGAAAGAAGAGATAGTAAAAGGACACAACCAAATTGACGTCACTGCGATGATGCATGTAATTGTTGTGTTATGTTATGTTTTACGTGGGTGTAGCTGTAATATGCTTAAAAGTATAGTAATTATGAGAGCAATATTATATTCTTGCTTGTCACGTTATAGCACGTCATAATTTATATGTGTACATGGAGCTCTGCACAGGATAAAGTGACATTACCTGGGTCCAGTGTGTTTGAGTTCATAAGGTACAAGATTGGGCTTTTCTCTGGCACCAGCTGGGACCACAGCAGTAAAGGTATCACAAGTCCACTCCGTACCGTAGGTTGGATGTTGCTGAAATATTGTATCATCGTCAGCACCACCAACAATATTACCAAAATAACAAATGGCATCTCAGTCATCATCACAATCATCATTAACATCTAGCCCAGCGTTTCATAATTTCTTGTACTATCGCGGAACCCCTAACACTCGTTTCAAAATCTTGCGGAACTCCAGACTATGAAAATACGGTAACGTTTTAGACAGGTATTAAAACACGTGCAAAGACACAGTCTCTGTAGGAATGCTAATTACATAAATACTCAAAATCAACAAATCTTCAGATTACTAACTAATCGCAAGGTGTAATAAACACATCTCGACAAGTCATTGAGTCTCATTATGAGTTAACGATCTAGATTGGGACAAAGACCTAGCTCTCCTGTCCAAAAACCGTAATCAGATGCAAGAGACAATGAATATAGGCTACTATATGAGAAATTACAGCAGTGAGTCTGAAAAAAACACAGGGAGAAAACAAAGATACAGAGAATAATATTAAGCTACAAGAATCAAGACTAGAATATTTAGAATTATACAAACAGATTTGCAGCAATATAGGCAGTGCTGGAGGGACAAACAATATTTCAAAATGATAACACGCAAGGAAAAGGAAGCTTTCATAACGTTGGGAAATGACATGCAGAGGTCTTCATGAAGGACAACTTACAGAACCGTTTAGGATTAGAACGGGAGTTAGACAGGGATGCCTCTTGTCTCCATTTCTTTTCTTACTAGAAGTAGATTTGCTTATGAAAATATCGACATCACACAACATAAATGGAATCCAGTGAAATCTGACCAAAGAGCTTGATGATCTGGAATTTGCAGATGACTTGGCTCTTCTGTCCCATAACCATAATCAGATGCAAGAGAAAATGAAAATTCTCGATAAGAGGTCACAATAAGTGGGCCTGAAAATACACAGGGAAAAGACAAAGATAATGAGAATAAATGCCAGTAATGATAATTAGGTTGAACTTGAAGAGACACCACTAAAAGATGTAGAATCGTACACATATCTTGGCTGTAATATAGACAAAGTTGGAGGGACAGACAATGATATCAAAATACAGTTGAAAGTCCTTGATTTTTTATTTTAGGGTAATATTTCCATATTAAACTGTTCAATGATTCAATAGAATTGTGAGTGTAACCTTGCAGGCACTTTCTCAGTAATTCTGTCTTGGAGAGGTCTTTGAATATGGGCTTAATAGCCTCCATGACAGCAATTGGAAGGTTTCCCTTGTGCTTAAAGTCATTCACTATGCCATCTCTGACAGCCTGTTTGTAGGAACACCAGTCAATGTTGCAAAAGTTATGAACAGGATTATCATCTGTTGATGTCTTATGGAAATTTACCGCCCAAACCTCTTCTCGCATTTTGCAAAGGTTGTTTTTGTTAGCTCGTATGGCATTTCCATAGTATACCTGTAGCTTATCAATGACACTATCTGTTAGTCTACCCTTACCACCTATGGATTTACCATCAGGCAAAGACTTCTCTTTAGAAAGTTTCTTAAGATTTCTCAGCTGAGTACCCATTCTTTTCTGAACATGACCCACACATTCAATTTTTTTCTATCAGACAATCCTCTCAATAAGGCATGGATTCAAACACTTTTTTTGAAACTGTTAGTGTCTCCATCCCCAATGAACTTTGTATACCTGAGATTATACTTTTCTGTTGAGCAAGAAAAAATGTTACAAGCTGCTGCTGCTTCCACTGACCCTGAGGATCCGCGATGGCTCATCGTACAAATCTCAGCATAACTTTGTTTCCATTGTTGAAATTTGTCTGTGTTGTAGTCTTGTTTCTCCCAGTACTGACAAGATTTGCACTTTTTACTCTTTGTCTGAGCAGCTGTTACCTTTCCAGTGTGCAAGCCAATCACAGTTGTGGCACCAACAATAGATGAATGGCTTCTGGTCATCCAGGTACCATCACAAGATACATCAATGTCTCGGAACTTGTTGTCACCTTCTTCTGCACTCCCATACTCTTGAACCGCAGCATTTTCCATGCTAATAATTTGCACCCTAGTAGCAGCATCCTCCATTCCTTTCTTTATAATAGCATTGCTGCTGTGTCTAACTGGGTTTGGTAAATCCATTATACCACAGAAAGTGTTTAAGTCGGTGTGACTGCAGCCAATACAGCGCATGGCAAAAGCTGCACGCCGATTGATAAGATCTATCTTTGCATTCCCTACTGAGAGCTAACTACTTGAAGGGAAATGTTTTTGTTCATGACAGTTTGCACTGTTACAATGAAATACAAATTCACTCCCAAGACCTTGCCTTTTGACTTCAACTAATTGTACAGAACTTTGGCAAAAGGTACACAACAATTTTTCAGCAATGTTCTGACCAAGAAAACCCATGTCAACAATTCTGTGCCCCTCAAGCAAATCAGTATCATTAACATTATAATTACTTCCCTCGTCAGTTTCTGCAGAATCTGTGTCACAGCTTCGCTCAAACATATCCTCATCAGAGTCATGTGTTAGGTTGCTAATGTCCAGAATTTTCTGCTCTGATCGTGAAAGGGGCGTGGCATTTCGTTTCATTCGAATATCAAAACATTCAGTCTGCATCGATGGTGTTGAACTGTGAACGCATGGCTCAGTACCGAATGTCGATGCATTCTGTAGGATTGTTTTCCTTTCATTTCGTTCAGCCTTATGTTGATTGCCATGAAATTTACGCTTCTTTGGTATACCTTTACCATACTTTTTGTCTGAAGGCATAATTATCACAAATATATTCACGTATTTCCCCAAATTAACTCAAAGTTTCAATCACATTTATGTTTTTATTTTTTTACCGCCATGATCGATGAAAAAGGAGTATTAATTGTATTCGTTGTATTGAATATATTTTTTCTAGGGAGTGTTTATTATTTGTTATACCTTCCAATATTCTTCTTCTTCTTCCATCCTTAGCCATCAACCGGCAAAGCAGTATGTGGCCAGTACGCCTAGTGGCGTCTTAGGGCAACAACAAATTGATCGATCTATCGCTGTTTCCACCACGCCTAGTGGCGTCTTTGTGGAACAAAAACAGACCAAACAATCTATCATTGTTTCCGTAATCAGATTGGTTGGCAAGCAGGTGATCAGCCCACTGTGCGAGGTTTTTACGGGATGGGGTAAACAGCCCCATGCCCATACCCTCCTTAGTCGCTTTTTACGACATGCGTGGTAGGGTGCAGTGTTACTATTCTTTGCTCCCCTTTCGGGCCCCGGTAACACACGGGTGATGTCCAATATGAAGGTTACCAAAAAAGCATATTTTGGGACTAAAAGTCAGCGATTTTTGGAACACACTCATTGTCTTTGAACATTGATAACTCATAAACATATTACAGATAAACCGGTTAAAAAAGGCTTATGTGTTTCGGGTCGCGCTTTTAATAACCCCTGTCATGGGGTAAAAAGCTTTTGATGCGTGGTAGGGTGCACATTCTTTGCTCCCCTTTCGGGCCCCGGTAACACGAAGCACTACTTGTGTGGTGCTTAGATGGCAAGTAGGATAGTGTGATTCGCTTCCGTAGCAAGGCGGTGGTGCCGCACGGAAGGTCTTGGGTTCTATTCCCCGGTAAGCCACTCACGTCTGTTGTTTTTCAGTTGTCTAGTTTTCTGCTTTATTGTTTCTCACGAGTGCCTGAAAATATACCTTTTAGTGCGTGAAATATTTATTTACTATTTACTTGTCTCGGATTACGCTTCTTTATGTGTTTAAAACATCTTCCTTATGTCTAGATCTGTCTGAGAACATTCTAAACTTTCGCATAATCTTTAATGGTGTCTTGGACAACTCGGAACAAATCAAAAAAGGGTTTACAGACCATGACTTCGTACAAACGAGATTTATACCTGTCGACATACCTGAACTAAGCTCGGTAAGTTTACATTTCAGTATATGTTTATTAAACAATCAATCATTCAGTCAGATAGTCAGTCTATCTATCTATCTATCTATCTATCTATCTATCTATCTATCTATCTATCTATCTATCTATCTATCTATCTATCTATCTATCTATCTATCTATCTATCTATCTATCTATCTATCTATCTATCTATCTATCTATCTATCTATCGATCGATCGATCGATCGATCGATCGATCGATCGATCGATCTATCTATCTATCTATCTATCTATCTATCTATCTATCTATCTATCTATCTATCTATCTATCTATCTATCTATCTATCTATCTATCTATCTATCTATCTATCTGTCTGTCTGTCTATTTATCTACCTACCTACCTACCTTTCTACTCATTCATCCATCCATCATCCATCCATCAATCCATCCATCCATCTATCTATCTATCTTTTTTTTTTTTTTTTTTTTTTGCATTCGCCCGCTAATACTCGAGGCGAAATCTCAGGTTATTATTTTGTCTAACCTGACATTGATTTTACGTGAGTATCCCTTTATTTCTTGTACAGAGACAGGTGTCCCTCGCCATTCAGGCAAATACTCGCCGATTTCGGAGGTACCCATTGCAGCTGGGTCGGCTCAGGAGCCGCCAGTCCCTGGTCGACGACACTCCTTCAAATGTTCTCGCCAGGTCTCGAGTTAATCCAGTCCAAATCCCGGTCGACGAAAAATCCTCAAATGCCGTCGCCCGGGTTTGATCCTGTATCACCCGGTCGCCAGAGCGGTGTTGTAACCACTACGCTAGCGCGGCTGCCTCTATCTATCTATCTATCTATCTATCTATCTATCTATCTATCTATCTATCTATCTATCTATCTATCTATCTATCTATCTATCTATCTATCTATCTATCTATCTATCTATCTATCTATCTGTTTGTCAGTTTTCCTAGCAGGAAACTTGCATCAAAGCCTATGCACCTGTTTCTGTGGCCGTTTATGTAAAGAACCCAAAAACCTGTCGCTAAAAAAAAAAGTCTTCTGTACAACAAAGCCAAGCTGACTCACACAATTCTATCTAACAATGCCCCGTCGTACCTACGATCATTGTTTCAAACCAGTAGAAGAGAGGGACAACAATTACATCAGTTACGTCTGCCGAAACCTAGGATCGACCTGTTCAAAAAGAGTCTAGCCTACTCTGGTGCCTACTTATGGAACAGCCTTCCACACCACCTAAAAAGCCTACCTACACAATATTCTTTTAACAAAGCACTTTTCAAACACTTCCTCAACACTGATTATCTACCCCCATAGAAACAGCATTTGCCTGTCAACATCTCATCCATAGGTTAACATTTCTTTTCCTCTTCAGCTCGTTTTTGTGAATAATTTGTTTTATATCCATGTAATATTATTAATATATTCACTTAAAATTATTATTATATAATGTAATGCATGTGTGAATGTACCCATATAATACTGTACTTTATAAATGTGAGTCGTGAGAATGTACCCGCATACCACTGTACTTTAGAAATGTGATTTTTTTTTTTTTTACTGCTCAAAGACTTTTCCTTCCACAGAAGTGCGTAAGAAAGTTTTATTATTATTATTTCATTTTCCACCAAGAATGTATGGACATAAGCAAGAATGTGTTTATGTAATTTTTGTATTGATGATTGATGACACATTCAAAAATACAGATTAATTGTAGACGGATTGACTTCATGAGTGAGTGTCGGTATACAAAATATATTTATTTTTATTTATTGTTTAATTTATTTTATTTTATTATTACTTTTTCCCCCAATTACTAGCTTGTTTGTTTAAAAAAAATACTAATTTTTTAATTATGATTGCATACTGTAAATGAATGCTGTTATGATAACTTTATAATGTTGCATGCCTTTAAATTAATACTTAAAGCATCATGTGGGAATGAAAGGATATAGTATGCAAGATTAATGAGAGTGAAAGGGCAGAATGTTAGACGGGCCTGCGCGCCCAATTCTTTACCCTTCGAAAATAAATCTCGTTCGTTCGTTCTGTTGGTTTGTCTGTCCATCTGAGTCTGCTTATTTGCCTATGCGCCTTCTTGTTCTTTCAATCCCAGTCTAGTTTGTTTGAAGTCACCAATATGTCAACATGAAGTCACCAATATGTCAACATTATGTCACCAATATGTCAACATGAAGTCACCAATATGTCAACATGAAGTCACCAATATGTCAACATTATGTCACCAATACGTCAACAAAATCACTTTTATAATGAACACTTTGGAAGTAAAAGGAATGAAGAAGAGCAAAAATGGCGTCATCATCGTAATCATCAACATCATCATAGTTTTATTATCATAATCATCACCAACATTATCATCATCGTCATCATCCTCAAACTTAAAAAACTGCCCTTCAAAATCATAGGACCCGATGGTGCTATTTGAGGAATCACTCAATGGAATCGTAACGAGGTTACAGCTGTGTGTGATTACTGAGAGTGATAGCATTATTTATGTGATGCCATACAACTTCACTGACCCTAGCCGATACAAGTTTGTATTTATCTTTTATTGTTCAATGGTTTCTGTTGTTATATTTTTTACAATTATTAGTTCGAGTAATGTTACACAAACATTATTAACAAATGAGTAGTTCATACTGTACAACCGCCAAACAAAAGTATGAGATATCCTAAGGCGAAAGAAAGGTCCTAGTAATCTGCAATGACCCTAAAAACTAAGTAGATACAAGGTATTTGTCACGGGATTCTCACCTTCGCTTTGCAGTAGTGATCCAGCAGTGGAATAAACCTGGAGGTTCTAATGTGGGTATGAATATATACTAGACGTTCTTTATCATACATATGCCTTTCTCTCTGTAATAATTAATTCAACTATAAATTTGTCAAAATCAACATATACAAATTTAATGCTCAATTACTTTGAAACAAATGTAAACACGCATGACTGGTTTATAGAAAATAATTAGGTTTCTTCGCCGACAAGTTTTAAGCTTGAGGAATGGTGAAAAACAAAGTTCGTTGGTTTTTTTCAGTCTGTTAAAATGGTGACTTGCCAAAATGCTAAAGTGCTGATGCTGCTTTTCCGTAGTTTCGTCTCTGTGGTGAGGGGCACGTTTCAAGATAAGTTCAGGAAGAACCTCTCCGGATCAAGGCAAGAATCTTCAGGAGTCAATTTCACTCTTCGAACCACAGTCTAGTAGTCAAGTGAATGATCTCTCAGGGTCGTATCACAATTAGTCGGATCGCCTCGTCCTGGTACCACGAACTCAATATTTGATAAATCTTAGACTTCCTGCTCAGTAGAATAGTCTTGGCAACTTAACACGCATCGAACACGTCTGGGGTATTATTTCTTTTTTAGAATCCCTCTGTGACTTGTGAGTGGTCATGTAGAATTCCGGGTTCCGTATTAATGTTGGCGAGTTTCTACTGATGTACAGAGGTGCTTTTAATACTTTTTGTCCGGTCTTATAAATTCAGTATCCACTCTATTCTTTTCTGTGGCTGTCTACTTTGACGTTTTCAGGAATGCAGTCTCGTATACTAGATGTTCTATGTTATATCGTAGCTCTCGGCCCACGATTCCTTAATGGCGTTCTAACAAATCTTACAATCGTGTGGTTATTTATTGGCGCCTCATGTGTCAGCCAATACGTTCACATTTCCTATTTTGAAAATGTTTCTTTTCTCATGTACTATTCTGTATGACTCATGAGTTTGAAAATTTCAAACAGTCATCATTCGTATATTGAGTTGCTCTATCTGACAAATGTTCTCAAAGTCTTTTCATGTCACACTTCCTGCTCACTCTTCCAAATTTCTTCCAAGATTGCGTTTATCTATAATCACCTAACCCTGCGATAGAGTCAGAATTAATTATGAAATCTTAACCAAACACATCATGCCCGCATTTACCTGGAGTCAATGTGGTATTATCACGTTTTAGGGACTCAATTAATCTCTCAGGGATGGGCAATACGCTTGTCTGGCCCGGTCATGCATCGAAGCGTGAAACGTGAACAATGACAGCAGGGAAAAAGAGTGTGCTTAACAATAGAATAATGTAATTAACTCAGTACGCACAATAAATGTAGTTCAATACTGCCGGAGAGGAGAAGAGATCGCACACATTATGTCACAGAAGTGAGTCAGCTCAGACGAGTTAATCGAGCAAAAGTGTATGTTTGACATTGAAACAAGGACAGGTAATGTGGTAGGTTATGATCTAAGACAGACAATCATATTTTTGTTGAGGAGGAGATTAGTAGTAGCTAATTATCAGACACAAGCGTGGAAAGGTCATATAAATACATTAAGATAGAGGCATGAGCGGTAGTCACGTGTTGGTTTCTGGAGAGGTCGATCACCATTCTATGTAAAGGAGTGGGAGCGCGCGCTCTGACTGTTTACTGCCATGTAATTCAGTGCTTGTGCAAGGGTTCGCGACTTTTCACGGCTAGCAAGACATACAAGTCACTGATACAAGACAAGACATACTAGGCGAGAAGAGCATAGAAATAGCTGTCAGCATACAGAACAAAATGGTATATGTTACGCTTCTAGTTTATTAGCATATGATGACCCACGCCGTGAAATGAAGTTTTGAAGAGTGAGTAGATATAGTCACGTGCTGTTGGGACATTGCTATTTTTAAGAAGACATGTTCCTTTAACTGATAGAGGATGATAGTAGATGACAGCATAGTCAGGACAAACTAACCATTCCTTGGAGGTGAGTCCGGTTAATGTTATTAAAAACCTGAACAGCTATAAGAAGAACTGTAGATCTAATCGTAAACTGAATATTATAGGCAGTGAAAGGAACACAAAATCAGTAGCTAAGACTTTCAGTACAAGCGAATTATGATCAAGGTGTATTTCAGATGGTTTGATTGTGCAGGAAGAGATTTGAACCCTGCATAGATTAACATTTTTTCTTTTTCTACAACCCCATTACATGTGTTGAAAAAAATTATACAAAACTCTATCACTTCTGCGGGGCTTGCTCGATGTGAAATCTCTATTATCAGTCATCATCATCACCATCATAATAAGTCATGGGACAATGAGCATTAGTGCCAATACGATCAAGAAGCAAAGAAACTACTTGCTGTGGCCAACCTGCCAGTAAGCAAAAAGAAGAGGCAATATGATATGAATCAATGACAACATAGATTCATCAGGTGAAATTTGATTTTACATTGTTAACAAATCAAGACACTTTCGTGATATTGAATAAATATATATATATAGTTACCTTCTTAGTCGTCTCTCTTCTACCGTCGAATGTAGATGTTACGCAGAGAGAGAGACAGAGTACCATGCTATCTTATCGGCTGTCTCCCTTTTAACCCGGTTGCTTATTTAGGGATTATCTAATGTTTTCTTGCCAGAAAACTCTTGGTCGTCCTGGAAGCCTTGATTCTTGGCTTATAGTTTCCTATGTTTGTTGTGGAAGCTGGTATTCTCCTATTTCCTAGACATGGCCAGACCATCCTCACTGGGACAGTTCTACGCGGGTTATGAGGGGCTGGGGTTCGAGACTATGGCGCATCGTCTGATTGCGGACCTTGTTCATCCGTGTCACTTGGGCCACCTTCCTTAATTAAATACTTTACTTCTGAGGTTTGAAGCTGGCTCTTGTGGGTCGTAGTCATTACACACGACTCACATTCGTAGGTCAAGACATAGGTGGAGCGGTATACAGGAATTTAGTTATTTGCTAACTTCGCTTTTGCTGAGAAATCCACTTGCTATGACTGAGGAAACATGTTGATAGTATTAACAGGAAGACCTTGTATTGCAAAACCCAGGATACATAAAGCTGAGGTAGACCAAAATACACATGGAGAAGTGTACTTGGGATATACAGAAAAATTATCTCTTTGTTTTATGTCCAATATAAATGATTACCAGACTATGCTATTAAGTTAGAGAAGGCAAAGGGAGCGAGGAAGAAATAGGTTACCCCACCTCATAACAAACGGGACCTAGTATGGGGAAGTCTCAAACACTTCACTCCCTCTCAGCTGTTTCTGCTACAGAACTGCTTTTACATTTTTTATAAGAAATCAGATATTCATCATATATAACTCTTTAACTCCTTAATGAGCATAGAGCTTTGATAAATGTATGCCAAGCCTTCATGTCCTGTACACATGTTATCTTTGTTTGTTTTATAACTCTTATTTATCCATTTCATTGATGTCACCAGTTCTCTTCTTCATACGTTTTTCGTTAGAACAAATCCTCGTTTTTCCATGGGTATTCCAAAAAAGATACTGCTCTGTGACTGCTTCGCCTCATTGTATACTTCTACAAACGTATATATTGCTGTCAAATTATACGTATGAGTTCACATATACTATATGAGTTTACTCACGAACAATTTTGCCAGCCTGTGCTAGTTTAGGTCTCATAATCTATGTTTTATCAAAATGATTTCTCAGATCAACTTTCCCTTTCATAATCTACTTCTGCTTCGTAAGTCAAATAGAAAGTAAAATGTGTAACGTCACATCTCTCATTAAGTCTTTTTCAGTCTCACAACTTATTCCCCATATAGAAATGTCTTATCGCCCCATCCTTTGTAACCCATCTTTTCTCACCACAGTAGCAAGCTATTTCGTGTGGCGTTTCCCGAAAGGGAACTAAAGTTGCCAGATTGTTTGGTTTTGAAATATAAAAGTGTGAACCTACTTTTGGACAATCCTATATATGTATATGAAAGGAAAAAAGTTAAAGGATCCCGTTACACGCCCATTGAGGCATATTGGGAATATGGTGTTAGGCCCATATTTTCTTGACCATCGGCACACTAGGGGTGATGTGGTCAGCATCACGCTGGATATATATATATATATATATATATATATATATATATATATATATATATATATATATATATATATATATATATACACACACATGGAACAAAGTAAGTGTGCAACACTTTATAGGGCACTGTGCGTGATTTCATGGACGAAATGAAATAAAAGTTGGCACACAATGTGGTTGAATATTGAATAAAAGACCAAGAGATCACTTTGATTTTTGTGAAAGTGTCATGAAAGAAAGATACAAACTAAAGTCAGTGTGGCATCCCCACGAAAAAATGAAATCTTGATTTCAGTACCGTGTATGTCCACCTATTCCGCACTGTTCTGCACGACACGGGTCTTAAACCTGGAATGTTCCTGGCAGTCCATGTTGCCTGAATAAACCTGTTACGCAAGTGCATAAGGCGTATGTAACGGTCTTGTGCAGGGGTGGTAACTCGTGGTCGGCCACTTCTATGGCAATCAGCAGTGGATCCAGTGGATCCAGTTTGGTGGAAACGAGCTTGAATGCGTGATATAGTGCTCCTGTGAACATTGAAATGTTGTGATACAGCTAATATAGTCGCTCCAGCAGCTAACATCCCTATAGCTTTAGCTCGCTGTTGTTGGTTCAATTTGTCAAAAAAGATGTTTCTGTTGGACTCTTGATACTCTCTATTTCAACGATTAAGTTTTCACATGCTTGTGATTAGAGCTACACACTTACCTTCTTTTTTTTTTTTTTTTTTTTTTATCTGTGATAAATTCTCCCCTACGGCACTTTTCACGTGATTTATCTTGCACCGTGATTATCTCCCCATGAATAGTGCGATCCAATTGTAATTGCACAGGTAAGTGAACAACAATCACACAGAAATGTGTGCCAACTTGCATTTGAGTTCACCCAAGAATACACGCACAGTGCCCTGTTGAGTGCTGCACACTTACTTTTTTCCATGAGCATATATATATATATGCCCAATGGGCTGATCACCCGTTGGCTTGTCACACCGATTACGGAAACAACGGCAGATGGATCTATCTGTTGTTGCCCTAAAGACGCCGCTAGGCGTGATGGGAAACTACAACAGAGAAAATCAATCTGCTGTTGCCCTTAAGACGCCACAAGGCGTGATGGCCTCTGACTGCTTGGTCGGTCTTTGGCTAAGGACGGAAGAAGAAGAAGAATATATATATATATATATGGCGAGATGGTATATTAGGAGAATAGAAAATGGTCTCAAGGTGTATTTGATCTAACGAAAAGTACCCCACATTCTGATAACAGAACTGGTGTTTGAATAACACAGAATGAAGTTAGGCTTTTAAGTACACTGTACGGATGTTAATAGCAGTGGAGAACAAGTGCCTAAGTTGTCTTTCCGCTGGACCTATCCTATGCTTCTAGAGAAATTACGTTTAACTGAAAGATTTCCCTTCAATTACAATTACAGTACACATAAAAAATCATTTGATGTACGTTAACAACTTCAGAGTTTAACAAAAATCGATCGATTTAATGCTTATTGGGTTTCTCCTTTGTTTTTGTTTAAAAGGAAATGATAAATATAATTATATATATATATATATATATATATATATATATATATATATATATATATATATATATATATATATATATATATATATATATATATATATATATATATATATATATATACATACATACATACATACATACATACAGACAGACAGACAGACAGACAGACAGACAGACAGACAGACAGACAGACAGACAGACAGATAGATAGATAGATAGATAGATAGATAGATAGATAGATAGATAGATAGATAGATAGATAGATAGATAGATAGATAGATAGATAGATAGATAGATAGATAGATAGATAGATAGATAGATAGATAGATAGATAGATAGATAGATAGATAGATCAAAAACATTAGATAGATAGATAGATAGATAGATAGATAGATAGATAGATAGATAGATAGATAGATAGATAGATAGATAGATAGATAGATAGATAGATAGATGTATCAATGACAATCTTTGCACAATAAAATAATTATATAACACTTGTCCTTATCATCATGAGACATACTGGTTTTGTTGTGGTATACAGTATTGGGTTGGCCAGCACTTATCTGTCAAGTTGCTCCTCCATGCCACACACTGGCAATCTGGCTAATGGTCTACCAGCACTTTGTAGAGGCCAGTTAACAGTGGTGGTCCAAGTCAATCAGATGTTTGCTCCTGCCTCATTAGGCACAATTGTAAGCCAGGTACCACTGGATCTACACTCTAGATTTAAACCCTAAGGCTCAAAATTCAATGCTGGTTAATTGATGTAGCTCTTCGTTGCGGTTTGTACTGTGGATCAGCTTTCTCATACAATATGTTCGCCTGTAGACTGACGTTGTTGTGTGTGTGTGAGTGGATTTCCATTTAATCTGACATATCTACCTAGTGCGGGCGGCCATAGTCCAATGACGTCGCATTATTTTGATGGTCGAAGTCGTCCGGACCGTGAAGACAAAAAAAAAAAAAAATGGCAATTTGTACGTTTCGTGCCACATAAATCCCTTATATCTTCTTACTGCTGCTAAGTAGTGTTTCAGGCTGAATATCTTTAAATGTAGCCCAATTTCTGCCTTCTTGTGCATAGTTCATAAATTTGTTATAGAATAGGTTTGTGTGTTTGCGCCTCCGATTTGTCACTCAAATTTAAAATATGTCCGTAAGAGCAGTATGGAGTGATGAAATACATTAATCTACGCTTTACTTCCCCATGCTGCTTTATTGTGATGACGTTTGCGTCATATTCGATTAATCGTTGTTGAGATATTAGTCTAAGCTTATCTTCTTCTGTTAACAAAAGATATTCCTCTATTAAAAAAAACCATAATTGCACCATGTCACGTGACCTGATGGCGTACGGATAAACAGGGAAATCCCCGTGTAAACCACAAACAATGTTACCTGTTTTCACGACTATATATATATATATACAGTAGAACTCCATTTATCCGAACCCCAGTTATCCGAATATCCAATTATCCGAACACTTTTTCGAGAAAAAAAAATCAGGCGCCACCAGTCATGTTAGACTTTATTTTTGAATCTTTTGAGGCTGCAAGCTTCAAATGTGTGCGAACAATTTGTAGAGGATGGAATGGGCTAATGGTCGGTCGCTTACGTACAGGAAGTCAGTTAGATCATAAAGTCAGTTAATATCTGGTTTACCAATCTAGTGTACGTGTGCGTTCTAGGCAGATCACTGACTAAACAGACAGTTCAACTTAAAATAATTGTGTCTGCTACTACAGCAGAATAATTTTGGTGTGCAAGTATTTCTCTGTGCGATATGGCATCTTCCAGAAGGCCTAAAGCATATAAAAGGAACCGCACTGTTTTGTCAATTGAAACGAAAACAGAAATTATCAAGAGACTAGGAAAAAGTGAAACTGTGTCTTCACTTGCGAGGATTTTCAATGTTGGGAAAGCTACCGTCTCTGACATCAAAAGTAACAAGGATAAAATTATGAGTTTTGCACCGAAATTGGATAGTGAAAATGGGTCGAAGAAACGTAAACCATGAGACATGCGAAAGATTTGAAATTGGAAGAGGCTTTGTATATATGGTTTGTGCAAAGAAGAAGCAAAGGGGAAACTATCTCTGGTTCTCTATTGTGTGAAAAGGCACTTCAGTTCAACAATCAACTTGACTGTCCTCCTGACTTTAAGGCTAGCCAGGGATGGTTAAGAAACTTTAAATCTCGTCATGGCATACCAGAATTGGAGATCCAAGGGGAATCCTTATCTAGCGATGCAACTGCCGCTGAAAATTTTAAAGAAACATTCTTGGCTTTTTTGGAAGAAGAAGGTTATTCACTCGATGTGTATAATGCCGATGAGACTGGCTTATGCTGGAAATCATTGCCTCAAAAATCACTTGCATCTCAGAGCGAAGCAGCTTCCCCTGTGTTTAAAAAGTGCTAAGAGAGAGTAACAATTTTGGTAGCCGCGAATGCCAGTGGAAGTCATCGTTTACCGGTGCTAATGATCGGTAAAGCCAAAAAACCACGTTGTTTAAAGAATGTGACATGTCTCCCATTGTGCTACAAAGCACAGAAGAGTGCTTGGATGAATAGTGAAATATTTCTTGATTGGTATACAAATCAGTTCATCCCAAATGTGAAGAGGTTGAGAGAACAAGAAAAGAAAACTGGAAAAGTAATTCTTCTACTGGACAATGCACCATCTCATCCAGAGACGGATACATTGAATGCAGTTGATGCAAATTTTAAAGTAATTTTTTCTGCCTCCCAATGTAACAGCACTGATTCAACCAATGGATCAGGGTGTTATAGCAAAGCTTAAAAAGATGTACAAGAAGGAAGTCATGCGTCGTTTATTGTTGGCTGAAGATGAAGAAAGTGTGGTGGCGTTTTCCAAAAAGCTTAATCTCAAAGACTGCTGATATATGTTAGCTGATGCTTGGACCACCCTGTCACAAGATAATCTCAACAAGGCTGGGAATAGATTGCTTGGGAAAAAAGGAGGAAATGAAACTACTGTAGTGGACACAAATGATGATTGTATAAATGAAGTTGTGGAACTGTTTCAAGCAATGCCCGGATTTTCGGCCTGTGACAAAGATGATGCACACATGTGGCTAGAAGATGATAATGATTCTGGTTTTCAGTTTTTGAATGACGAAGAAATTTTGTTTTTTTGTGCAAGAAGAAAACCAAATACATGTAGTGACCGATGATGAAGACACCTCAGAAGTACATGATGTACTTGTAGATTATGAAGAAAACCCAAAACGTCGACCAAGTCCTGAAGAGGCCTTTATAGCACTAGAAACAGCGATGGCTTGGTACGAGCAAGAAGATGACAGCTGTCCTATACAGCTTCTGCTGTTGAAGAGAATGCGGGACTTAGCAGCCAAAAGGAGACTATCCAGTTTGGTGCAAAAGAGGATTCCTCATTATTTTAAATAGTGGGTTACATCTGTGCAAGTACATGTATACGTAAGTTGCGCCTGGTTTTGAATCGTTTGTAATGTTATTTTGAAAACATTTCTCTTTCTTAAAAAAAATAATTAATACAAGTAGTACATGCACTGCAGTGTAATGAAAGATTTTGGTGATACAGTGATCTAATACAGTGTGGGTATTATTATTACAGTACAAGTAAATATGTTTTATATAGTAAAAAAGGTAAAAGGAACCCGTTACACGCCCATTGAGGCATATTGGGAATATGGTGTTAGGCCCATATTATCTTGACCGTCGGCACACTAGGGGTGATGTGGTCGGCATCACGCCGGCCGCCTTAACCTTCCCAGAGTTGCTCTGGTACCCATTTGGGGCTGGGTCAACCCAGGAGCCGTTTGTGGCCTAAAAAATTCCCGCCTCATCTGGGGATCGAACCATAGACCACTGCGCTAGGAAGCCAGTGCACTAATATATATATATATATATATATATATATATATATATATATATATATATATATATATATATATATATATATATATATATATATATATATATATATATATATATATATATATATATATCTATATATATCTATATATATATATATATATATATATATATATATATATATATATATATATATATATATATATATATATATATATATATATAAGAACGGGCTGATCACCCGTTTGCCAGTCACTTCGATTACGGAAACAACAGCAAATGGGTTGATTTGCCGTTGCCCTAAAGACGCCATTAGGCGTGATGGGAAATAATGGCAAAGAAAACCTATCTGCTGTTGCCCTAAGACGCCACTAGGCGTAATGGCCACTGACTGCTTTGACGGTCGGTGGCTAAGGACGGAAGAAGAAGATATATATAAGGCATCGTCTATATACAAACATAACAATCATTGACTACTAGCTCGGGCATTGGCGTAGCTCGCAAGTCCTTTTTAGGGCTTTATGATATCAGATAGATAACGTTGGTTCTTTTCAGGACTTCTATCAACGCTGATCGAGTTAGCAGTCAACAGAGTAGACATTTTTTTGTTAAATGGTAAACGCGTTCTGATATAACCAAATAGGTTGAAAGGAACGCGCCTCGCTATTAGAAGGCAAAAACCGCACCCAAAAAAAAAAAAAATATCTGTCTGTTACCTTAAAACTCGAGAACGGCTGAACCAATTTTGATGCGGTTTTTCCAGCTTATTGGACATAAAGTTTTAAGCTATATATATATATATATCATCACGGTACGACACTAGGACGCTGAGCTGTAAAGAAATATTTTGCGCAAGTCTGAAAAAAAATCGTGCGTGTGGCACATTAAATTAGATACGGCGGCTAAACTATATGAGATATGTCGAAAAAATGTATGAGAGACTTTTCGGGTTTAATAGTTCTACAAAAAAGTTCGGAGGGCATTTATCCCAGATCAATAGATAACTCACAATAAGCATTTTTATGTTTTCATTTTCGGAGAAATTTATAACGTTCAGTTTTCTGTTGAATGTCGTAACCCCTAAATATGTATGAAAACAAATTACATCGATGGCAAGAGCATTACTAACGAAAAAAGTCATTTACACTATATAAAAATGATTTATAAATCATGAGTAATCATGGAGTGAGCATAAATAAATAAATAGAGGCTGTGACGGACGACAACGCGTAGCTCGCGAGCGTGTCCGACATGCTACATTTCAGGAGCATGTAAAGCAATGGGTTTAATAGAAGATGTTGTTCATTAAAACAATACACTTCAGTAGGCTGCTTTCTCCAGTTCACCTTCGTCGCTAAGGTATTTGTTTGTCTTTATTTTGGTATTTTGCCACGTATCTGATCCACTATATCTGTGATTTTCACACGGCGACCGCATGTCAGAAGATATTTCACAGAATTCGCCATGAACAGTCCATAGAAAACTTGCCATACAGCGATGAAATATACAATTCTGCTTTAATTGAACTAAAAAAACCAATTATACAGTCGTTCTTAGAAAACCAACCTTACAAGAGTTTGATCTTCCGAAATCACATGATCCGGATTCTTCTGCTTTTGACCGATTTTATCTGTAAAAAACGACATATGGCCAACAGGCGTTGTTACAAACAGCGAGAAGAGATGAGACCGGCTTGAACACTGATCAACGTACTGTTTATGACACCGTTCTCGCTTGTGTTGAATATGGTTCAGGACAGGTATTATTTTTGGATGCTGCCGGCGACACGGGACAGACCTTCCTTATAAATCTGCTTTTGGCCAAAATAAGATCTCTTGGTCATGTTGCCCTGGCCGTAGCTTCTGCAGGAATAGCTGTGACGTTGCTACAAGGTTCCAAAACGGCCCATTCAATCTTTAATTTGCCACTCAATTTATGGCATGATAATGAAGCTATTGTGTGTAATATTTCTAAACAGAGCGCCACAGCAAATTTGCTGCGAAGATGTTTGCTTGTAACCCCGCTAGAGCGAACTGGTTACAACATCAATGTGAGAACGTCTGTGTCCGTCAGCTGGTCGGGTCAGTTCAGTTAATGGTGTTGAGCGCAGGTAAATATTTTGAAGTGCGCTAACTCTTGTACGTTTCTTGGTTCAAGTCGGTACAGGCCTGTCCGCCTGAGGTGGAAATTCTTGACCTTATTTTATTCTTCCCAGTATTCGTTCGTACCCTTTTTATGGTTAGTGAAAAGCAATCTCGTATAATGGTTTTGTCAAAGTATCCAACAGTAATATTCCAACGACAACTCAGCAATGTAGAAAAATAACATATATTTTATTAACGTGATTGGAACAGCAATGTTATTGGCACAATGGTGAAGTACTTGTTTCTTTCTTACACAAAGTTGTGAGTATCCAAAAATGAAAATGTAAATCCACAGGAATAATATATCCAATAGAGTAAAATACAAACTTGTCTACTTAAAAATACTTGTCTAACTTGAACAAAACTTGTCAAGTTAAAAACAACTTGTCTTGATAATCTCAAAGACGAAGTTCTGTATAAATCCTCTTGCCTAACGAATCCTAAAAATCTGTACAAGCCTGTCAATCGCCCACGTCTCTTCTTTATATACAGCCCACTCTTTTTCCCCGCCAATTTTCACACGAACTTTATTTTTCACACGGTACAAAACACCTACATTTGGACACGCTTCCTCAGCGTTTCGACTTTCTTCACACGACGCTCACTCTAGCAACGGAAAAAACCCAGATTAGCAACTTCTCCCAAAACTTTCCATTCAGTAAACATGCACTTACTATTTTGTTATTCTGGGACAGCTTCTCTCGAAGCCGTGAACTTTTCATGAAACTGTATTTTGTGCACAAATGTCTTAACTGCTTTTAACGTTGTTATTGCTCATTTTATGTGGGTTTTTTTAACACGTATTAATTGTAGTGTATGCCAAGCGGTCACACGCTCATTGTGTGAGATGAGAGTACAATGCCGTATAAAAGTTCTATCAAAGATGTAAGAGTCGACTACCGACATTACTGGTGGTGTGACCGTATTATGTGGAGGCGATGTTAGGCAAACTTTACCCGTTGTAAGAGATGCATTGGCATACGAAGTGAATGCGTGTTTTAAAAAAAAATATCTTTCATTTGGCCTGACGTTGAATAAGAATATAAGCTCTCAAATTGTCGAAAACGTCGATATATCTCTTTGTGTAGATTGGTTGTTGAAAGTAGGAAACGGAGACTTGCCTATATCAGATGGAATAATACTCAGCTATGTAGTGTTGTTTGGAGAAGAGAGCTAGAAACAGAGGTGAAAATGATGAGGAGAACGTGGAACGAACTTGAGATGATGGCACGTGACAGGAGGACCTGGCAGGTGTTTTTTGAAGGCCTATGCTTCTTTGGGAGTGGAGGGTTATGAATGAATGTAGTGTTTTTCACGAAATCCATGAGTTGATAAATTCTGTTTATTCTGACAATAATAAAGTTACGTAGTAAATCTCCATCATGGATTAATGAACGTGCTATTTTGTCACCTAAAAACGATACTGCAACTAAAATAAATAAATTTATACTATATCAATTTGACTCTCATTCCTGTACATACAAGCCCGTTGATAGCACATTGGTCGAACCAGACTCCGAACATTACCCAGTGAAGATTTAAACCCTTTAGGTTTACTGTCTCACGAACTACTTTTAAAAGTTGGCGTACCAATAATTTTACTCCGAAATCTTAGCCCGCCCAAATCTGTTTAATGGCACTGGACTCCAGATTTCATCTTTGAAGAACTACATACTGGAGGCCACCATCCTGTCAGGTTGTGGTAGCGGGGAGAAAGTCTGCATGTCAAGAATGCCGATGCTTCCCTCCGATCTACCGTTCTATTTTAAGAGACTTCAATTCCCTACACTAGTCTGTTATTCATTGATCATTAATAAAGCACAGGGTCAAACGCTTCACGTGGCCGGCGTCGACATGAACGATGTGTGTTTCTCACATGGGCAGCTGTATGTGGCATCTTCACGAATTAGTACACCGGAACTCTTATACACGTTGTCACCAAGTGTCTGCTCTACGAATGTCGTCTACAAAGAAGTCCTCACTTAAATAATTTGTGTTAGAACTACATATCAGTGCAATAATACAGTTAAAACAAAAACAAAAAACAAACTTGAACCTTCCTAAAACGATTCGCATCACCTTAGACTTGCACCCATTCCGAAATCGATCCGGGCTAAGCCGGGTATGGCCGCTAGTATACATATATATATATGAGTGATGCCTCATTGCTCATTATTTAAAAAAAAAAAAACAAAAAAAAAACTTCCACGCTTTTGGGCTACACTGTGTCCATGTTTTCGTATTCTGGAGCAGAATGGAAATGAATCAAATAACCACAGAGGAACATATCTTACTTTTGTATGATGACATAATTTTCTTGTCTCTGTTTTTAAACACATACACATTTGGGTACCATAAACTAGTTCCCCGGGTGTGTCTGAAGGGACAAAACAAGAATACGACTACTAAACCCTCAAACATGTCGTACAAGGCGACTAATATGAGATTGTGGATGAGGCTGGCAAACTCAACATGTACAAAATTGCCATAGAAACCAAAGCTAAAGAGCTGGGTACAGGTGTCCTACAAAGGAAGCAGCTACAGTTGTGGCTCCATGTTCCCGCCGCCCCCCCCCCCCCCCCCCATGATGATAATGTTAAACTAGTGGAATAATCACAAGAAATTCTTATCTAGACCAGGAGAGTTCAAAGTTGATGACCTTTACAACCTAAGATGTGACGATCTTCAAGGTGATCCCAACTGTGGAGCTGCCATTTTGCCGAAGGGTCGAGGTAGCTTAGTAGTAAACTGGGTGGCCTGTGAAGACACTGTTGATGGGGTAATTATTCCCGTCTGTTCACTATTGTGGTCTGCAAAACCAACAAAACCTTACGTCAGTGTTTTATTAACACGTAATTTTGTTATCATTAACATGAATTGTAGGAAAATACCAGATGGAGTGACAGAATAATTCATTCGAATAATATCACCTTATAGTAAAAAATCTCCACTTCCTTATAGGTAAGACTTTTCACTAGAAAACTGTTATTGACTTCCGTAAACGGACTTAAAACATAGGAGATACCACAGTCATATTGTTCCTTGTACACTTATGAATCGAAGCAAAGGAAAGAGAACGGCATTAACAGGGATTCAAGAGAAACCACTTCGTTCAGTAAGGAGTTTCATGTGCTACAGATGATGCCCGCCACTCCTCAAAGTACTGTCAGGAAAGTTTAAATTAAAAAATGGACTATAAGAAATTGGTATGCCATGACATATGCATGATTGAGAATTAGACAACATCAGCACAGAATTGAAAGAGTGAACGTTATTGTTTTACATTGATCTGTTATGCACTACATTGGAACAGATGAAATTAAATTTCGAAAACTCTAAAGTAATTTGTTCCTGGAGAAAATAAACATGTATGAGAATATGCGTGCTTTTAGATTCTGAAACAGCAAGACCAATAACGACAAAATGGACACTAACAGATCGTGTCTTTTTAGTTACATTTAATGACATACAAATGTTACGCACGGATCATTATTATTTTTCGTTTGTATAAACATTTTTCATATGTATGATCATTTTTTTGACTGAAGTGTGTATTATGTTTTCTATGGTCAAAGGGACATAATCCGAGTTATCGAAACTACAATTTTTTAGGAGTTTGCCTTCTCTTGTATAGAGACACGTTCGGTCTATAATTTCTTGAACGAAGCGTGACCACATCTCCTTATTTGGTAGTATCAGTCAACTATGGTAGATGTCTGAAACCTTTCTTAACGCTTCTTTTCATGACCATAAAAGGCGCGACTGTGTAAGACTTTTATCTCGAATGTTCTTAGAATCGTCTTATTGTGAACGGCAACTCAGAGATTGTCGTTCTGCGCATGTCAAAAGCTGGGAGTTCGTTCTGTGTGTTCCGCCCAGTTGGGGCAGTTTAGAAATGGTTTAAGAAGCGAGCAGACGCAACTGCGTCTTGTGATTTTCTGAGGGAAATACAGTGTCTTTGTGAGTTAGTTAGCTAACTAGACTATTTCCCGTATTATTCAAGCCTGCCTGGAGGCATATGTTCATGGTTGATTTTCCGAAATAAGGTAATTCCTCTTGTATCGAACTTTATGCTATCATCTAGAGGTTCGTCATTTTGTCGCCTATTTGCTCGCCTGTGTGATGCAAAATGGAGAGGTACTTTGACTAGGATTAAGTCACCGGTATCTGTATACCTGAACTAGTTAAATATATATGGGTCGCTCTAGACCAACAAGACTATTGTCTGTGTTCCAGGATTCGTTATATCAGAGATCACGTCCAAGTCAGATGGTTAGACTTAGGAACATTATAAAGGTCGAGCTGACCTGTAGCCCATGTATGCTATTCACGTGCAGACAGTGAACGGACTTATTGTATACAACTGATCTGCTAGCATCAGAATGGGAGCATTTATTATTGTTTATGAACATTGAAGATCTGTAGCTGACACTGTTGCAGAAGTTATAGAAATTATTATTATTTATACAGCTTCACGAACTAGAACTCTATGATTTATGAATTTCTGAATCTATTGAACTGTGATGTCTTATGACGCATATATACAACAGCTGTCATTGCTGACTACAGAAATTGTTTTCAATGTGCCATATCATCTTGCTGAACTCGTTAACTATGTTGATGTCATAAGTATCATGACTGTTTTGTGGCGTGCAATAAATGGAAGAAACTTATACAACGAAGTTACCCTTTCTATGACTCTACACGTCATGTTGCCTGTGTGATAACCCTGTGAACTGTTCCACTACCACATACACAGCAACATCCTAAATCAGAGAAGACACCTACATCTTACACTTTAATACCAGGTGTCGATAAGGGTGGCAAGTTACCACTTCAGCTCAAATCCACCCTTATCATTTTTGGTGGCCAGAGCTGGTTCTATCATCTGATATTTTGGCGCACCATATCATTTTTGGTGGCCAGAGCTGGTTCTATCATCTGATATTTTGGCGCACCATATCATTTTTGGTGGCCATAGGTGGTTCACTCTGATTCCAGCTATCAAGGGGGTCAGCAAACCCAGACATCATCATCATACTAGATACAACTACAGCATCAACTACCACCTTACAAGAAATTTTATTGAAAGTATCCGGATTTTCTGACAGTTGCTGATTTTGAAACTACCCGGCGCTGCTCGGCAATATTGAAGTTTATGTAAAATTAGAAGGACAAGTACCGAGCGAATGGATTTCCTGATCTGGTGAAAAGAAGGACAAGTGCCGTAACAACTGTTCCGGTCTCAGGGGTACTGTTGCGGGTTCAGAAGGTCAAGTGCCGGTTAAATCAATTTAGAAGATTCAGAAGGTCAAGTGCCGTAACAACTGTTGCAGTATTAGAAGCTCATTTCCTTCGTCATGGCTGTTTATGGGAGCAGAAGTTAATCAACGTTGGATCATTATCCTCAGAATGCTGATTACATCCTGTTCTGCACCGTGCTGACGCTGGATTTATAGAAGTTAAGTGGCCTGTTTTGTTTGTGAACTGTGCCCTTATGTTCTAACTGAGCCTTCTGTACTTTCACACTTTCTCCTATTGTTTTCATGATACATGTTTATATGTTATATGTTATTTGTTATTTGTATATTTATATGTTTATATTTCAGCGGGTTTTCTCGGTTGGGCGGTGTCTTTCAGTAGAAGATACCACGTCACAGAGGTTCTACTGTTAGCGTTTTCGTTAGGGACTGTGCGAATTTCCTACAGTGAAATTTGCTAGCGACAATCGTTGCTATATCTGTTTAGTTGTGACGAGTTGTGCTTTATTTTTGTTTCTTGTATATATATATTTTTTTTCTTTTTTTCTTTTCTCTCTTTCTTTGTGTTTTTTTAGTTTCGATTTCGATTGTTTGTATTTGTAGGTCTCCCCTTTGCTATTATTCAGTTCTTTACGTATATTTTTGTGTATACACTGTAGCGTCATTTGTTAGTCATATCTTCGCATATTTCTTTTTAGTTTTGCTGTTTGTGTATTTGACTTATGCGAATGTTTTCGTATTGTTTGATCTTTGTTGTTGTTTACATTGACTTTGATCTTGGTTGATTGTTTACATTGACTCTGATCTTTGTTATTGTTTACATTGACTCTGATCTTTGTTGTTGTTTACATTGACTCTGATCTTTGTTGTTGTTTACATTGACTTTGATCTTTGTTATTGTTTACATTGTTGGTGACCTTTGTTATTGTTTACATTGTCTTGTTATTGTTTACATAGTTCTTGCATAGTTAGCTTTCACTATTGTTAATATATGCTCATGCACTATTGGTCTATAGTGCACTTATCATAACTAACTGGTGTTTTTTGCTTATGCACTATTGTAGTGCAGTTATGATAAATAACTGATGGTTATGCACTGATTTGGGTAGTGCACTGATGATTAAGAAGTGACTTGTGATATTATTATACATTTGATAATACAAGTTGGTGTCAAGTCTTGTTTCCCACAGAGATTGGGTTCAACATAGAGATTATACAAGCACTTTATTAAGTCTTGTTGCTATTTAACATTGAAATAAGATAATTAATTATTTCAGGTTCTGTACTCACATTTTAGACATCATGTCTACATTTGAGTACTTTATTGAGCAGGGTAAAGCCCTTGGGAAGACAGGTGATAAATTAGAAGAATTTGCGACTGTTCAATATGCCAAGGCATTGAAGTCGGAAGAAAAGAAAATGAAAGAACAAACTGAACAAAAGAGAATAGAGGCTGAAATAGAACAAAAGAAACTGCAGATGCAGGTGGAGGAAAAAAGATTTCAAATGGAAATGGAAAAACAAAAAAGAGAAGCTGAAAATAAGAGACTTGAAAAAGAAGCTGAAAATAAGAGACTTGAAAAAGAAGCTGAAAATAAGAGACTTGAAATAGAGGCTGAAGAAAAAAAGTTACAGGCCCAGGCTGAAGAAAGAAAGTTACAGGCTGAGGCTGAAGAAAGAAGGTTACAAAGAGAGGCTGATGAGAGAAAAGCAAAAATGGAACATGATGAAAAAGTCTTAGCTTTAGAGTTAGAGAAGTTAAAGTTATTGAACACTGGTAATGCTAATGATGCAAATAAGGTGTCAAATAAGACTAATGCTAAGGATTTCAAGCTTAATCTACCAGCATTTAATCCCTCAATCGATGATATAACATTTTATCTAGATAGATTTGAAAGTGCATGTAATGTGCATAATATAGATAAAACATTATATGTGTATCATCTGTCCAAGATACTTAGAGGTGATGCTTTGACTTTGTTGAGTATGGTAGATGTGCCTGACAAAAACAACTATGAGGTTGTCAGGGCGGCATTGTTAAAGAAGTACCAACTTAACGAGGACGGATATCGTCTTAAATTTAAAACCATGTTACCAGAAACTGGAGTTGAATTCTCTGAATTCATCTCAGGCATCCGTCTTACTTTTTTACGATGGGTTGAGTTGTCTAAGACAGAAAATACATTTGAAGCTCTTATGGATTTACTACTTAGAGATAAGGTTATGTCTTCTGTTAATGAAGCTTTTCTATCTTTTCTTCATGAGCGTAAGCCTAAAAACATAAAAGAAATGGAAGAATATTGTAGCCAGTATGTTACTGCGCATCCGCACATAACCATTAGTAACTCTAAGGTGAAAGAAGGTCTGCCAGTTGCTTCGGCAGCACCTTATGGCCCAAATTTTATGCGTAAATTTCAGGGTAGCCAGAAAAATTTCAATAAAAAGAGTAATCGTAATTATGCCCAGAACCATAGTGATCAATTCCAGGGTGATTCTTCTTCCCAGAACTGGAGACAACCTAATACTACACGTTATTCTACTCCGGTTAACTTTAGAAATTTTCACAAAGGTAATCGGTATAGAGGGAAATATTTTATGCAGAGACCTCAATACCAAGATAATAGAGGTTCTCAACAGCATAGAGATAGTAATGACAGTTATGGAAACTGGAACTCAAACCAGGATAAAAATTACAGTAGGGACTTTAATGATAATTGCAGAGGCAATAATGGTCGCGGTAGATCGCAACATAAGAGAAAAAAAGATATCAACAGACAAACTCTGTTCAACAAGAATCTCAGGGAGCAGATAAACAGGTTAATAATGATAAAGACCATAATGCTATCGGATGCTCATCTTTTGATTTTGGTAGGGCAAATAAATGTATCCAATGCAGTACTTTATTTGATCCGAAAACCGTTAGTACTTTAAGCTGTGGTCATCCTTTGCCCGCTCTTCCTGCTAATGTTGCTCATGATGGGAGAGGTTCTCTTATATTACATAAGGGGCTAGTAAATAGTAATCCAGTCTCAGTGTTGTTTGATTCTGGATGTACTACTGTCGGCGTTAGGCAATCTCTTGTAGATCCATCCTGTGCTACAGGAAAAGTCATCAAATGTGTCACATTTGGTGGCACGTTAGAAAAGTATCCTACTGCTATAATACACATTGCTACTCCTTTCTTCACGGGAGAGGTCCACGCGTGTCTACTTCCAAACCCTATTGCGGACCTTATTATTGGTCGTATTCACGGAGTTAGGGAATGTACCCCACAGCAGATTGCTGTTTGGGAAGAGCAAAACATTGAAGCTACCAATGCGGTGGTCACAAGAGCACATGCTCTGGATCCACCTCAAACTTCATTAACTAATAATGATGAAGTAAATGACCAAGATAGTCACTTGACTATTACACGTGACTCATTTATCAAATTGCAAGAAGAAGATCCTTCTTTACAAAAATTCTTCATTCTAGCAAAAAAAAAAGGTGATCCTAATCAGAACACTAATAGGAAATCTTGGATTTCTATGAAGAACGGCGTACTTGTACGTATGGTACAAGACTCGACTACGTCCACTCATTCACAAATTCTTGTGCCTAAGAGCATGAGATTGCAAATATTGCAACATGCTCATGACTCGCAATGTGCTGGACATATGGGTTTTTCCCGTACAAAGTCGAGGGTTCTTGCGGCTTTCTTTTGGCCATTTGTGAGCAAGGACATACGAATGTACTGTCGCTCTTGCAAAGTATGTCAGGAGGTCAAATCTAAAGGACCACGACATGCTGCGCCTATCCAGGCTGCTGACATTCCTATTCGCCCTTTTCAAAAAATGGCAATAGATATTATCGGTCCTTTTAGAATTAAGTCGGCTAGAGGACATCAATTTATCCTTACATGTGTCGATATGTGCACACGTTGGCCAGAGGCAATACCTCTCAAGAGCATCTCAACTGCTGATATCGCAGACGCTCTTTGGCTGATATTTTCTCGCTTGGGTTTTCCCGGAGAAATATTGTCAGACCATGGCACTCAACTTATATCAGACACTATGTCACAGGTAATGTCTATGCTACACATTAAAAGGTCTCTCAGCAGTATCTATCACCCAATGTCTAATGGGTTGGTCGAACGTTTAAATAGGACTCTGAAAACTTTACTTGGTAAAATAACTGAGGATCATCCTCAGGATTGGGACAGGGTCTTACCCGCGGCTCTCTTTGCGTATAGAGAGGTCCCCAATGAACATACGGGGTTTTCCCCTTTTGAACTTGTCTTTGGCGCGCAACCGCGCGGCCCTATGTCTTTACTTCACGATCTAATCACTGCCGATAATATTAGCGATGAGACTCAATCTTCTTATGAGTACGTCATTGCTCTTAGGCAAAAGATCATCGAGGCATGCAAACTAGCAACTTCGTCTTCAGAATTTGCTAAAGAAAAGGCAAGGCAGTTTGCAAATAAGAATAGATGTCTACGACAACTTTGTCCAGGTGACAAAGCTCTCGTTCTACTTCCTTCAAGGGAGAACAGACTTCTAATTGCATGGAAAGGTCCATATGCAATAGTCTCCAAAATTTCTGATGTTGACTATGTTGTCGATATTGATGGAAAGCATAAAACTTTCCACATAAATATGCTCACGGAATTTTATGAAAGACCTGACTATTTGCAGCCTATTTTCCAGGCTACGGACAATTCACAAGCAACTCATGGTCAGTACTCATCTCTGTCAGTTATACAGGATGAGGAAACTACTTTTTCTGATGTCAATCTTCCTCTTTCTATGGTCCCACTTTATTCTACGGAATCTTGGAAAAACGTGACCGTTTCTCCAAATCTTTCCGCTGAGGAACATCGACAAGTTTCTTCGATGTTGCAAACATTTCAGGATGTTCTTACAGACATCCCGGGACACACACATGTCATTGAACATGACATTGTGCTAACTGATCACAATCCTATCAGAGTCAGACCATATCCAATACCTATCCATTTCCAGTCTCAAGTCGAAAAAGAATTGGATGAAATGATACGTTTGGAAATCATTGAACCATCCACTTCAGCATACTCTTCGTCTATGGTTATTGTTCGAAAGAAGGATAATAACATTCGCATTTGCGTAGATTATCGCAAATTGAACCAAGTTACGAAGTTCGATGCTGAACCTATGCCTTCATTAGAAGAGCTACTCAATAAACTTTCTAATTCTAGATTCTTTACCAAACTAGATTTGTCTAAAGGTTATTGGCAAGTCCCGCTAACTGAACGTGCCAAACCTTTTACAGCTTTTTCTACACCTAGGGGTTTATTCCAATGGAATTTCATGCCTTTTGGTCTTATGAACGCCCCTGCTACATTCGTACGCATGATGCGGCGAATTCTCGCATATCGTACAGATGTCATAGCATACCTAGATGATATCTGTCTATTCAGTGATTCTTGGGAAGATCATTATTTGGGTTTATACGAATTACTGTCTACTCTTCGCGAGTATAACTTGACTGCAAAACCCTCTAAAGCCTTTATAGGATTTAGCGAGATTTCTTTCCTAGGTCATCGGGTTGGTCATGGTCTTTTAAAGACAGAGGACCACAATGTTTCAAAAATACTTAACATTTCGGTCCCTAAGACGAAGAAACAAGTAAGGAGTCTATTAGGTTTGATTCAATTCTACGGACGATTCATTCCGAATCTGTCCTCCATTATGGCACCGCTTTCTACTTTATTGAAGAAAGGGTCGCCTAATCTGATCCGCTGGTCTAAAGAATGTCAATCCTCATTGGACCAGGTTAAAGCCCTATTTTCATCTCCACCTATTCTTAAGTTACCTACTATTGAGAAGACTTTTGTTCTTCGAAGTGACGCCTCGTCAACAGGGATTGGGGCAGCACTAATGCAGGAGTATTCTGATACTTTGCATCCGGTGATGTATATCTCTAGGAAATTAAACGCTGCAGAAAAGAATTACTCGGTTTTAGACCGTGAGTTATTGGCTATGGTATGGTCTATTCTGAAGTTACAAAGATTTCTTCTAGGCGCACATTTCATTGTGGAAACCGACCAGAAAGCGCTTACTGCTATTCAGAGCAAAAACTTGAAGAGCTCGAGGTCCACTCGTTATGCCATAGCTCTTCAACCATTTCATTTCTCGGTTCGAGCTATCCGTGGTTCGGATAATGTAATGGCAGACATTCTGTCCAGATGTCCACACGATTCCACATGATTCTTCTGTCATATATATATATTTCCTGATATACAATCCAATATTATAATGACATGTTAGTAGATTTTTTCTCACTTTTTTTTTTTTGAGGGAAATTTATAACATTGTACCATGTAATTATCTAAGAAGGCTTAGTTAGTGATATACGGGCCAAAAGATCACTCGGCCACATTTAAATAAATTATTTTCAGGATTGTATTAAGAAATTTACCAGTTGTCTTTAAGATTTGTGTTATTGATATTTTCGCAGCACATCATTGAAGTCTGCGAGTTTATGTCCATTGTGGAACTTTGAGGATATCAAGTCCTGTCCTACATTGGGAGCGGATGATGTCCACATCTTCTTCTATTGAATGTTTTATGTCACCGAAGATCAACACATGTATTACTTATTAATTACTGTTACTTTATATAATGTAATAATATAGTGCGGTATATTAGTAAATTACACCGCTATTTGCAACACATTGTATGATAACACATAATATATTTAATTTCATATATTGGTATGAGAATAATTTGATTGTCATTATGTTGTTGCCATCATTGTGGCGTGTGTTGGTGGCACCTTCCTGGAATATATCAGCGTATACTTAGATAAATTTTTTCTCTAAGGATCTGAGATATGATCTCAGTGTCGCTCCATGCGTTGAGCTAATTTGTTAGGTATATATCCACGCATCATACGTGCGTTAGGAGCCTAGATTTTTTCCGGCTCCAGGATTTAAAAAAAAAAAATGTTTCATTTTTTTTTTTTCCCGGGAGGGTGCGGTAATGTTACGCACGGATCATTATTATTTTTCGTTTGTATAAACATTTTTCATATGTATGATCATTTTTTTGACTGAAGTGTGTATTATGTTTTCTATGGTCAAAGGGACATAATCCGAGTTATCGAAACTACAATTTTTTAGGAGTTTGCCTTCTCTTGTATAGAGACACGTTCGGTCTATAATTTCTTGAACGAAGCGTGACCACATCTCCTTATTTGGTAGTATCAGTCAACTATGGTAGATGTCTGAAACCTTTCTTAACGCTTCTTTTCATGACCATAAAAGGCGCGACTGTGTAAGACTTTTATCTCGAATGTTCTTAGAATCGTCTTATTGTGAACGGCAACTCAGAGATTGTCGTTCTGCGCATGTCAAAAGCTGGGAGTTCGTTCTGTGTGTTCCGCCCAGTTGGGGCAGTTTAGAAATGGTTTAAGAAGCGAGCAGACGCAACTGCGTCTTGTGATTTTCTGAGGGAAATACAGTGTCTTTGTGAGTTAGTTAGCTAACTAGACTATTTCCCGTATTATTCAAGCCTGCCTGGAGGCATATGTTCATGGTTGATTTTCCGAAATAAGGTAATTCCTCTTGTATCGAACTTTATGCTATCATCTAGAGGTTCGTCATTTTGTCGCCTATTTGCTCGCCTGTGTGATGCAAAATGGAGAGGTACTTTGACTAGGATTAAGTCACCGGTATCTGTATACCTGAACTAGTTAAATATATATGGGTCGCTCTAGACCAACAAGACTATTGTCTGTGTGCCAGGATTCGTTATATCAGAGATCACGTCCAAGTCAGATGGTTAGACTTAGGAACATTATAAAGGTCGAGCTGACCTGTAGCCCATGTATGCTATTCACGTGCAGACAGTGAACGGACTTATTGTATACAACTGATCTGCTAGCATCAGAATGGGAGCATTTATTATTGTTTATGAACATTGAAGATCTGTAGCTGACACTGTTGCAGAAGTTATAGAAATTATTATTATTTATACAGCTTCACGAACTAGAACTCTATGATTTATGAATTTCTGAATCTATTGAACTGTGATGTCTTATGACGCATATATACAACAGCTGTCATTGCTGACTACAGAAATTGTTTTCAATGTGCCATATCATCTTGCTGAACTCGTTAACTATGTTGATGTCATAAGTATCATGACTGTTTTGTGGCGTGCAATAAATGGAAGAAACTTATACAACGAAGTTACCCTTTCTATGACTCTACACGTCATGTTGCCTGTGTGATAACCCTGTGAACTGTTCCACTACCACATACACAGCAACATCTTAAATCAGAGAAGACACCTACATCTTACACTTTAATACCAGGTGTCGATAAGGGTGGCAAGTTACCACTTCAGCTCAAATCCACCCTTATCAACAACCCCCCAGCCTCGCAATGACATGTCATTGGGCCGAAAGAGCTGGAAAGCTCGAGTGCCGCTGGTTATAGAAAAAAAAATGACATACAAATAGACCAGTGATTTTCAACCATGTTTTCGCCAGGCGTCGAAATGGGTTCTAATATGTCTTTGAATACATAAATAAGTACAGGAAATAATGAAAATAATTTGATCTATTCTGTATTAGTATTGCATTAATTTTCGTACAGACCCTAATCCCTGCTTTGTTTGCTCACACGGCAATTAATGTTTTTGGTAAAAAGCTGGACCAGAAAGGCTTGTGCCAATATATGAATAAACCTCGTCAAAACTTCGTCAAACTTTCTCAAATGTTTTATTCGTTTCTCTAGTTCAAGTTAAGACAATATTTTCTGCGTACCCACATAACGTATCAGGAGAACTATTAGTCGTTCTGGTCTTTTCTGTTACTTGATTTCTTTAGAAAATTACTTTTTTTATTAATTTAAATCATAATTATCAGACAAAAAGACAATAATTTTAAGCAGATCAGTGGGTCTTATTGATAAAAATTTATTCTTTACAAGTCAGCCCCACAAGAAGCATAGCTTAAACAAACTGTGTTGGACTTGCCTTATTTTGATCCCCATATATTTCCCAACCCGTTTATAAAAGTCTGTAGCTTTTTGGTTGTTGTTTTTGTTGCTCTTCGTGTCTCAGAGCCATACGTGACATTTGAGTTGAAGATTCTTATTTTCGTGTTGGACTTGATTTCTCTTGTTCTCCATGTTTCCCAATGCAATGAAAGCTCCTCTTGCTTTTTGTTTACTTATTTTGATATCATTGTCTGTCCCTCCAACTTTGTCTATATTACAGCCAAGATATGTGTACGATTCTACATCTTTTAGTGGTGTCTCTTCAAGTTCAACCTAATTATCATTACTGGCATTTATTCTCATTATCTTTGTCTTTTCCCTGTGTATTTTCAGGCCCACTTATTGTGACCTCTTATCGAGAATTTTCATTTTCTCTTGCATCTGATTATGGTTATGGGACAGAAGAGCCAAGTCATCTGCAAATTCCAGATCATCAAGCTCTTTGGTCAGATTTCACTGGTTTCCATTTATGTTGTGTGATGTCGATATTTTCATAAGCAAATCTACTTCTAGTAAGAAAAGAAATGGAGACAAGAGGCATCCCTGTCTAACTCCCGTTCTAATCCTAAACGGTTCTGTAAGTTGTCCTTCATGAAGACCTCTGCATGTCATTTCCCAACGTTATGAAAGCTTCCTTTTCCTTGGGTGTTATCATTTTGAAATATTGTTTGTCCCTCCAGCACTGCCTATATTGCTGCAAATCTGTTTGTATAATTCTAAATATTCTAGTCTTGATTCTTGTAGCTTAATATTATTCTCTGTATCTTTGTTTTCTCCCTGTGTTTTTTTCAGACTCACTGCTGTAATTTCTCATATAGTAGCCTATATTCATTGTCTCTTGCATCTGATTACGGTTTTTGGACAGGAGAGCTAGGTCTTTGTCTCAATCTAGATCGTTAACTCATAATGAGACTCAATGACTTGTCGAGATGTGTTTATTACACCTTGCGATTAGTTAGTAATCTGAAGATTTGTTGATTTTGAGTATTTATGTAATTAGCATTCCTACAGAGACTGTGTCTTTGCACGTGTTTTAATACCTGTCTAAAACGTTACCGTATTTTCATAGTCTGGAGTTCCGCAAGATTTTGAAACGAGTGTTAGGGGTTCCGCGATAGTACAAGAAATTATGAAACGCTGGGCTAGATGTTAATGATGATGGTGATGATGACTGAGATGCCATTTGTTATTTTGGTAATATTGTTGGTGGTGCTGACGATGATACAATATTTCAGCAACATCCAACCTACGGTACGGAGTGGACTTGTGATACCTTTACTGCTGTGGTCCCAGCTGGTGCCAGAGAAAAGCCCAATCTTGTACCTTATGAACTCAAACACACTGGACCCAGGTAATGTCACTTTATCCTGTGCAGAGCTCCATGTACACATATAAATTATGACGTGCTATAACGTGACAAGCAAGAATATAATATTGCTCTCATAATTACTATACTTTTAAGCATATTACAGCTACACCCACGTAAAACATAACATAACACAACAATTACATGCATCATCGCAGTGACGTCAATTTGGTTGTGTCCTTTTACTATCTCTTCTTTCTCTCCTACTTTTTCCATTTATTTCTTCACTTTGGCACATAAACCTGTACCCCGAGACGCCTCAATCATCGTTGACCTATGCTCATACTGCAATAGTGTCATTTCACGGCTAATTGAGCATCCTTAAGGATTAATAGGTAGTCGCTTAAGTTGTTAACCAGATTTGACTTCATACGGTCAACGTGAAAATGATTGTTGACTTTTCACGCTCAACCCAGACATATAGATTAAATACATCTGGTGGTGAATGCTTATCGCAAAAATACTGAGTCAGCCTACACAGAAAGACCAGATGTTGTCTGTGTAAAGTGTCTGAGTGCCGCAATATGTGGCTGGAGTCGCAAGAAAGTTCAGTTGATAATTACTTGTTCACTTCCGTTCAGGAATTTTCTGTGTAATTATGCTAGATAAACCCGTGTGAGTAGACAAATTAGGAAGGAAACCATCTTGCAGCCGATGTTACAAATCATATTTGTAAGGCCAACGGAAAAAAAAACCGGGCCGTAGATGGAGATGAGTGTCATGAAGTGGATTTAAGTATAGAGTGTTGTCTGAGTGTGTGGACAAGACCCTATTTAGAGAAAGGCTGAGAAGATAGATTTTTGATGAAAATGATAGTGAATGTGGATAAGATGAGACTATTGGCTTCGAGGGCGAGAACTTATATTTACTCTCCGTCGCCACTCCTGACGTCTTTGATAGCTATAGCCTCACCACCTCTTACTGCCCCAAGGAGATAAGGTTTAATTAAAGACCACAGACACTACGATACAGACAACATATAGCTATTGTATGTAAATAAAGTGACTGATCCAGACAACAATTTGAAGTTTATTTACAACCAACAAAAACAATCAAGTACATATCAAAGAAATAAAGTGCGTGTACGCACACCTGAAAACAGTCAAAGCACAGTTAAAATGATTTTTCATCAACCCCAACCCTTCCCCCACAATTGCAATCTGTAAGGGAAAAAGAATTTAAAATTAAACAAAACCACACTGAACTTGGTGTTGATCTCGGATTTCGAGCCACCACTCCAACCAGCTATTATTACTATTACTACTGTCACTGTCCTGCTGACACTTCCGAAACGACTACATACACAGCTTTCAAGCTCTTTAGGCGATATACACGCCACTAACTAACACCACTTTTACTGCTACGCTAGTAGACTTTGATTACATTTGTGGCTCAGAGGCTATCCCCTAAGGATAATATAAGACCCTACTGCTCCCGGCTAATGTTCTCTCTCTCTTTCTCTCTCTTCGCCTGGCTTCAGAGTCTCTCTGACCCTTTCGATGTCTGCTGATGTGGCATCTCCGTTCGCCCCTTCTCTCGTTAACTATCAGAACCAGGAATTGTAACCCTTTCTCCTGTCTCTGACTATTGCACTGATGACTTGGGTATCAAGCACGAGGTACATGAATCAACCTGTAGAAGTTTCACTGATGCTGGACAACTTAAATTGGCCCCGTTACCCCTCTTCGGGTTTAGAGCCACGAATTTATTGTGGTCGTGAAGAAAACGAAAGTACAACAACGCTGGGGACGTGCCAATTTGCGTGTGTTATAATAAAGCACTCAGAGCTCTGGATTTTTAAGACAAATCCCGTTTCAGATGAAGCATGTCTTCACTGCCTGGAAAAACGTATATTATTTCCTCTCGCCTCGGGCGATATCTCGAGCTCTCGGCTTCTGAGATGCCAACATTTGCCGCTAGTAATCTGTAGGGACAGATTACGCTCTTCCCCTGTGCCGTGAACTGCTGTCAACAAAGAAATGCAACAGCTATACAACACATCAAAAATATTCTCCATTCTAACACATATCTCCTTAATTCCTAAACTCCCCTGTCTCTCTAGCACTATGTTCGCACTAAGCGACAAACAATTATGTATGCCCGAAAAGTCAGCCTCTCATACAATTTCGTTCTCTTCTCTCCACCCCGTTCTCAAAGTAAACAACGGTCTGGAAATAACTCCCAGACGCCACTGACCTGATTTTTTGTTAAGCATGTCTAGCCACAAGAAATCCAAACAGTTCTACCTCTTGTCCGTAATACTTTGGGCTACTTAATTATTTCAGGCTGACCTAAATCCGTTCAATCCATTACAAAGTTATATACACCGTCTCAGTAAAATAAATTACACCCCTCGTTATTAAGAGTTAAATATAGGACAATGACTCCCACTACATTACACAAATAGCACAAGTAATTAATGCCCTCACACTTAAATACACACCAATACTCCCGCGTCTATACGCTGCTAGGTATCATAAACCAAGGATGGGGACATATTAATTCCCATCTACGTAAAATTAGTCCCACAATCCCTTAACGTACACAATTACTCTAGCGTCTATACAATGCTACTATTATAATCAATTTTGAGGAATGATTCATCCCCCTGACGGTAATATTAATTACACCCTTAATCTTCTGCCTACATAACAAAGATTTTCCCAGTTAAATGCATTACACAAATCACCCCCGTGTATCTAAGAGCTAAACCCTCACACAGTTAATATCTCAACCTGCTATACCAACAAAAGATCGAACTACGTATCCCAGAAAAATTATATGCAACTCTTACATTAAATACTTTCTCTAAAATAGTAATTGATGGTACTTTCGTTTACATTAAATAACTTTAACCTTCCTGAAGAAAACTTTACGTATTGGCTAAGATCCTATGTTAAACCGAACTAAAATTACGATGCTAATAAATTATGTACAAATTACCGCGTTTCTTCCGCTAGGATGCAGACGATAAAGGCTAGATTCACGGCAGGCAATTTTTCATCAGAGAGAGACCCGCTATGAATATACGCGAGTATATATTTTAAAACCCCCACGTTGACTCAGGCCCTACGTCATAGTTTAGCGTCCTTCTCAAACCAATGGAAACATTTAAAAAATTCACAACGGTGACCTCCGCCAATTAAATTCGAAAGCAACGCGTGAGTCATGAATATCCTAACTGCGCGCATATTCCTGACGTCATATTAAATAATATTATGCAGACCGTGTGAGCAGAAACCACTTTGATTCGCTCTCATGTGAACGTTCTTCTATACCTGGGTAGAGGTTTATCATTCACCCATCACATTACGGGGTAGGGGGTATTTACTATCGAAACATTTCCACCCATCCCAAATAATACTCCCGCGGTGGAATACACTAAGATGATCGCGATTATTTTAACAAAGAAAAACCCTTGTGATCGCAATTAAATTTAGGGAAAGGAAAATTGGTGCAAATCTTTACTAGAACCTACAGTAATCCCTGTAGAAAAACCCCGCAATTAATTCCCTACAAAATAAGACTAAACTCAACTAACATTCCTACAGAAGAAACATGGGGTGGATAAAATGTAATCCCTCATTAAAACACTTAAATAATGCAAGGAGAAGAAACCTGGGGCCTGTTGAAAAAAAAAATTACAGTACAGTATCACAATGAGATAATGTGCTTAAATTTTAAACATGATATTAAAAACACGTGGGGGAAGAATTAAACAAAACACCCCAATCATCTTCGTTCTAGAACAGAGATTTGACCAATTGGGAGCAGGAAATAGACATTCGTTCCAACTGGAAGCTTTTTCGGATAATTCCAGATGGAGGCTTGGGTGAAAAATGAAACATAACGTCGAAAATTCGGAAGAAGAAACAGACTGCATTACTAAATGTCAAAGTAGCAACTCCCAAGAGAGAGCCAGAAGAGAATAGGAATTCCATACTCAAGGACCTAACATAGCATTTGGGCGTCTTCGAAACTGAAGAAGAAAACCCGTCCTTCTAAATACAAAGACTAGAGACCTAGGAATACAAGCACCCGTCATAAGATGGATTCTAAAATTACCCCAGGCCAAGTGTTCGAGAGGGAACTAACCGAGTTGTCGTTCTTATTCAAACTGTGTCCAGAGATTGTATTTCCAAAAAGTCGTGGGGTATGTTGTAACACTAATTTTACAAATTGAATATGACATATGTGTACTTGTTGGTGGTTGTAACCGTTCAAACGAAGATGGCTACCTCATTATCGGAAAAAAGTATGCTGATTAACCATCACAGCAAGAGCTGGTGATTGCTTTATCCTAGATCTCTCAGGGAACCAAAAGCAGATTTAACCCCAAACTTCGAATGGAGCAGGGAGTGACTGATGATTACCTCAGCATGTGCATAGTTTATATTGTCATTTTTAGTTATATGTAAACTTAAATATGTTCCTTCAGGCATAAGCCGTTGCACTCGCCGCTGTCCAGTCTAATGTTTCCCTTAAATTATTTAAAAGGTAGTAGGATACTTTGATAGGGTAAAAAACACAAATTTTCCTTTCAGAATCAAACAACCATGGGTATAGTGTTAGTATGGACTTAAAATAAATGTACACATAATGACCTCATTAATTATGCAAATTAACTATCCAATATGGCCGCCGTAGTGAATAAATTATACATCTTTTTTAAAACATCATAACTTTGTTATTTGTACAAGGATCTGACTGAAACCTGGCAAATGGAATCATTATATATACCGTGAGGTCATGAACTAAAGTGACAGAGATTGACAGAAAGGTTAATTTTTAATGAATTTTCAAAATTTAAATTTCTGGAATGTTTGATTTTTTGTGCCTCATTATATATGCATGATGGTCATAAAACTAAAACTTTGAATTCAATTGTATCCATTTTAGGTCAGAATCTGTAAGATTATACGATAACCAACTGTGTTAATTTTCATGTCAATTGAATGTACAGATCCAGAGATATCTTGTTTCAAAGATCACCAATTTATGCTAAAAAAGACAATTCCGAGAAAACAAAGAAAAACAGAAAAAGAACTCACAAAATGAAGTTTAATGAGCTCCTGTTGAATAAAGGTCTCCTTCTACTGCAGCTGCAGTGTCTATGAATCCCCTTTTCAGTGCTCTCAGGGTCTTTCCATTGCAATGTCCTTACTTGCTGAATAGATCCTGAGCAGCGTTCTCCTGTATGCTTTCTTTGCCATGGGTTGACTTGTGTTCATGTATATCGAAAAATTCTGCAATGCACTGTGGCCTTTCCCAATAGAACGCACAAATGCCACCATTCGCACATTTACTTCTTTGTTTGTGAGTAGCTGAAGATGAAACATCAGAAGTATTGAAATTGGCATTCCATTCGCCACAGTTTGTGCACTTGATACTGATTTCATGACAAAAGCCATTCCGAGTCTCTTCGACGATCTCACAGGTCAGTGAGTACTGATAACATTTGTCACATCTAAAGTTAGCTCATAAAAACCCAAATAGTAGTTTTACATCCATAAGGATAAACCCATTTCCTCTGTTGCCATTTTTAGCTTGTCCTTCACTTTCTTGGACCTTTATGACCTTTATTTTCTTTGCTGAGGATTACAGAGGCTTTATAGCGTCACTATCGACAATAGGTGTCTCATTTTCAGGCAACGGTTTGTTGGTGTACATGCCTCCCAGTCTTTGTCTTATTTCCCGTTGAGAACAAAAGAAGCTCTGCTGACTACTATTATACAGAATCAGTATAAAAATAGCAATAAATAGAGTTGATGTTGGTGAAAATGCACAATGCATGTAACAAATGTTGAAATTTACGATCATAGTTTTCTAGACACACACTTTTGAAAAATTCATAAGAAATCATTGAGTGATTCCCCGTGGAAAAATTATAAATATCTTTTTCCTGTTGCCTCAGTATAATTATAACTTCGCAGCTTTACAATTACGCACCTTCATGTTGGGTCATTATTCACATGGTAACCAACTATAAACATTGGTTGCTATGCAAATCACTCAACGGGGTGTGTGTAGAAAAACACTGATTCCTATCAAACCAGAGTATCTCTAAGCTTCTGTGAATTATTTTTAGTTCAAGAACATGTTGACGATGATTTAAAGCATGAAAATGAAAATTGTTGGCTTTTTATTTTTTTTAACCTTTTCTGGGTATACTACTACCATGGTGATTTCGCATCTTATTCCCTAAGTTAAGATGTATATACTCAGGGAGGATAGAACTTCAGACAAACAAACACTGGTGGACGCACAGCCGGGGAAGGCGCTTAATTAATGTATGGAAAACAAAACTATAGCAGAGACTTTTGGTTCAGAAAACTGATTGTCGACACTTGAAACGTCTGTGACAAGACAAAGTTTGAGTGAAGAGCCAGATAATAGAACAGACTGAATTATAGAATGTGAATATAGAGTGGGAGTGTAACAGTCATGAGAACAGAGAAAATAAATACTTTTTCCTCCCACTGTCGTACCGACTTTCTAATGTGAACCCCACTCACCTTCTCTGCCTTACGTATGTAAATACATGAATATATGTATATAGAGAGTAAGGGACCACACACACAACAATTGTCTTCAGATTCAACAATTACAGACAGAGAAAGTAAAATAATTCTGATCCGCTAATAGTTATCTATTTTTATTAAATAAAAAAACACAGATCATGTCTGAGCGATGTCAGGAAACCTAATAATAATAAAAACTACAATATCACTTAAAAAATAAAAACAAAGGACTCAAAAAAATAAACCAAGTCGATTCTGGTTAACATTCCATAACGAAAACCAAGTCTGGAAAACTTACAATCCTCAGAAGTACCTGTAATAATTTAAAAAAAAAGAAAACTATCAACAGTCTCTGCTCCCGTCTACAGACCCCAGTCTCTTAAGACGAGACGTCCGTGACGTGGCAACGCAGAAACCCGAAACTACCCAATGCCGAGAAATACTCTACTCTCCTCTAAGCACAACTAAGAATTAACCCTACAACTGTTACGATATTCAACCTTCGTCTATGCGTCCCAGATTCTGTTTCACTAATTGCCTGAGATATATTATTCTATTCACTTAAACATTATCTTCTGTCCTATCTCTTTTTCCGATGGGTTGTAGAAATTAAAAGTAAATTCTCTAGATGCAGGCTTCAGTGGGAATATTATCAACCAGTGACACAGCTATAACGGAACCCTGATGTCTCATGTGGTATTACAGTCCAAACTCAGGTTTGTGTAGGTGAATTAATATGAAATAAATATAAAGGTATGTTATCAGGCACTCGCAGGAAATAAAGAAGTAGAACACCAGACAACAGAAAAACAACAGACATGAGTGGCTTACCCAGGATTTGAACACTGGACCTTCCGTGCGACAACCCCGCCTAGCCATGCAAGCGAATCACACTATCCGCTCTGCCATCTACGCATCATCAAAAATGATGTTTCAATGGCAGGTCAATAGTGCGAACTACAATACACGACACCAGAAGTCCTCCATGGGCAGTTCAGCCTATTAATGACGCAATCACTTCTGTTGTATTTCTATCAAGCAGTATAGGCCGAATCCAACAAGACCCTTAGGACCTTAATACTGTGTCCAGTAAATGATAGTAGACTAGAACAGTGAGAACAGAATAGTGGGTAGGTTTGGTATTGTACAAACATTTATTACAAATAAGGGAGGGAAACCTGAGGCCTGTAAACAGTAAATTAATATGAAATAAATATAAAGGTATGTTATCAGGCACTCGCAGGAAATAAAGAAGTAGAACACCAGACAACAGAAAAACAACAGACATGAGTGGCTTACCCAGGATTTGAACACTGGACCTTCCGTGCGACAACCCCGCCTAGCCATGCAAGCGAATCACACTATCCGCTCTGCCATCTACGCATCATCAAAAATGATGTTTCAATGGCAGGTCAATAGTGCGAACCACAATACACGACACCAGAAGTCCTCCATGGGCAGTTCAGCCTATTAATGACGCAATCACTTCTGTTGTATTTCTATCAAGCAGTATAGGCCGAATCCAACAAGACCCTTAGGACCTTAATACTGTGTCCAGTAAATGATAGTAGACTAGAACAGTGAGAACAGAATAGTGGGTAGGTTTGGTATTGTACAAATATTTATTACAAATAAGGGAGGGAAACCTGAGGCCTGTAAACAGTAAATTAATATGAAATAAATATAAAGGTATGTTATCAGGCACTCGCAGGAAATAAAGAAGTAGAACACCAGACAACAGAAAAACAACAGACATGAGTGGCTTACCCAGGATTTGAACACTGGACCTTCCGTGCGACAACCCCGCCTAGCCATGCAAGCGAATCACACTATCCGCTCTGCCATCTACGCATCATCAAAAATGATGTTTCAATGGCAGGTCAATAGTGCGAACCACAATACACGACACCAGAAGTCCTCCATGGGCAGTTCAGCCTATTAATGACGCAATCACTTCTGTTGTATTTCTATCAAGCAGTATAGGCCGAATCCAACAAGACCCTTAGGACCTTAATACTGTGTCCAGTAAATGATAGTAGACTAGAACAGTGAGAACAGAATAGTGGGTAGGTTTGGTATTGTACAAACATTTATTACAAATAAGGGAGGGAAACCTGAGGCCTGTAAACAGTAAATTAATATGAAATAAATATAAAGGTATGTTATCAGGCACTCGCAGGAAATAAAGAAGTAGAACACCAGACAACAGAAAAACAACAGACATGAGTGGCTTACCCAGGATTTGAACACTGGACCTTCCGTGCGACAACCCCGCCTAGCCATGCAAGCGAATCACACTATCCGCCCTGCCATTGAAACATCATTTTTTGATGATGCGTAGATGGCAGAGCGGATAGTGTGATTCGCTTGCATGGCTAGGCGGGGTTGTCGCACGGAAGGTCCAGTGTTCAAATCCTGGGTAAGCCACTCATGTCTGTTGTTTTTCTGTTGTCTGGTGTTCTACTTCTTTATTTCCTGCGAGTGCCTGATAACATACCTTTATATTTATTTCATATTAATTTACTGTTTAGGCGCACTTTTCCCAGAATCTGGCGCAGCTTTTTCCCAACGAAGTGGTGCTTAAATCTCGGCCTTTCTCTATGGTTGGCAGCAGCTGAAGCATGGGGTACCCATGTACGACCGCAAATTACTCTAGAAATTAATAGTTTGAGGTTACACATTTTGACCAAATTCCGGAACCCAATTAGGACCGGCAAATTCCAAACAGGGAAGGTAATTCAGAATAGGACTTATTGTCCCCTCTCCCAGTTTTCCCTTGGTGCATATAGGAATTCACTGAAAATACAAATACGTATAACCGCTATAAGCATCTATACTTACATAAGGGTTCAATATATTGTGACAAAAGTTTATAGTACATCATGACAGGTTCTGTAAACAACAATTTACGTTGCCCATACCAATTAGCTCAGGAATTCACGCCGGTCAGCGGTGGCTGACCCGGTCACAAAATCATCTCCCCGTTTCTTGTTATCGACCATTCTCTAGCCATACAAAACGTAGGTGAACGTGGTGGGCCAACATTGAGAAATTACAAACCAGGCGTACCCCTCCGTCAGCTACTCCGAAAATGCTGAATGCCTGGGTAGGTAAACAAACTTCTGCCCTGTGAGCAGCAACTATATATTTATTTCATTTGTATTCGCCTGATTTCGTTATAATAAAGTTCCATCTGAACACATTATTACTTTAGTTCGTCCATTGTTAACATCTACGCTGTTTTTGCACCCTTCTGTTCTCCGAAGGACTCAAACATAGGTGTCTTCACAAATATTCCTTATGCATTTTTCCACCTACAACTGGGCTGGTAGAGGTAGTCGATATTCATGCTTCTCGACATTCTTCATACGAGTTATTCGAGGTTAATACTAACCTTAGTGATAAGTCTATCACACATTCTTGGCAATCCTAACCGTATTTGTGTTCCACATTTTTCATTTCATTTTGAAGTATATTTGTAATGCAATCTCAGTTCCAGAGTCAAGTCAGACTCCTGTACATTTATTTCAGTAGAAGGATTTCTACACTTCCAAGTCCATTGGAAACATCCTCCTAGGATGAACACTGCCGAATATCTCCCCTGGATACCAAAGTTTTTCATCATCCTTCACTATGCCACTTCGTCAGATCCTAAACCCAATATTCTGCGTTTATGTGATACATATCCTGGTGCGAGGCAAATCTTTAAATCTGCCTCACCCCATGATGTGCACTCAATATATATATATATATATATATATATATATATATATATATATATATATATATATATATATATATATATATAATATATATATATTTACACCTATAGAGCCAACAATTAGAAGAATGTTACTGTTAGTTCAGTTAGGGGCTTGTACGAGCTAAATTAAATTAAATAATACCTCTTCACAATAGTCAGCGGGCAGATAAAAGTTAACTTTGCTAAGACACATTCAGCATTGTTCTTCACTTCTGAAATATCTTGTTAAAACTCCCTCAAGGTAGAAGGATCACCATCCTTCTATCGACATCTCTGCCAAGAGTAATCGTGTGCAAAGGTAGCAACCTTTGAAGACCCACATTATATACTCTAGGTTTTGGCCTTTGACGGACCATCACTGTACAGCAAGAGGTGTCATCCCGTGACAATCGCATCATAATATAGGAAATATTATTTCCAACGTGACAGACAATGCAAAACTCAGTGTGATTTTTGGAGGTTTATTTAGAGAAAAAGAACGAATAAAAACATCATCTTCTCATCCATGTTGTTGTTGTTTAACTACGGCTGCTGAGCGTGGTATTATCTATCCTGTAGATCTAGGATTTTCCTGCGCTTTTCTGCCATTCCGAAACGTGTTGAGGTGAAATCATGAGCTCCAGTTTCTCCAGCTCTGCTTACATTTAAAGGCTCATCGCATCTGGTCCCAAACTAGGAGAAGGAAGTGTGTGGCTTACTGTGCATTCCCCGCCATCTAAGAAGCTCTCAAAATATGCAGAGTTTAAATACTGTAACCTGGTACTGGGCTCACATGAAGGAATCGTCACATCCTACATTGAGCCGCTTCTCAGCTCCTCCAGCCTATCATAGGGTCCATAATGAGGTCCTCTTGCATGCAGGCAAACAGGTGAAAGTCAGAGTTACGTCTGGGGCTCAAGTGACTCCTCCACGCTTAGTGTGCAATGCTGGTTCTCAACATTTTTCAACACAGAATGATTTCAAATGTCAATGAGGGTGTAATTAGCCTCAACTGACAGAGGTTATTTCCAAATCTACTCACTATAACATTGTGCATATCTAGTGGTCATACAAGGATGACCCCCATACATGCCTCATTAAATATGAATGTTGTAAGACATGACTTTTTAAATTTTTATTGAAATTAGCATTTCACGGTAGCTCCGCTCCTTAATGCCAAACTGTAAACTTTAATAATGTTAAATTAGTGCTTGAGCAACAAAATGATAACGTTCAACTTCAAACTTAAATTAATGTCAACTGCAAACCTCAAATAATGTTAGCAATGTTAGAGGAACTCACAACATAAATGTTAAACTTCAAAATTAAATATGTTAACAATGCTAAAGAAGCCCATGGTATTACATCTAAATTTTCAAACTTATATGATGTTAACAATGTTACAGCAACACTCAATATTAAAGTTATGAGTAATATGAGGAGAACTGCCGTAAGATGGGGGGTAAAACGGTAGAATGAAAAACAAAATTACAAAAACACACAATTAGTAATACGTACCGCAAAGAGAAAGGACAAGAAAAATCTACGTTTGTGGCCACAAGGCCTTCGTCAGGGACAGACAAACAAGAGACGGGAAGAAAAGAAAGTGAGAATTAAGTGGAGAACATGAAACTATAGAAATAAGAGAAAAAAATACTCCCTTAAGTTTTTGTCACATGTTGGAGCAAAGATGGCTGCCACAAAAATATTAAAGAATGAACAGAAAACTTACTTAAAAACATAAAGAACTGTCATGAATTTAATTTCAAAACGTTAATGACGTTTTGAACATGTTTCAACATAACAATGAAAAAAAAATCGTGGAGGTTATAATACTTTCAAGCAAGCATAAATCTTAATAGACCTAGATATGACAAGTTGATTGTTCTGAAGATAACTACTAGACAATGGACACAATATGTGGATCTCATATTTAAATAGCGGTAATCATTCAGTCATATTGGGTGATCTTGTCGTACCATTTCCAATACTTCTACTCTACAGAAACACCTTTTTAATGAATGTCTATCTCTATTGACTACTTAATGGAAATATAAATAGCTATTAGCGCTAAAGTTGAACTGGAAGATCATTATTGCATTTGAAAACTGGTCCCATTAAATTTGTGACAAATTTAGTAGATGCGCTATAGAACACAAAGTTAGTATTTAAAAGTTTCACAAATTTGGCAGAAGTTTTACATTATGTACAGTAAATAAAACATGTTGATGATACCAGAAATCTGATCCGAAAAAAGTGTTATTATTCAATGGAAAGTATCCGTGCCTAATCTCATGATCATTAATGAATAATTTAGCTAGTTAAAATATAGTAACATAAAACAATTCGAAATAATTCATGCTTGTCCTCATAATATAGCTGTTTAGAATGTGGTCTGGCAATTTTATTTTGACATATTTAGGTCCAGAAGAATACATTATCCAACTAATTTAAATTTTCATATTTTGTCTATTCTGATTTAAAATGCACTGCTGCTCCACTCTTTGACAGTTTTGTAAATTCGTAAAATTTTCACTGTTTAAGTTTTCTGTTTGACATAACGGTAATAATTTGTTTTAACACTAGTTTGGTTTGTATTGGTGCATTAATATTTATTTACGTCATCAGTATTGGTCTGACTATTTTAGTTTTTCCATGTTCAGTTGTTTATTAATTTATAATAGAATCACAGTCTGTAAAAAAAAAAAATACGTATACAATGTAAACTTTACTACCCGTGTCTCAGTTAACTTGAACGATAAGTTTAACTTGCGTTTCTAAAAATATTATCAGTCATCAACTCGGTGCTATTAATTACCTCTCTTGGATTTGTGTGTTTGCACCTACATGCTTTCCTGGGTTGTCTATTCGCTTGCTCTGTAATTAGGTTGTTTTTTTTTATGGAGGGAGGTGGGCGATCTGTCTTCAGACTTCCTTGGTCCCTCATTGGAATAAACTGTAGAAGTAGGCATTATCTGTTTTTTTTTTCCTCAATCAAGAACTTCAGGGGTAATTTCACCATAGCCTGTACACCACATCTTACCATGTTTAGAATACTTTCACCTTTGTCCAGTAACCAATGTTTTTTTGTGTGTTTGTTTTTGGTGTGTCATTATCCATCCTAGTGCAATGGCTGTTATCGCTGATATTTGCTTAAGTAGAACCAATTCAGGAGGTCCCAGATGATTGTCCTATCTGGATTTGGTGAGAAACACACACACACAAAAACTCTGGTTAAGTCGACTTCTGTTAATTTTTTTATAAGTGGAACACATTTGTTTGTATCACCTCAGATTTTGGACTCTTATAAGTAGACGTTCTGCCTTCATCATCAAATTTACTGTATGACAGCCGCACGTTTTATTTTTGTTTGTTTGGTGAACAGGCGATATAAGATAAATAAACGTCCTAGCACTTTCCAATACATTACTGCATTAACAGTAATTAAACGAGTGCGAATGGAATTGTTCAGAACATTCAGCGAACACTGGTTCACATCAGTTTGTGAGAAAAAATGCGTCCGTTAAGATCTTACAGCAAATAGACTGCGTAGTGAAGATTTGAAGATACACAAAGAGGAAAACTCAACATATGTGGATAGTGAATAATAAAAATAAACAAGAAAGATTTTCATAAGGAAACACTAGATAACAAAAGCCTCCACAGTCCCCCGCCAAATTGTTTTTGGTCGGCCTCTCTTTCCTTCAGGGGTCCATAGCATAGCTGTTCTTGTGATGGCATCGGGGTCTCTTCTGAGGACATGGCCAAACCAGCTCCAGCGTCTGACAGCTATGTTGGTGTGCATGTTCTCTTTCTTGCTCCGAGTAAGCAGATCTTGGTTGGTGATGGTATTCGGACAAAAGATTCGGAGAACTTTTCTTGGGCATGTTGTGTGAAAAGAGGACAATTTCGACATTTCCTTCTCTGTAACTCTCCAGCTCTCCGCGCCATAGAGAAGCACAGAAAGCACACAGCTCTGATATAATCCTAATTGTGTGCTTGTGCTGTACTGAGAGGACTTCCAGATGTTGTTTAGACTAAAAAAGGCTGTTTTTGCTTTGTTCATTCTGTTGTTGATGTCTTTGCTAGCTCCGCCGTCTGGTGTTACTATGCATCCTAGGAAGGTGTCTGTCTGTTCCAGTTTCTGATTCCTTACTGATATGGGCTCAGGGTTGCTCACATTGAGCGTCATGACCTCGGTCTTCTTTAGGTTGATGTTCAAGCCCACCTGCTGGCTATACTTATTAAGTCTATCCGTTTTTTCCTGGATGTGTTGATGTGAATGTGCTAGTAGTGCAATGTCATCTGCATATTCCAGATCTTCCAATGTAGAAAATGTAGTCCATCTTATTCCTCTTGGATTGCCCTCTGTTGTCTGGCGCATCACCCAGTCTATGACTGTTAAAAATAGAGTGCTTGATAAGGGGCATCCCTGTCGTATTCCTGTCTTCACTTCAAAGGTTAGGTTGCTCTGCCCAATGCTACACGTAAAGTTGGCATAAAGGCTTTTTATGATTGACACTATGCAGCTTGGAATTCCATAAGCCCTCAGTATTTTCCATAAACTGTCCCCTATGTATACTGTCAAAAGCCTTTTCAAAATCAACGAAATTAATGTACAGCTGTCTTTGCCATTCTGAGCACTGCTCTATAATGTTCCTGAGGGTAAATATATGATTAACACATCTTCTGTTCTTTCTAAATCCTGCTTGTTCTTTTCTCAGTTTGTGGTCTACTGCTTTTGAGATTCTCTGTATAATTATCCTGCTTACTATTTTACTGGGAACTGAGAGAAGAGTTATTCCTCTCCAATTATTGCAGTCTGCAAGATCTCCCTTCTTGGGCAATTTGACAATTACTCCTTTTCTCCACTCTGTTGGTGTTGTCCCTGTTTTCCAGACTTGTGCAAATAGTGGTTCTAATAGTTCTGCTGCTAGCTCTGGGTCTGTCATAAATAGCTCTGCATTTAAGTTATCATGACCAGAAGCTTTTCCAATAACTTGGACCGGAGGGCATCGACACTGCAACCTACTTGGCACTACAGTTCCCGCGTCAAAACCTGGCCAGTTTAAAAACTTTAGGAGGGTAAAATATATTTAAACGAATAACCGTTGGTATTTGTTGTGTGTCATTATACTACCTATCAGTGTTAACTGATTGTATCTTGGGGAGCATTAAGTGAATATCACGAAGACTAATAGGACTACATACTTCAATTCTATTGTCATCCTATATTCAGTCCTATGATGTCCTCCGATAATTTCCAAACTGCAAATATAACCATAACAAATTCTTGTCTTAGGACTCAATCTATTGTTGATCTCACTATAACTCAATCTTATTGTCTAGATAAGACCAACTGCAATATAACCAAAACAGTCCTTGTTAGGACTCAATTATTGGTCTCATCTAACTCCAACTGCCATATATAACCAAAAGCAGTTCCTTGTCAGGACTCATTCTATTGTCGAATATAACTCTGAAATCTATTGTCTCCTATAACTCCAAACCAGTATATTTCGTACAGCAAACAGTCCTCGTCCGTCATATAACTCCAGAACATAAGAACATAACACTATTTTTAGGATATTGTTTACCTAGCTATTGTTCCAGAGAGGGGCGGTGAATATAGTATAAGGGGGAAGGACATTGTTGTATCACAACCTAGGTTGTACATGGGTTATTGGAATTTGTATTCATGTATTGATTTATATTAATGGAATGTAATTAATGTAGTAAATGTATTCATGGGTATTGAAATCTATATTATTGAATGTATCCAGGCATTATTTTTTATCAGAAAGAATGTTTTTTTTGCAAGTTTTACACCTGTCTTGTCTCGCTCTTGCGTAAATCATACTGGAAGCCATGATGTCATTCATCCCTACCATGCATACATCTGAGGACCACGCTCATTTCACACACACTCGTAAAATAGGTGGGCTTGAGGTGACATAAAATTTAGCCCCTATTTTTGCTTTGTTACAGGTTTTTTTATTTGTGTCCTAAAAACCTGAAGGTCGTATGTTTTTCGAGTCAATCCCGCTGCTGGGAACTCCGCGGTAGCATAGAGGTTGACCAGAAGCTCTACATTCTTTGGTCCCCCTCAGTCTTGGGTGGAGGGCTTAAAGTTTTTTAACCGAGCCTCAGCAGGAGTGTGGTGAACAGACCCTTAATAGAGATGAGTATACACATGAGTACCATTTCTGTCCGGCATTTGTGAGCAATGCGAACTGTCCAATGAAGAAAAACGTGAAATTAGTCGTAGCAAGAGACAATAAATAAGATCAAAGTCGCGCATTAGAACTGTCAATGAAGAAAACTGTGAATTAGCGTTGCAAGAGACATAATAAGATTTAGGGTATCAAATTTACGAAAATAACAGCACAGCTGATATAAGTTTGTTTGTTATCCTATAGATTGGAAATAGCTTGTTGTAATATTTAATTACATAACTATAATAAATTATAACTATTTGTAAAGTCATATGGAACTAAAACAATACAAATTCTTTACATGCCATTTTTCAACATTCACCCTTCGGCAAAAGAGTAGATAGTGTATATACTAAATATAATAATAAGGAAAATTGGTATTTGAAAGACTTGTTCACATTTTAACTTTGTATAAGTCAAAACTGTTCCTTGTTAAAAATTTAATATCACAGTTTAGTTTACAACAACACAGCGGAGGAGGGTGGCCACTTTATGTCGCCTCCCTCCTCTCTACTATTGTTTTCCGAGATGCAGAACATTCACAGCCGCCGTATACTAATTTGTGATACCAGTAGTCCTCTCGAGAGACACTGGGACTTCACCATTTATTCTGCAGAAGATATTCTATTTCTGTAAATTTGTCCCCAGTTACTATAACTGATCCAAAGGAGCCAAATAAAACCTCGTCGCACAACAGGGGGCGGGCTCGTTTTTCCCTGGGATAATTCTGTATATCTTGAGCCAACTTAGTTCCAATTCATCTATCTCCACTCTATCTTGTGCCACCCATAGATAACATAAGGAAATTTTTAATTTTTTTGAAAAAAATTCTATTTTAGGATATTTAAAACAATAAATTTCCATTGGAGAACCATTTAGTACTCAGTAAATAAGTTGATGCTCACACAACGTTGCCACGGACATTTTTTTGTTCCATTTTAAAAGTAATAAAATTTAATTTACAAATAATATGTGTTTTTAGTAAATTTTATCATACCACTCTAAGTAACGCCATGGCTGATCTAGTGGAAGTTCAGACTGGCGGTCATGCAGATTGGGTAAGGAAAAATTAAATATGGACAGGTTGATGCTACTTACTCAGTATGACACAACAGAATTGGACAAACACATGGATAGGGGAAGAAAGAAAGTTTGCCAATTAGAGGCGATTAGAGAAGGCGGATTGCAAGCAGAAGCCAAAATGACGGGAAGCTGAGAGAGAAGACAAAAGGAAGGAGAGCTGGAAAGAGAAAGCCAAAAGAAAATGGAAGCTGATAAGAGAAGCCAAAAGACTGAAGCGTGAACGAGAAGACAAAAGACTGTAAAAGCTCAGAGAGAAGACAAAAGACCTGGAAGCTGAAAGAGAAACCTAAAAGGATATAAGCGCTGAGGATAAGGAAATTACAAGCAAGAGAGAACCCATCAGTTGAGATTAAAAGGAGCTTGCAAATTCATGCAAAATACTGGCAAAAAATGGTGGTAGCTCAACCTCACTCTGAGGATGTACCCTCCAGCCAGAAGCCACCTCAAGTGGGGCAATGAAATTTTCATCTGGACCCATTTGAGTTGATAACGAAGGACGCCCATTGAGTCGATACCCTTCGATAGATACAAAAAGACTAGCACATACCTATGGCGTTGTAGTGAAAGAAAAAATGGAGTCTTTTAAAACTTATCTCAGGGATTGGAGAGGATGTTGGGGCCTAACGATGTGGTATTTGAAGCTCTCAAGAGAATTGAACCAGGAAGATTAATGAACATCCTGAAGCAGTACACTGCTATGTGCGAATATGAAAAGAACTCAAGAATCAATCTCGAAAAGAAAAATTTTCCCTAACAGCTCAAACTTTCCTTCAGCGGAGAAAACTATCACATCCACAAATTCTCATGCTAGATTTGGAAACCAATTTTGGAAAAATGGAGTAGTTTTAAGGGAAGTGTCAGATAAATTCGAAAAGAAATGATAATGGATGAGGAGCAAGTGAAAGAGTACCATGGCCCTCAAGAAATGAGGAAGTGTTTTTTATCATCATGGAACCAAGGAGCAGAGAGATTTGGCAGATATTGTAACTTTTGCGGAGAGAAATCAAAGCAGCTTTCAGGGCAGAAGAAATTATTAGGAAATAAGTCAGAAGCAGGGTGGAACAACTTCAAATCATCACAAAACTATACCCAATATGCACAAAAGGGACCTACCACAAGGAACAAACCAAAGATTTGTCCAAAATGGACAAAAAACCCACTAAGATCTGAATTATGACACCTTACCGGACGTGGAAAGGAAAAGTTGTGTAAAAAACTTGTCTAATGAGGTAACCACAATAACCTGCGGACTGCAGAAGGAAGGACCCTCCTTATTATTTACCCCTGCGTGGTCCCTCACCAACAGGGAACAAGGGAAGGAAAGGAACTGGCTAGTTTTAGTCAGAATGATGACCTCCATCATCCCCCTGTCAGATAGGCAGGTTGACATGTATAATTGCAACTAAAATACAGTGCTTATATGATTCAGGTTTTGGAATTCGACTCAGTCCGTGAAGTGCAACCTAGTGCCACACAAATTCAACTTACCACAAAAAAACAGTGGGACAAACAAGGGGCAATGCCGGGAACCGGCACCTTGACACTTCCCCATAGGCACGGGATCAAACGAGAGAACTCGCTATGTGGAAGGAAGTTGTGATTGTTTTAAGAGCAGCAGTAAGTTGATGATCCTAATATACCCCGGCTGGTAAATAGGATGTAAATATGTCCTATTTTTGGGTGACCCAATAAAAACCTGTTTGTCATGGCAGCACACACCTATACCAGGTCCGAGCACAAAAAGGAGGAGGGAGATCCAAATTAAACATTCATCGTACAAAGATGGAAAAAGGCTCAAAACTGCAGACAAGCAACATTGAGCCGCTTGTTTAGGCACATTGCCAAAAGGCCCATAACCATCCAAGAGAAAGGAACTAACAATAAGGAAAATGGCCTAATTCTCTACTCTACAGGACAAGCCTGGAAAAAGGTGACCTAACGGGCTTGGAACAGCGGGTAAGTTGCCACAATTCTATAGGTAGGAAAATTAATGGAGCCAAGAGCCATGCTACATCAGCAGTGGCCACAGAAGAAAAAGGGGCCCACTGTGTCAACATATAAGCACTTGCGATATACTGGCCAGGAATAATTGAAGACATAAGTTCCGGTATAGAGATAAGAAATCCTGGTTTTTCATAATGTACCAGTTAAACCTCATTCAGAAGCGTATGGACCATGTTTTACAGGACCTAGAAGGAAGCATTGTTGCGGACGTAGTCCCACCAAAGAAAATAACACAAGAGGAAATAAACAACTGGTAGAGTTGCCAGTGATAACTAGAAATCAAAATCACAACAAGTCCTAAACTGTTTACACCATTAACCATGGGCACACTCACCGTATTGTACCAGAGAATGGGCGGATTTAAACGGAATAAAATTTAGGCTGTATGAGACCCACAGTAACAAAGAACCGGAGGAAAACCAATCATTTTTTTCTTTCCGTCACCAGGAACCAACCGGAACCAACCGAAAGCTTTCCTCAAGTATTACCTGGGACTAATATAAAATCGGCGGAATTATATGCTAACCACGCAATCCCGAACTTTGAACGGCAGGAGATACCGACAGACTGAAGGGGAAGAAGCTGTTCACTTTTGTGGATTATAACTTACCTGGGGAGGGCAATCGACCCTGCAACCCTACGTTTCCCTAAGTCCACGTCAAAACCTGGCCATTTTAAAATCTTAGGAGGGTAAATATATTTTTACGATAACCGTTGGTATTTGTTGTGTAGGTCATATAAATACTACCTATCAGGTTAATCGATTGGTATCTTGGGGGAATTAAGTGAATAGATCCGAAGACTAAATAGGGACTCCATACTTCAATCTATTGTCTCCTATATTCAGTCCCGATTGTCTCTGAATAATTCCAAACTGCAAATATAACCATAACAGTCCTTGTCCAAGGACTCAAATCTAATTGTCTCCCTATAACTCAATCTAATTGACTCAGATCAAGACCAACTGCAATAATTAAACCAAACAGCAGTTTTTTTAGGACTCATTCCTATTGTCCTCATCCTAATTCCCAACTGCAATATAGACCAAAACAGTCCTTGTCAGGACTCCATTCTTAATTGTCGCATCCTAACCTACCCAATTCTATTGACTCCTATTAACTCCAACCTGAATATTTTCCGATGCAAACAGTCCTTAGGTCATCAATAAACTCCCCTATCGATAAGAAAACATAAAAAATAATTGGTTAGGATATATGTTTAACCAGCTATTGTCCAGAGAGGGACGGGATATAGTAAAAGGGGGAAGGACAATTGTTGATATCACACCTAGGTTTGTACATATTATTGGATATATCTCATGTATTGATTATTATATTATGGAAATGTATTCATGTATGTACAATGTATTCATGTATTGAATCTAAAGTAATTGAATGTATCCATGCCAATAGTTTGATCAAAAATAGAATGTTTTGCAAGTATACACCTAGTCTTGTCTCGCTTATTGGCTAAATCAATACTTGAGCCCATGTTTGTCCCATTCATCCAAACATGCAATACATCTGAGGACACGCCTCACTTCACTCCAAAACTAGAAATAGGAGGGCTTTGAGGAACATAACGAATTAGCCCCCCTTTAATTTTGCTTTGTTACAGGTTTTTTTGTGGTCCTAACTAAAAACCTGAAGGTCGGTATGTTTTCGAGTCAATCCGGCTGCCTGGGAACTCCGCAGGAGCCATCGAGGTTGAACCTGACACTACATCATTGGTCCCACCCTCAGTCTTGGGTTGGGCTAAAAGTAACGAAGGCCTCAGCAGGAAGTAAGTGTGGAAACCAGACATAGCAGAAAACAGAACTTATGAGAAGATGAGTTACGTACATTAGTACCGAATTTCTGTCTGTCGTCAATTGTGAGCCATAGAGAACTGTCAATGAAGAAAACGTGAAATTATTAGCGTAGCAAGAGACAATAATAAGATCATTAGTGGATAAATTAAGTACGAAAATAACAGCACAGCAGAATATAAAGTTTTGTTTTGTTCCTATAATTGGAAAACTTGTTGTAATATTTATTTACATAACTATATAAACTATAACTATTTGTTAAATCAGATGTAAACTTTACAAATTCATTACATGCCATTTTTTCAACAGTTCCACCCTTCAGCACAAGGAGTGATAGAGTTATATACTAAATAAATAAAAAGGAAATAGTATTTGTAGGACTTTGTCAATTTTATCTTTGTGTAAGTAAAATCTTTTTCCTCCTATGTATTATTTAATAATCACAGTAAGTTTTACACATCTAGCGGAGGTGGCACTTTATTTGTCGGTCTCCCTCTCTACTATTTGTTTTTCGAGATCAGAAGCGATTCTCAGCCGTAACCTAAATTGGTGATACCAGTAGTCCACCCTCACAGACACTGGAACTTCACCATTTTTTCTGCAGAAATTTCTATATTCTGTTTATTGTTCAGTACTATACTGATCCAAGAGCCAATATAAAATCCACTCCCACCGCCACATTCAGCCTCAGGAGGAACATTCAATTGTGTCTCTCTGTGGTTCCTTATTCAGAGTTTTTCTCTGAAAATACCTCTGCCCATCATGTTTTCCCCTGTCCCTCTTCTGTCGTGATTGAGATTTCCGTGCTTATCTCTATTACTAAGTGTAATATTGTTTGCATCCTCGTTTTTCCACTGATGATTTTTAGTTATTTTGTATACTGGTGCTTTGTTTCATTTTCTCAGTGGCTGCCTCTTCTGC